>CM062816.1:737960174-738560174 GCA_031772625.1 Pinus tabuliformis
CACAATATAATAAAAACCAACATAACAATAATAATATAAGGGAACAACAATAACAATTGTGGTTTCTTTTTTAATTCAAACTTCTATGATCCATATCATTATCAAATAAATTTCGGAATAATCACATCGTTGTCTTGGAGTCGACGTTTCAAAACATCTATTTTGGTTCATTTCAGGATAACAATAGTGGGCTTTTATGGGGCACAATAATAACAATATGAGGACAACATGGGCACAACAATAACAATAAGGGGCTACAATGACAATAATAATAAGAGAATACACTAGTATTATAGGGACCTCACACCAGGTTGATACTCAAAATTTGATGAAAATGCACAATATCAGTGTACCTTTCAGAAAGAAGGAATTTTTCGTTGATGTGGAGTGGAAGGGGAATGGGCTCAGCTGAATATGGAGGTTCTCGTGGGTTATTCTCTGTTGGAGAAGGTTCTTATGGGTTCTTCTCAGCGGAAATCTGCATCACAAAATTTATCCCCAAATTTTACGATTGGATTTTGCTAAGAGTTTGACTAAATCGTGACCTTTT
Source organism: Pinus tabuliformis (assembly GCA_031772625.1). NCBI lineage: Eukaryota > Viridiplantae > Streptophyta > Pinopsida > Pinales > Pinaceae > Pinus > Pinus tabuliformis. The sequence continues at coordinate 737,960,725 of CM062816.1, forward strand.
ATCAACTCTGTAGTTTTCATAATGAGATCAAATTCTAATATCTTGGTGATCCATCTTCCTCTTCGACCATTTGTATCAGGCTGTGATAAGACAGTTTTTATATTGTTTGGAACACAGGCAATAATGGAAGAATGAATGATATAGACCTTGAAAGCTTTCAAGGCTTGAATTAAGGCATAAGCTTATTTCTCAATAACATCATATTTTAATTCAGCATCTCTCATGACTTTATTGAAAAACGAAATAGGTTGGTCATCTCCATTTTCATTTTTTTGCAAAAGGACGGAGCTAGGGTGTTTTCAGAAGAAAAAGAAAAAAATGTTGAAAGGTTTAGAATAGTCTGGACTAGCTAATACTGGGGCTTTAGAGATGGCTTTCTTAATTTGGTTAAAAGAAAATCTTGCTTGAACTATCCATTTTACCTCATGGCCCTTTCTCAGCATATCAGTGATATCTTTAACTATTTCAGCATAGTTAGGTATGAATCTCCTCAGAAAGTTGATTTTCCCAAGAAAATCTTGAACTTCCTTTTTATTCCTTGGTAATGAAAGTGCTTGGATGGCTGAAACTATTTTTGGGTCAATGACTACTCCTTCCTTTGAAATAATATGACCCAGTAATTTTCCTTCTTTAATGGCAAACAAGGACTTCTTTGGATTTAGTGATATCCCAAACTTCCTGCACCTGTCAAAAACCTTTCTCAAGTGTTTTAAATGTTTTTTATCTGAATTTGAAAATACAGTTAAATCATCTAGATAAATGACAACAAACTTGTTAATCTTACCAACAAATTCTAGATCCATGGCTCTTTGGAAAGTAGCTCCAGTGTTTGTTAGTCCAAAAGGCATCCTTGCATACATGAATGTACCCCAAGGAGTTGTGAATGTTGTCTTTTCTCTATCATTTGGGCTCACCATAATCTGATTATATCCAGAAAAACCATCTAACATAGAAATTCTATTAGAACCAGAAATCCTTTGAAGTAATTGATCCATCTTGGGTAATGGATAATTATCTTTTAAGGATGACTTGTTTAAGTTCCTGAAATCCACACACAATCTAATTTCACCATTTTTCTTTCTAACTGGAACCAAATTTGATATCCAATCAGAATATCTTAAGGGAACTATGATCTTGGCATCCAGTAGCTTTTTAAGTTCTTTTTCAATTGTGGGTAGAAAGACTAGATTTATTCTCCTTAACTTTTTCTTAAAAGGTTTTACATCTAGCTTCAAAGGAATTTTATGTTTGATGAGTGATGTATCATAGGTTTTTAGCTCACCATAAGACCAAGAAAAAACATCTCTGTAACTCCTAAGGAGAGCTAGATATTTATCTTTTATTTCCTTTGGTAATGATGCAGATATTTTAATATTTATGGTTTCTTCTTGAGATCCTATGTTGCATTCTTCTATATCTTCTTTAGATGAATCTAATAATCGGTTTTTTGGAACATTATTATGGTCAAACATTTTTTCAAGAGGGACTAAGCCCTTTGCGATGAAATTGGTGGATAATTGAATGATGTTATGATCAATTATTTTTTTTATTTTAATTATGAAGTTTCATTTTCATTATTCAGTGCTTTATCATCAAGTTGTTCTTCGATTTGTAAGAATGAAAATTCATCAATTACCTTCAAAAATGGCTTTAGTTATTCATCATCTTCAGATATTTTCCAATATTTAAGATTATCAGGAATTTATGGTCTGTATTTTACTTGAATCTGATATTGTAACTGTATTTGATCGGGAATTTTAAAAGAACTAGCTGAAACAACTAAAGAATCTGCATGAATATTTTCATTTCTTGGAATAGCAGTGATGTTAAATGCCTGAAATAAATTATCCACTGAGTCCCATACCTCATTTCTATATGATCTAAGTTTGGGATGTTTTGTTTGACAAAGATTCTTGACTTGTTTAACAATGAGCTCTGAGTCACTAAATACACTTAAATTTTGTATTTTAAGACATTTAGCTAATTCCAATCCTATAAGTAAAGCTTCATATTCTAATACATTGTTTATAACATCAAATTCTAACTTATAGGATTGAGTTATGTTCTCTTCATCTGGTGAAATAAGTACAATACCAACTCCACCACCTTCTTTTGAAAAATCTCCATCAACGTATAATTTCCAAATATCAATTTTGACAGTCTCAGGTTTATCCACCATATGTTCAATGGTAAGTTGAGTGTTTTGTAAATTATCTGATGATAGTGTGAAACATCCAAAATCTTGGTCAACTGCATAAATGGTATGATTTCTTACTTGATCAAATCTACAAATACTATTGATGAATCTAACCTCCCTGTATACTATTACTTGTTCACCTCCATATATAGGAATACTAGCCTAAGACATGTCCATTACCAGACTTCCTCCTAATTTGGAACAACATGATCTAGACAATAACATGCCAAATTTAGGAGGAATGTCTGTAACTACAATATCTAATTTTACACTCTTAATAGGGATTGTTGCTAGGGTGACAACTAAGTCTTTTATAAGTCTAAGGCAAGGTACCTTCTTTGAGTCAAAAGTATATAAATCATGATAGGGTATAGTAACTTGTAATTGAAGTTGATCCATGATCACTTTAGGATTCAGATTATGGGAAGCCCCCGAATATAACATATAGTTGTATAACAGAAAATCATGAACTTTTAAGGTCACATAAAATAGTTGTACATTTTCATCAATCATATCATAACTAGGACCAAATATTACTGAGGGTTTCTCATCTTGCAAGCTTATAACATCTCCTTCAACATCAACACTAGAAGGTTGAATCCATTTAGAAACTTGATTTTTATACCCTGGATTTTTGGAAAGTTCGACATGACCTTTAGCCTTTCCCTGTAGTCTGGTTGGTCGACTAGATTACACTGTTCACTCAAGGAGGACTTGAACAACAAGTCTCAATCACAGACCATAGAGTCGGGTTTTACTACTCAAAAGCACTCAAAAACACTCTATAATCAATAAATGAAGTTTTACAATAACACTCTAAATCAATATAATGAATTTTTACAATAACACTTTATATCTTCAAACCTTTAAAAAAATGTTTGTTCTCTAAATATACCAACTATCTTAATTTAGGATTTACCAAGTGCTCAGAAAGATCAAATCACTTTTCACTCTAAAAGAAGTTTGCACCTCAAGAGATTTGATCCCTCTACACTTGGGAGATCCCGAATTATATATTCTTAAAAATATTATTGAAAAAACTATGGATTGTCAAAATCTAGAGTCCAAACACCTTAAAGTGTAAATTGACCATTTTACTTCAATTTTATTTAATTATTTTATTGTATTTTTTTTTTTTTTTTTATATGCAATTTGAGAGAATCATAAGAAAAGATATTACATACAAGATATTACATCTCTTATGTAATGAGTTAAATAACCCCTCTAGATATAATAATCCTTCTTCAATATTTTTTTTTAAAAACATAAATAAAACACCCAAATATTATCAACCACCAAAATCGAGTTCAAAATGTGAAATATGCATCAAAATACCCACATTCTTGCAAAGCTCTGTAAAATCAAATCATATGCAATGCATCAAAATGTCCCCATTCTTGGGAAGCTATGCTAAATCATATGCAATGCATCAAAATGTCCCCATTCTTGGGAAGCTATGCTAAATCAGATCATATTTGCAAGTTTTGAGGCAATTATTCTCTCCTCATAAGATATCCCCAATCATTGGTTCTGTAGCATCCAACATTGCAGTAACTGACTGATAGGTCCTTTTTCCTGCTTGTGCCACCAAGTTTTAAAACTCCACCTGAAATAAAATGCAAACCTTATGATTAATTAAATGCCTTCGGAGGTTAATGACAGAGCTCTGAAGGCAGCGTAATGCCACCTGACCACGATTGTAATGATGAAAGTGCTGTAATATTTTCCCGGACATATTTTGCTGTTTAATTCACCCAAAAGAAATTTGTTGGAATGAGACATATTGTACCGTGAACAAAATTTAACTAACACACTTGTCAACAAATTTCGGCCAAAACCTCGGGAACGGTATAATGTTAGACAACGCCTGCTTTCTTTAGCTTTCTTTGCTGGAACCTTCTTCACTGGAGCTTTCATCACTGGAGACTTCTCGCCAGCTTTCTTCAATAAAGCCTTCTCCCAATCGCTGCGCAGCTGCTCGACTACTCCAGCATCCCATTGCAGTTGGGGACATTGAAACACAATAAGATTCTCCAACGAACTCAGCGGCTCAACATTGGGTAGCATCTGTAAATTGGAACAATAGGCCAAGTCAAGAATTCGGAGTTTCGTTAAGTTCCCAATCGAGTCTGGGAGCCACGGCAGAGAGTCGCACTTAGCCTGCCTTGTATATCATAGTTGGAGATTTTACGAAATTGTGCTTCCCAAAGTTTTAAATCATTTTTGCCACGAAGAAGCGACCCAATCACTTTAATGAATAATGGTAATCCATGGCAGAAATCCAAAAACTTTTCAACCTCTTTGTCAAACTCTACAGGGGGATGACGCTGGCCGAACGCATGCGAGCAAAAGAGCTCTCGCGAGTGCCGTCGATTGAGGCCTTTCAGAATGTATATGGATGACTCTGGGATGCCTGAGCTTGTGAGAACATCCTTATTGCGGGATGTCACTAAAATTAAGCTACCGGTTTTAAGGACATCCCTGGCTGGATAAAGTAATGCCTCCAACTGCTGAATATGATCCACATCATCTAAAATAATGAGACAATCAGAAGATGGGAGATGGCTTCGGAGCTTTCCTTTACCTTCATTAATGCTGCGTATTTCCATGTCCTTTTGAGTCAAGTCCTTTAGTAGGTATTTCTGCAAAGTAGTTAAAGGATTGTCTCTGATATCCTCTAAAAAGCAATATCGTTTGTAATTTGATCTTTGATGGTTATAGAACTCTGTTGCTAGGGTGGTTTTGCCAACCCCACCAAGACCCACAATTCCTATAACTCTAGTCTCCCCGCTTTCCCACTGCAGTGATACTCTGGTTTCAAATTCTCTTAGTTTTTCTTGCAAGCCTTTTGGATATTCTGACACAAACCGCGGTATTTTAACATTTTTCAACACTCCTTCCACCACGTCTTGAAGGAGCTGCTCTACCACAGGAAGGTTGACCCCTGTTTTCACACTAAAACCAAACATGAACAGCGGTTGAGCAACGCAGAACCGGTTTCAACTGGAAGGGCAGTACTAAAGATCTCTAACAAATAATACAAGCGCTCAGTAAAGCCTGGGAAACATGAAGGGGAAGAAGAATTTCTGAACAATTGAGTGATATGTAATTTAAATCTTCTTTGATCTTTATGATTAACAATTTAACCCTATTTAGAGACAAATAGGGCGCACTCATTTGTTGCTGGTATTAAGAGATCATTTTCCAAATTGCCATGAAAGATGCAAACAAAAACCGATTGCCAGCATTTTCCATACAAGTAATTGAAACATACATTCATGTGCACAAATTGAGTAACATATTAAATTCAAAGACAATAAAATAAATACACATTCCATGGCATGCTACATATAGTTCAATGCCTGATACATATACAAAGTAGTGAAATGTATTCAATGATCTGAAGTATTTATGGCTCTGATTCCCGCCTAAGCAACTACAGTCTAGGAGTACTGATTATCCATTTCCTGTAGAGAAGCAACCAAAGTCTAAAAGTACTGATTATTCCTTTCCTGTAGATAAACAAGCTGTAGTGCAGAATATTAGCAAAGTGTGTGTGAGTCACGAAACTTATAAGCCCTCATGTGGAGTGGTAGAAATGGGGTGATTGAAAAAGCCATGGTGGGGTAGAGCAGCATGTCAGTAAAACGCGGCATGATGTTTATGATGGAAGGGGCTGAAAATGTCATTAGTTATATGATGATGGTGCGGGAATGGTGAAATCTGTGATGTTTGTGGTGCGGGGAATGGTGAAATCTGTGATGTTTGTGGTGTGGCAAATAGTGAGGTCAGTGGTGCTTGAATTTGCCCTTGCATTTGAGCTTGTGTTTGTGCTCAGATCTGTGGTGGTCATGGTGGTGGTGCTCGTGTTTGTGGCAATGTGGAGGGGTTGGGGGAGTGAGCGTGAATGGTGAAGGTGATGACCTTTGTGATTAACCCTATTTACATGGTTTATCTGCATCCATCAGAGGTTTTAATCACATTTTCTTCCCCCGCTTGGCATGCCTTAGAAGACTGGGAACTAATTGAAGCACGAAATTATGCATTTTTGGCTTTTCAGGTTCGAAGAATCTAACTAACAGTATTCATCATAACTGTGACAATTTTATGAATTTCATTTGCTTTTGCTCTGTTTTTACTTCTTCTGCTCAGGGATATTTGTTTATTTGTTAATTATTTTTCCAAGAGATTTTATTGATCTTACTACAGGAGGATTTATTGCTACCACGTGTGCAAAAATCATCTTCGCTGCTTTCATTCCCTTTCAAAATAAAATGCAAACCGATAATAAGTGGCGGCAAGTCTGCCTACTTCACTGTGCAGAAATGCCTAGGTACGGTGCCATCAATCTATCAATTCAGCAAATTTAAATGCTAAGATTTACATGGAGGGGTGGTGTTCTCACCTGTTATAAGTCTCTGTGTCAAAACCTTTTATTTCTGCAACGTCAGAGAGAGCCTTCCTCCATTTTTCAAGTGTGTTGGAGTCGTATCTTGGTCGACCATCAACATCTTTTTTCGCTTGAAGTTCGCGTAGGGCTTGAGCGTAGACTCCCTTTCCGCCCTGCGTCCAGCGAAGCTCTGCAGGCTTGACACCGTAGAAAACCGGGATAACGGTGGACTTAAAATTTGACATGCAGTCCACCATCAGTGCGAGCTCATCCAGGCACCATTTTGAAGACGCATAATTTGGAGAAAAGATTGCTATGTGCACAGTGGCTGTTCTAATGGCGCTTTCAATTTGAGGGGTTATATTCCCTCCCTCGCGCAATTCCTGCTGGTCTAAAAACACTAGCAAGTCATGTGCGCAAAGGCGATGGTAGAGATCGGTGGCCAATGTTTTCTTGACATCGGGGCCCCTGTGATTGATGAAAACATCAAACACATAGCTTTCGTTCTCGCCTCGCGGGGAGGAAGAGGATGTTGAAGAGGAGGCCATTGGATAGAGAATAACAAAGAAGTAAAGATTGAAGATGTGTTGCAGAGGTTGGGAATGCGCCCTTACCTGTATGATCTCACTCTCTCAGTGTAACTAGTATCTGCGCCTTTACCTTCTGTCTCAATACTCAACCAATCAAATTGAAAACAAAAAAGCACTGATCAGATCTGTTTGATTTCTGAAATGCTAAATACTCAACCAATCAATTGAAAACAAAAAAGCACTGATCAGATCTGTTTGGTTTCTGAAATGCTAATTTACTTGATGGGACTTTACTCGCACCGCGCTTTTTTTCTGACTCATTGATTAGACATAAAGCATCTTAGCACGGACCAGAAACCACGCATTGATTAAAGATAAAGCATTAAAGATCAAAGGAATTTCATCGTTTCGGAATCTTGCCACCGACCCGATGTACGAATTTCCTCCCACTGAATTTTGGAATCCTGCCACGGAACCAATACCACGCATTGATTGGACATAAAGCAGATCAGATTTCATTTTCCTACGGCTTTCTGGCTTACTGTAAGGAGGGAGGTCAGAATTTTGCTTATATGGTGAAATTATTACTAGAATTTGAGGTGAAAATTTACAAAAAATCTAACTTTAGTGTTTGACTTATTTTTTTATGGTGGAAATGGATTCACACTATCAAGGATTTTTGGGCACCCAATATCTTGAAGCTTCATAACAATGACTTTGATTTCCAAGGATCTCTACTAGATTTTTTCAAAATTGTGTCAAATTGCCATTGTTTTCAAGGCAAAATCGTGGCTTCGTTACTATTGGCACTAATTCTTTTCGCTAGTCTCACACATCATTTTCCAAGATTAAGCATATCCTGGCATAAAAAATGTTATGCATCTCATTCATATGTAAAACAATTGGCATTGATGATAACTTCACGTTCTTGGATGTCATAATGGTCCCTGTTAGCACTACAGGAAGCTCTCCTAGGTTGTAGCTTGGAGATGCCTGGTAACATATAATTTTTCAATATTGTTCTTTGAACTATTGGAATGGATTAAGGTTTGGATCAAGTCAGATCACTGTTTCAACTTTGTTTTCACTCCAGACATGCATGAACACCCTCAGCTTGACAAGGCTTTAGACCACTAATGCTCAATAGTTTATAGATTCAATGGATAGATGAAGAATACTGACTGTACCAGCAGAAGCATACATAAACATATATGAATTGCTAGCTACAGAAAGTAAATGAAGCTTGCAAATCTAATTTATCAACGCAGAGATAAGATGACAGTTATCTGGTATTAAACACAGAAGAAAAATATGAATAACCTATTCAAGTGCAAGCTTAGAACAGAGGAGAAGATGGCAATTGAACATGTAACAGCGAAAGAAGCTTGTATTACTGGAATGAAGATGAGACACTGAGAGGAACAGAGTCTCCATAGTCTCCAAAAGTTGAACCTCTAATACCTCTAACTTTCAACCATTTATAGGCTTTTTACAATGCCCTCAGGCTCTCTGAGGCTCGAGGTGTCTTAATCTATCCCCTGTGTCTTTTTAACCACTTGATGCCATAACTTGACATACATGAGCTCAAAGGTCTCTTTTTCTAACAACATAGTAACCAATTTTTGGTAAATTCGCTGCGTTGTCAGGTGGCTCGCTCGTGCCAGTGATGCTCCACGATCACTTCTGTTGGTTCGGCTGCATCGTGCTGTGGCTTTTCCCCTTCTGGCCATCTGTCTCCTGGACCTCTGTCTCCAGCGTCTGTCCGGATGAGTGCATCTAGCCTTTGAAATCCTTGAAACGGTCGCTTTTTGTTTTACACAGAGAAACGCATTCAAACTATGAAAATCTGTCGCGAACACTATTCATTCGGACTTCAAAAGTCCTTAAATCTGGTCTATTCTCCTATCGGGTCCGTCCTCAATCGCTGTTGCAAGTCGCTTCAGACTTGTTCCAAGGCTTCCCTTTGTATTTTGGAAATACATTTAAAACATTGAAAATAATGAAAAAATGGCTTCCTCCGGACTTGAAACAATATACATTTTCATTCAAACCTCTTCAGGTCCAGGTTTTATCGCATATATATATCTATATATATATATATATATATATATATATATATATATATATATATATATATCCTCTCCTTTGTGAAACTCTGATGTGATATTGCGATGCGAGTGATCGCAATCGCATATCGCGATAACCCCGGGCCGTTTGGTGAGCGCTCTATTGTGCTGGCCGATTGCGATTTGCCGATCAGATTTGGACCATTGATCGGTTAGATCTGATGGCTGTTGTGCATTCATAGTTCAAGCCTTCGCTGCTCTGTTTTTCCCTGTTTTCTATATGTTTTCATTTCTCGATAATGTTTTTCTGCCTTTTGGAGGGTTTTCTCATGTGATTATTTTGATCTTTTAAACGATTTTTTAAAGACTTAGAGAGTTCTTGGATCCATTTTGGATCTGTTTGGATCAGCAGCTCAGGGATAATACGACTTATGGCCAAAGCGGAGCAAGAGGAGATGTGGCCGTCGGAGCTAAAACAGGGGACATTTCTGCTAAAAATAGCAGCCCTCTACCTCAGGGGCTAACACTGGCTCCTTCTAGGGATGAAAGCCTCCATGTGAGGTTTCAAGAACTGCAAACTACTGACTTTCCAGTAACAACCCAAACAAACTTATCTCCCAGTGTTCCATTAGGCATGGAGTTTATTTGTATAAAAAGCAAATACTAAAAAAACTATTACAATATTAAGGCCTTAAAGGCCATATGAAGTAAAGTTTCAAAAGCCGCCCATTTACTGGGCCATCAAAAACACCTTCCCCCTCCAAATTGTGCAGAATGAAAGTACTGTTCATCTGAACTTGAGTAATGACAAACAGTCCCATCCATAAGGCATCAAATTTACCATGGTTGCCCTTCTTTTCCTTCAATGCATCCCATTTGAGAACCCAGTTACCAACCTAAAAACTGTCCATTTTTGCCTTCCTATCAAAGGTTTTTTTTTATTTTCTTCTGATGAATTCTTGACTTCTCAACCAGTTGTTCTCTGATCTTTTGTAATTCAACCAAGTTACTCATTCTCCTCGCCATGTCGTTCTCTTCATTCTGTTCTTCTTGTAAGAATTTGGCCACAGGGAGAATCAACTGGATAGGAAAAACAATGTCAGCGCCATAAACCAGCTTAAATGGAGAATTTCCTATGGACTTCTTGTTGGTAACTCTGTCAGCCCATAGTTCAAACTTCAACTTGGAATCCCAGTTCTTTTTGTTGTCCTCTTACCTCGTGAGTTGGAGCTTTGAGGATGATGGGATCATCTGTCAGTCGTTTCTACTTTTTAGCTTGCTGTATTGCAGGGACAGCAGCTCTTTGAACAGAAGTTTCCTGGGCATTATTCATTTTCGACCTCAAATCATATCTGTGCCGATCTTCAGTTTGCAGAACAGCTTCACCATCCCATTCTTGGCTGATCTGGTCATTGAATAATGACTTTTCATAGGTAGCTGAGGTCAAAAAGGAGGCACTGCCTTTTTCTTCAAGACAATGGATCTCATCATTTTCTTCAAACTGGTCTTCTTCCATGACTACATTCTGGAAAGGGGTCTTTACCCTTTGGTCTTCATTGGCATCTTTGCTTCTTTGCAAAATCTGCAACTGCTCATTAGCTCTTCTATATGGATTTGGGTTTCTAGGAGCAAAGGTATTAGGAACTCTTCCTTTCCCAGAGTGCTACTCAACCTTTAATTTGGAGATTTCAGAGGCTAATGACTCTATCATCTTGGTCATTTTATCTATCTTAGGATCTGAAGAGGATGAAGATTCGCCCCTCTGTCTCCTTCTATCAACATTCCCCTTAAGCCTCTCTGTAGCCATGATGTTTGATTCCACTTCCAAGGTTGCATCCTGCATATCAGCCAAGGTAGCACATCGTCTCTCCCTCAACAGTAGACAGAAGTCAGAATCAAAGACACTGGCATAGGTGAGTTTAGCAGAAGTAGTGGTGGGTTTTACTTCAGCGGGTATCTTGCTGTACATGCGGCTAAACCTCTTATTAAAATCAGACAACAACTCACCATTTTCCCTCTTTAAGTTCCCAAACTCGATGTAGTAGTAGAGTAGATCCTTCTTATTCCCCCAATGCTTTAGGAATGCATCATCTAAAGCCTCAATATCTGCTATAGACCTTGGGGTCAGTTCTCTGAACCATTTTCTAGCCTCTCCATCTAGACTTTGGACAAAGACTCTCATCCATACATCATCTTCACTAATGTCCAGGTTATCAGCATAGCTATAGAATGATTCAAGATGTTCCTCAGCTGTAACACCTTCAGTCCCAGTGAACTTAGGCCTATACTTCTGATATTCTCTAGTAGGCATGGCATTCAAAGGAGTGGGCAGTACTAGAGGTCCATACCTAGCAGCTATGATTCTTTCCATTTTGGTAGGTGCTTGTGGTCCTACCATAGTTGTGGTGGCTATAAGGGTACTGGAAGTCTGAATGACAGAGGGTTGAGGAGTGACTGATAAGACTAAAGGAGTATGATGGATAGGAGGAGAGGCTTCCTTTGGGCTTACAACAAAAGGAGAACCTAAAGAATAAGGATCTTTATGAATCCCTAAGATTTTTTCTTCACTGCTAGTATTAGATGCTATACTCTCAACATGTATTTGTTCTATTACAGGATTTTCCTGAAGAGATATAGAATATTGTTTAGAACTACCTGAACCTGATGCTCCTTTCTGCAACGCCTTTCTTTCTTTGATGATTCTTTCAGGGTCAGGTCCTGGGTCAGCTTGTGGCTTCTGAGGATTTCTCCATGTATGCCTCACAAATTGACCCAGCACTATGGAGTGGAGTCGCCAAGAGGTTTGTCCTTCAGTAGAGTCGCTAGATAGATGATTACAAACGAAAAAGTGTCTAGACTTTGTCTATCATCAAAGCTGGATCTGTGTCATCTCCCAGGGAAGCTGAGCTCCAGTCTCCTCTCCCTAGCAATGGTGCCAATTATGTTAGCACTCCAGGAAGCTCTCCTAGGTTGTAGCTTGAAGATGCCTGGTAACATATAAATCTTCAATCTTGTTCTCTGAACTATTGGAATGGATTAAGGTTTGGATCAAGTCAGATAACTGTTTCAACTCTATTTTCACGCCAGACATACATGAACACCCTCAGCTTAACAAGGCTTTAGACCACTAATGCTCAATAGCTTATAGATTGAATGGATAGATGGAGAATACTAACTGTACCAGCATATGCATACATAAAGATATATGAATGGCTAGCTACAGAAAGTAAATGAAACTTGCAAATCTAATTTATCAACACAGAGATAAGATGATAGTTATCTGGCATTAGACACAGAAGAAAAACATGAATAACCTATTCAAGTGAAAGCTTAAAATAGAGGAGAAGATGAAAATTGAACATGTAACAACAAAAGAAGCTTGTATTACTGTAATGAAGATGAGACGTTGAGAGGAACAGAGTCTCCATAGTCTCCAAAAGTTGAACCTCTAATACCTCTAACTTTCAGCCATTTATAGCCCTTTTACAATGCCCTTGGGCTCTCTGAGGCTCAAGGTGTCTTAATCTATCCCCTGTGTCTTTTTAACCACTTGATGCCATAACTCGACATACATGAGCTCAGAGGTCTCTTTTTCTAACAACATAGTAACCAATTTTTGGTAAATTCGCTACGCTCTCAGGTGGCTTGCTCATGCCAGTGATGCTCCATGATCACTTCTGTTGGTTCGGTTGCATCGTGCTATGGCTTTTCCCCTTCCGGCCATCTGTCTCCTGGAACTCTATCTCCCAGCCTCTGTCCGAATGAGTGCATCTAGCCTTTTAAATCCCTAAAATAGGCCGCTTTCTGTTTTACACAGAGAAATGTGTTCAAACTGTGAAAATCCGCCGTGAACACTGTTCATCCGGACTTCAAAATTCCTTAAATATGGTCTATTCTCCTATCGGGTCTGTCCTCAATCGTTGTCGCAAGTTGCTTCGGCCTTGTTCCAAGGCTTGCCTTTGTATTTTGGAAATACGTTTAAAACATTGAAAATAACAAAACAATGGCTTCCTCCGGACTTGAAACAATATACATTTTCATTCCCAAACCTCTTCAGGTTCGGGTTTTATCGCATCGCATATATATATATAACTCCTCTATGAAACTCTGATGCGATATTGCAATGTGAGTGATCGCAATCGCATATCGCGATAACCCTGGGCCGTTTGGTGAGCGCTCTGTTGTACTGGCCGATTGCGATTTTCTGATCAGGTCTGGACCATTGATCGGCCAGATCTGACGACTGCTGTGCATTCATAGTTCAAGCCTCCGCTGCTTTGTTTTTCAATATTTTCTCTATGTTTTCATTTCCCGATAGTGTTTTTCCGCCTTTTGTAGGGTTTTATCTTATGATTATTTTGATATTTTAAACGATTTTTTAAAGACTTAGAGAGTTCTTGGATCCATTTTGGATCTGTTTGGATCAGCACCTCAGGGATAACACGGCTTATGGCCAAAGCGGAGCAAGAGGAGATGTGGCCGTCAGAGCTAAAAGAGGGGACATTTCTGCTAAAAGTAGCAGCCCTCTACCTCAGGGGCTAACAGTCCCAATGGTCAGAAAAGTGGTTTTATTTTGTTTTTTTTAATAAAGATGACAAGCACACTGAGTGATTTGATGTCATAATGGTCTCAATGGTCAAAAAAGTGATTTCATTTTGTTTTTTTCATAAAGATGAGAGTGATCAAATTTGATTGGATGTCATAATGGTCCCAATGGTTAGAAAAGTGGTTTCATTTTGTTTTTTTTAAATAAAGATGACAAGGACACTCAGTGATCTGATGTCATAATGGTGTCATAATGGTCCCAATGGTTAGAAAAGTGGTTTCATTTTGTTTTTTTCATAAAGATGAGAGTGATCAAATTTGAAGGACTGGTATCAATTTCATTTGGAAGAGTATATATTCATCTAACTTTTCAAGGATGAAAGGTTAAAAAAAATGTACTTCAATTGACAAGTGTAAAGTAAATAAACCCTTCATTAAAAAGGTGCATAAATAAAGTAATGCCCTTCTAAACCTGTACACCTTGAAAAAATTAGATTGCGATTACATCAAAATACCCCAAATTTTCAATAAAACTAGTGAATAAAGAAAGATTTTTCTCAAATTTTATTTTAAAAAAAACTAAGCAAATGTTTCTTTAATTCATTATATGATTTTCAAAAATATTTGGACTTACATCATTAAAATTTCAATCTATTTGCCCAATGACAAAGGCTTTCTACTTTTCATTTGTTTCCATACATCATAAATAACATTCCAATCTACCTCATTTAGAGCATGAGGTGCACTAAAAGAGAGGAACATCAACATATCTAGCGTCTCCAATGAAAGTCTTGATTTATCATTGCTTTTAATCTCGTTTAATTTTGAGAAGCCTCTTTCACACACTGTTGTGCTTGTTGGAATAACAAGAATTGTTTGCTATAATTGCATCAAATATGGAAAATCTTCATACCATTTAGGTTCATCTCCACATAGATCTCATGCTCCAAACATATGTTTTTAGGGGTATGATTTATAAATAGTACAAATAAATTCATCCATTTCACCCAAACATCTAGCAGTATCTACAATAGGTGATTCCCCAACACTAAATTTTTGACATAAACATTTCAACCATCTTTTAGTTTGGGAGTCCTATCTAGAGATTCAATCATCTTCATAACAAAACATTTTCCCAAAAGAATACAATCATCTATTGTCCTTGATGTTTGCATCTTTGGCAAACTTTCAAACCTCAATGGATGTAAATGTACCATACCTGTGTTATCCACAAATTCAAGGGTCCCCCTTGTGCTTTAATTAGAAAAGAGGATATGTGGATTGCACTTGCCCTAAAACTGCTTCCTAAAAATTGTTTGTGAAGCATGCTGATAGAAACATCTAGAGTAGTGCCAATAGATGTAATATCAACATGATCCTCTTGAAACTTCTTATTCAACTTATTTAATTCAATTAACACATCTGAGACTAACATTGTTATGTTACTGCACTTCCCAATATTGCCAAAACTAATAAAATTACAAGTATTTTACGTAGACGAAAGAGAAAACCAATAAGACCAAACAAATCTCTAATTCATTGTACTAAATGTAGAGGGTACAATCCCTCTTAAACTCAACAATGAAAAGGAGGAAAAAATATATTTGAAATGTTCCCAAAATCACAAGCCAGACGACGATGAGATTTAAATGAAACATAGCCATCCCTATGCCCAGAAACAGCCTTCAAAATTTGTTTCTACCACTTTCCTACAACTCCATGAGAAATTGGTGATTTTATTTATACAAGGAAATTTAGGGATGACACAAACTTTGCAGGTCGTTTAAACAATTCATTGTTTCGTTCCAAATTTGCATCCTTGTCGAAATCCAATGCAATGTCCATCATCAAGATTTACCATGAAAGCATTCAGAAACTTTTTATTTATCAAGAATGCTGGTGGTCTATTGAAATTTAATAGCCAAATTATTTGGCAATGCGTCTGAGAATAAAATAGAAGAAAATAATTGCAGGTTACACATTGCATACTTTATAAAACAACCCTAACGTATTCCAACAAATACCGTGAGAGTTGGATATTAGTGCAGAAGCATAAATATTTCTTACAAATATGGTGAGCCGACTGAATTCCTTTTCACAAAGAACACTATCATTGGGGACAACTCAAACAGAAAAGCTTTCTACAACTTCTTAATACTATTGGTTGTCTAGTGTTGGAATTTAATGGTCAAATTATTTGCCAATGCAGGGTTTATACGCTATTGCTTGTGAGATATTTTCTAGCACATGCATCTCGCACCTCCAAGAATCACACATGCATCTCGTGTGTATCTCATCTGGAGAGAAGGAAGAATCGAGAAGAATGTTCTCAATTACGTTAGGTGTGGTGGCAGCTCCGCTCCTTAGTTGGCCAAGTGGCTATATTTACCTTTGCATAATTGGTTCATTAAAAACATTGTAAATCCAGTTACAACGATTATGTTGAATGGACAAAACGTTGAACAGAACATCTAAATGGCCATGTGGAGAAGTTGGTTACAACATTTATGATCAGAAGTGAGAACATCTTATCCCTATTTCAGTGTTAGGTGGACTTTTCCAAGAGGAAAGTTTGACGCCCACCTGACTGCCATGGTATGTACCCTGAAACTATTTTAGGAGCTAATATTTCATAAATGCTTGGAAATTATAAGTTAGATTGTGATATTAATTTGAATACTTTATTCTACAGAATTTAAAGATAACCTATTCGTTTTTTGTGACAATATTCAATGCAAGAATGAAATTATAGCCTGGGTTGTTGGAAGGGTTTAATGATAACTTCCCCACCCGGGTTCTATTCATAAGACATAATTATGTTAAATAATCCTGAAAAGGATTCTACGTACGACTAAGTCGAAGCTTCTTCAGTACTAAAAAAAATGACATTAATATACTGATAGACAATGAAATACTAGGAATAATGTTGGAATATAATGTCATTAATAATATTGATATTAATGACATTAATTTTATTTGTTTAAACCTATTCGAATTATATTGTCATTTGCTTTTGCATGGTGACTCTTGTTGTTTCTGTGGGCCACTTGGAAATTTGAAACATGTTCCTTAGTATAAGGGGATGGAAATCCACATGATGTTTTTGCTTATGCCGGGTGGGAAAGAAATGAGTGAATAATTACTATTCAATTATGTATGTGGTTGTTGGTCGGGGACTTGTGCGGAGGTTTGCTTATGCATAGCTTTCATTGTGCAGAAAGTTTTACACAAACAAATCTCTACACATTCCAGCACAAGCAATGGTGAATGTAAAATAATCTTATATGAAGACACTTTTACATAGTATACGCAACTCGAGGCACTAGAATAAATATTTATTGCAAGTTTGACATTTCCCTCCACTTACACATTTACCAACACAATGAAATGTATGACAATGAGCTATTTGTTATACTTGTGCAAAGCTTTTCTTGTGCGGAAAGCTTCGCACAATCAAAGCTCTACACTCAAAGATCTCTGCAGACACACTAGGGTTGTCTTCATTCTATAATGGAACCTCTATGATCTGTGAAGATGTCCTCTTTACTCGTGAAATTTCTCCCTAGTTTGTTTGTTCTTTCAAAGATAGACTTGACTACAAAATCTTGCACTACAATCAAATTAATGCTTTCAAAAGAGGTAATGAGCTTTTCTCGTTGACATCAATCCTCAAACTTGTATGGTATAAAAAATTCACAAGGCGAAATAATGTAACATATCACAATTAACTGCTAGAACAAACTTTAATCCATATCCCTAAAGAATAATACCTCATATCCTCATTGTGGGCCTTGGTCTGCATCGCACCTAAGTACTGAAGCAAGTCTATACAATTTGGCGAAGAAATGGAATGATAATTGAACACATTGTCATATTCAAGTCTCTTTGTTTGAGAGTCTCTCGGAAATGCAGGTGATTCTATGATGACCTTAGAATGAACTTCAAGACCACAGGTAACCAAGTTTTCCCTTTTGTTTTGTCCTATAAACTCTTTGGTTTTGTTCTTGTTCTTCCTCTTAATCACAGGATTAAAAGCACTTTTCCTTTCGAGACACAATTGTCTTCAAAAACGGGGGCTTCACTCAACGAACCTCTCGCATATCACATGTGTTCATGCCATACTAAACAATACCCTTAATTTGCATAAATATTGGAAAATAAATCTAAAATCACATTATTTACCCCCTACCAATACAAACCCAATACACCTTCCTAATTTAAGATACTTTCACTAGATATTGTAGGTATCCATTTTTTCATTGACATTTTTTATACCCCTTTGTATTTTCTCATTAAATTTGAGCTGCACTTTTTAGACCTACCAATATAAAAACCCTTTACCCCTTACTATATCCTGAAATATATTATGTCATTTTTTCCTCAATATATATCCCCCATTATGAATGCATGTGGTATGGTATTGCTCCCCAAGTGAAGCCCATGTGTCCTCATAAACCGCCTTCTAATTCGTGCCATGACTACAATTGAATGAAGGTATGGCATGCATCTACCTATGAGTTGTAGGTGGAGAATCGGATCTGTAAAGCATCCTTGGAGAATTTATGCTAAAATCATGGCTATCTTTGGCTTTGTCCATTGGAATTTTGTCATGATTTGAATTTATTTCGAGGAGAAGAATCTCTAAGCCGGGGTGAATTGGAAGCAAGAGACTAATGTCTGGAATCAAAAATGAATTATCTCTTGCTACTACTGAAACAATTTGGAGAATATATGGCTAGATCCTTGGTTGGTATGCAAATGTTACTAAGCATAGTGAATTTAAAATGAAACAACGGTGAGTTTGAAATCTATTATTAGGTCTATTGAAAGGGAGGTTTCATATTGCATGAGCGATTTTCCACCATGGAAATCACCTCTAACCATGTTTATCAAAACATAGTAGAGACACAAGAAATGATTAACAAACTCGGTTTGTAAAACTTGGTTATGAGAATAATTACGACAATGAAGCAGAAGGCACTGCAACTTTCTGTCTGGAAACACTCTGGACGCTCATCTCAGAAATCCAGGGACTGGACATGCCCGTTATCTTAACAGAGGTAGTAGATTACATCATAGCCCTTAAACGAGACTCATTACAACAACCACCTTTCCGAGATCAAGTCTACTTGGCCTTCATTGACCTACAACAAAACAAGGAGGGACATGCTTTCCTACTATGGCAAGAGCTATTAATGGAAAATGATTCTAGCTCAAACACTAATGAATTTGAACAAGGTTAGTCCTGTCGAGTGAGTCAGTCACCTTGCCTACTATAGAACTATACTTAGGAGGTGAAAGGAAGCTTGCATAAGTCATTAACCGATAGTCTCCAATGATTTCCTACAATTAACTTGGTTAATTGAATCTTCAATCAATGGAACTGCAACAGATGCTGAGCGAGGTGATGAAATAACTTGAATGGCTCACTTTGCTACGCAAAATTCCAGACGATGTGCCTAATTGATTAGGGAAAATGTCCAAAATCTTATTTTATATACTAATTCCCCAATGCACTTCGTTAGCGCTACCAGTGCATTTGTTCCTTTTCTTTTGGCGCTATTAATGATGTAGCCTTTAGATGGATAATCAACCAATATTTATGATCAAGTGATCATGGCATGTAGGATGTTAAGAGACATAAATCTCCATAGGACTATGTATTGGAAAGGCAGAGAAGCTCAAACAAAAATTCACCCAAAACACATGAGTTGCGGCTCTTCTATTGATCACACAAAACTTGATTGTTACAATGAACCCGGTGAAGGGTATTTAACCCTTTCCAACTAGCGACTTGCCTTGACATGCAACCACACACTATAAATTCGACTATGAATTAACTCGACATGACTCATCACCCAGTTAACTAACTCTCTAACTTTAGCCAACTTCTCATGCGGGAGTAATTAGCTTATTTTAACACTCTCCCTTAATTACGACCGCTAAACTCAGACTGACTCATAACAACTCAAACATGCTTGTTGATCTATGTCTCAGCTAGGCTTACAACACCCAAGTTTTCTTCTATGAAACTCAAACACATCTTTTGCTAATGACTTAGTAAATATATCAGCCAATTGATCACTAGATTTACAAGGCTTCAAGTGAACTTCTCCATTGCTCACAAGTTCTCTAATAAAGTGATATCTAGTATCAATATGCTTTCTCTTTTGATGAAACACACTATTCTTGGATAGTGAAATCATTGAGGTGTTGTCGCAATATATTGTTGTTGATCATTATTTTTTCTGCTTGAGTCCATCAAATACTCTTCTTAACCATACGGCTTGACATGTTGCTGATGTTGCTGCTACATATTCTTCTTCTGCTGACGAAAGTGTCACAACGGGATGCTTCTTAGATGCCCATGAAATCACACCTGAACCAATATGGAACACAAAACCACAAGTTCTCTTCCTATCATCCAAACTTCCTACAAAATCACTATCTGTGTATCCAATCAAATCCTTCTTTTATGTGCTTTCATACATTATGCCACAATCTCTAGTTCCTGCGATGCATCTTGGAATTCTTTTTCCTGCACTCCAATGTGTGTCTTTTGGAGTCTCGATAAATATGGAAATAAAACACACTCCCTGCATGATATCTGGTCTTGTAGCTATGAGATACATGAGGTTGCCAACCAATCTTTTGAATAGAGTTGGATTGACATTTGATCCTTCCTCATCCTTGCTTAACTTTTCACCTGTTGCAACTGGTGTAGGGACAGGTTTGAAAATTTTCATCCTAAATCTTTTCAAAAATTCTTTGGCATATTTATTTTGACAAATAAAAATTCATTTTTCAGATTGCTCAACTTCTATGCCAAGAAAATATTTCATGAGACCAAGATCTGTCATCTAAAATTTTTTCGTCATGGTTGCTTTAAATTCATCTAACTCAAAATCAACTGTAAAAATCATGTCATCATCATATAAGAAAAAAATAAAAATATTTGCATGCTCATTTACCTTTGTGTACAAGGTAGGCTCAATGTTGCTTTTGCAAAATCCATTCTTAATCATGTAGTTGTCGATTCTACTATACCAAGCTCTAAGCACTTGCTTCAGTCCATAGAGCGATTTCTTCAACCTATAAACTTTATATTCGTTACGTTCAACTTCATAACCTGGAGGCTATTGCACATAAATTTCTTCTTCTAGAATTCCATTAAAGAAGGTTGATTTCACATCCATCTGATATACTCTCCACTTGTTCTGAGCTGTTGTGGCTGAACTTCTCTTACAATATCCAATCTGGCTACTGCAGAAAACTTTTCTCCAAAGTCTATTCTTGGTTGCTATGAGAATCCTTTTGCTACAAGTCTCACTTTAAATCTGTTAATTTCACCTTTCTCATTCAACTTTGTCTTGTACACCCACTTCCACCAATCGAATGTGTCCTCATAGGTCCACACAAGTATGTATGCACTAGCTCAAGAGGTTGCTTTTCTCGGTATGCACCTCCCTTCGGAAAACTTTCACGATGTTGCTTTCCCAAGATGCAACACTCATAAGTACTTGTAGGTTCTTTGATGGGAGTTAATTCTCTGACCATTTGTTTCTGCTACAACAATCTTAAACGAGAGAGTGTCCAAACTGAAAGTGCCATTACCAATAATCATCAGAACATGCAACTGTAAAATAACTTACATAATCACTGTAATTCATAAATTAGAGGAAAGATTTTTTCCCTCGTCATCTACACCTTCACTATCAGTTTCCTGCCTGGGGGCTTGTCATATATAACACATTCTTGACCTTGAAAGATAACGCTGTATCATTTCTGTGTCAATTGACCAACACTTATCAAATTATGTTTGAGACTAGGAACATAATATACCTTTGAGATTGTCTTTGGCTCCCCTTGCTTGGTCAGAATGTTGACCACTCCTTTTCCATCTACATCCATAGTCTTGTTAGTCCCCAAATTTACCTCTGTTTTCACAAATTGATCCAAATTTGCAACCAAATTCTTGTTGCCTGTCATGTGGTTACTACAACCACTGTCTAATAGCCACACACTATCAGAAGGTTCATGCATGGTATGGAAAGCTAGGAACATGGAGTTAGTACTCTTTGTAGTGATATTAGCTCTCTGGTTCCCTTGATCAACTATCTTCTTCTTGCAATCACAAGCATAATGGCCAAATTTATTGCAATAATAACATCTCACCTTTGATTATTGCTGAAATTTCTACAGTTTCTTCCACTTTCATGTTCATGCTCTTCTTAGCCATCTCTCTAACCACCATACCTTTCACCTTATGATCCAGGTGGATATTGGTGGCCACTTGCCAAATCCACTTGGACCCACACCATTGTTTCTTTCAGCTTTTCAGTTTCCTTAATTGTAGCCTAGTTTACTATTTTTAGCAGTTTTTCGGGTCCTGAACTTCCAGAGCTGTTTTGAGGCCCTAAACGACATTTTTTGGTAAAACTGGGAGCAACATGCATCCATGGACCAATGTTGCTCTTCCCAAAGTTGTAGTTCTCGAATAGATCTTTCTAATGAGATACTGTGTGCATCAAACGGAGATAGTATGTCAAAGTTACGACCCCAGGAAGTTGATGTACCAATTTACCCAAACGGGGCCCACAGTTTGGCGTTTCATCTTCTAGGGTTAGGTTTTGGAATGTCAAGGGTTTTCCATTGTTTCTCAACAATAAATAGGCCTTCGAGCCTCATTGTAACACAGTTCAGAGGCATGTAGCCGCCACATCTCTTCTCAGAGATAACCTACCATCGCCCTAGTTGGTTTATTTCCAACTTTGTTTGTAAGCATATTTCAATGTTTTACATTAATGAAATGAACTATTATTTCCATTGCATCTCTGTGTTTATGGTTATCTCTGTAATTTGTTGCGTTCCTGCTTAAATCCGGATCAGTGGTATCAAAGCGGTCTGCTTTTTCTCTGTTTTTCTTTGCATGTCCCCAACGAGTTCGGGATATAAGGAGTTAGGGCTTGAACTGGTCGAACCTTTGCAAGACCAGCCTCGCAAATCCCGACAGCCTCCCATGGTAGATGAAAAGAAAGACGAGGGGGCAGGAGATCCTATCAAAATATTGCTCGAAGAAGCCCTCGAGCGACAAAGGAATGCGTTGATGGACAACTTCACCCAGATCCTTCTGCGGCTACCTAGGGGCAACGCATCGGCTTCCAATAGCTACTCTGGAAACGCCACACTGTTTAAGGTACAAGTTAATTTTGAAATTCCCACATTCGAGGGTCAGATAGATGCAGATGTCGTCGATAAATGGTTAAATATGCTAGAGGGTTATTTTTCTGTTCATGATTTTTCCAGTCGAGAAAAGATTATTTTTGCTCTTCTCAAAGTAGCCCCCCCACGTCAAGGACTGGTGGGAAACCTACTGCGAGCAAAAGGATGAAAGTACAGGCTCATTGTTTTCAGCCGCACCCTCTTGGGATTCCTTCCGAGAGGCCATCAAGGGGCAGTACTACCCTGTCGGAAGCTATGACGATCAATACATAAAGTGGACCATGCTGCGGCAGGGAAGGGACCAAGACGTGCTGGAGTTTACCAATATTTTCCATACCCTTCGGACAAAGTTGGGTATCAAGGATTCGGAGCAACATTTGATACTCAAATACCGTGGATGCCTACACAAGTACATCCAGGAAGAAATAGAATTCCTGAAAATCCCCTCGCTCGGCACGACATACCGTTATGCCGTCAAGGTCGAACAAAAGTTTGAATAGAAGAAGCGAGACTTTGGATCTGCGAATCCAAAGCAAGGGAAAGGTGCCCCCAAACTGTAAAACAAAGGACAAAGCCAAGGTGGGGCAGCCCAAGAAAACCTGCCAAAGCTGCAAGCAAAGAACAATGCCATGAATCCGAAAAAGGACACGGGAAGTGGTGTGAGTTCTATAAGAGCTCCACTCACAACACAAGTGAGTGTCGGGCCAAATAGTCACTGGTGATCGAGCTAAAGGTTTCAGAATCAGATGCATGTTCCGACTCTGAGTTAGAACCCGACAAGGGGAATGACAAAGGGAAGTAGATTATCGATGCAGAGCCCAACGCCACCGTTGCCACCACAGAGATCCAGAAGGAGGAACCCGAAGACCCAGAGGAGGAGGAGCGTCTCTTCCACTCCCAGATGTGGGTAAAGGGCTCCTCGCTACAGTTCATTGTCGACAGTGGGAGCCAAAAGGACCTCATTTCGGCAAAGGTCATGAAGCGGTTGGGCTTACGAACCACAACACATCCACAACCGTACACCATCGGGTGGCTTCACCAAGGACGGGATCTTCGCGTGAGCCGGCAGTGTCGCCTTCCATACAACATCAAGCCCTTCACGGATGAGGTATTGTGTGACATTGCTTGAAGTTTGTGATGTATTATTAGGACAACCTTACTTGTGGAAGCGACATGCTGTGTATGAATCAAGGCTCCGTGCTGTTATTGTTACTTTGGGACATAATTTGTACAGGATACTGGAGGTAGCACCACCTACCGCCATCTCTTTGATTACTGCAAAACAATGCAGTAAGCTCGTTTCCAAAACCGGGAAATTTTTTTTCCTGATGATACACCCTCAAGGAACGAAGAAGATGGTGGCCACGACCTCCAAACAGGGTCCCTCCGCACGACAACTACAGATGGTCAAGGTCGCGGAGGAGTACGAGGATATCTTCAGCTCCTCCGTAGGGGTTCCTCTACACTGTTAGGTCAAGCACTCCATCGATCTGACCCCAGGTGCACCGCTGCCCAATGGAACAATCTATCGGCGCTTTGTTCTGGAGAATGATGAAATCAAGAGGTAGATTCAGGAAGGTCACATCTGTCCAAGTTCATCGCCCTATGGGAGCCCGATCGTGTTAGTATAGAAGAAGGATGGGACTTGGAGACTCTGTATTGACTATCGTGCACTGAACAAGATCATTGTCCGTAATAGGTACCCGATCCCACAGATTGATGACCTCTTGGACCAACTGAAGGGGGAAAAATATTTTAGCAAGATCGATTTGAAGTCAGGATATCACCAGGTACCAATCGAACCCTCCGATGTGTGGAAGACTGCCTTCAAAGCCAAGGAGGGCCTTTTCGAATGGTTGGTTATGCCGTTCGGATTGACGAATGCTCCTGCAACCTTCATGAGGCTAATGGATGACATCTTGCATCCATTAGCCAACTCATTTGTAGTGGTATACTTGGATGACATCCTGATCTTCAACCATAGTTGGCAAGAACACCTCCACCACATCCGACAGGTTCTCCAGACACTACGACAACACAAGTTATGTGCCAATTTGGGGAAATGCACTTTTGTCATGACCCAAGTTCAATATCTGGGATACATTATTGATGAACAGGGGGTACATGTGGATCCATCCAAGATCCAAATCATTCGAGATTGGCCATCTCCAACCACTCTGACAGAGCTTCGCAGATTTCTAGGTCTTGCCAACTTCTACCGCAAGTTCGTGTTGGGATTTTCTCATATCACTTGGCCCTTAAGTCAAGTCACCAAGGGAGGAGCGAAAGCAAAATTCTTTGGTTTGAGTCTCAACAGAAGGCATTCACAGAGTTGAAATATCGCCTTTGTACGGCACCAGTGCTTGCATTACTAGACTTGCAACAACCATTTGAGGTCGAGACAGATGCCTATGACTATGCTATTGGGGCAGTCCTCACTCAACACGGGCATCCAGTGGCATATCACAGTGAGACACTTTCAGAGATAGTCCGAAGTATCCCACTTATGACAAAGAGATGTATTCCATTGTGCAGGCCTGCCAACAATGGAAGCATTACATTTTGGGGAAGGAAATGGTCATCCACACAGACCACCGACCCTGCAGTTCATACAGACCCAAGGGAAATTGTAGAATGATCGCCATCAGAAGTGGTCCACATACCTGCAACAGTTCCATTTGAATATCAAGTATAAGAAGGGTAGCACCAATAATGTTGCAGATTTCCTCAGTCGACCACCAATCATGGCGTTAACCACTGTGCTCAACTCTTGTGGGCACGAGACTTCTTATTGGCTACTTCTCTACAAAAGTGACCCAGAATTCGGCCACACATACCAGACACTCTTGGAGGGTCAGCATGTTCCAGATTTTCACCTCCAAGATCCCCTGTTATGCCACCTGGGTCACCTTTGTGTCCCTTCAAGCGAGCGTGCCAAGGTGATTTGGGAAGCACACTACAGTCAGGCTGCTAGACATTTTGGGGTCGAGAAAACAGTGGCAGTACTGCAGAAGTATTTCTATTGGCTGAATCTTCAACAGGATTTCGGGAAGTACATCAGATCATGCACTGCCTGCAGCATTGCCAAACCGACCATCAAGAAGCAAGGCCTTTATACCCCGCTGCCTACCCCTAGTCGACCTTGGGAATCTATCTCCATGGATTACATGTCAGGCCTTCCTTCCACTAAGCATGGAAACGATTGTGTTTTTGTGGTCATCGACAGGTTCTCGAAGATGGCCATTATGGCTGCCTGCAAGAAGAATATCACAACAGAAGCCACTGCTAAACTCTTCTTTGAACGAGTGTGGGTACACTTTGGGATCCCACAGTCTATCATCTCAGATCGGGACAGCAGGTTTCTCAGTACATTTTGGTCCAATCTCTGGTCGATGCTCGACACCAAACTCACTAAGTCCACAGC
This sequence comes from Pinus tabuliformis, assembly GCA_031772625.1. NCBI lineage: Eukaryota > Viridiplantae > Streptophyta > Pinopsida > Pinales > Pinaceae > Pinus > Pinus tabuliformis. Next base: position 737,987,099 of record CM062816.1, read on the forward strand.
CTTCCATCCTCAAACTGATGGCTAGACATAGGTTGTTAACAGGATGATCATACACATTCTGCGCATGTACAACTCAAAGCATCCATGCACATGGGACGAGAGCCTCCCCTATGTTCAACACAACTACAACCGGGCTCTCCACAGCTCGACTGGCCATAGCCCTTTTTAGGTTGGCTTGGGATTCCAGCCACTATGTCCCATTGATGTGGCCATGCCATTTATAGCTACTCATGCAGATTCGGCTCATGTCCAGTCCGAAACAGATAAGGCAAACAACTCATTGAGCACATCCAACATATTCACTAGTAGGTCCATGACATTCTGGAGAAATCAAATGCCAAGTACAAGCAGCGACATGATCAACATCGGGTGCCACACAAGTTTCAGGTGGGCGATAAAGTCTGGTTGCATTTGCAAAAGGAACGCCTTACCAGAGCCTATTGGAAACTCAGACTACTCCGATATGGTCCTTACACCATTACCAAGGCTGTGGGAGACAATGCATTTGAGCTCAACATCCCCCCATTCCTTGGCCTGCACCCAGTGTTCAATGTGGACCGCCTTCGGCCATACTTTCTACCATTACTAGACACATCCGACATTGTAGAACAGCTCACACCCACAGAGTTAAATCCAGATTTCATGGAACAAGCTGCAGCTGATCGGATCATGGACACACAGATCAAGCACACTTGTCAGCAGAATATCCAATTGTATCGAGTTGTCAAAGCAGGCCAACTCCTTCACCAGGGCAAGTGGCTCACCAGGGACCAAGTTCAACAGAAGTTTCCTCATCTCATGGAGGAACTCAACGCAATGGGGACCATTGCTTCCTAAGGGGGGAGGAATGATCCAAGTGGATATTGGTGGCCACCTGCCAAATCCACTTGGACCCCCACCATTGTTTCTTTCAGCTTTTCAGTTTCCTTAATTGTAGCCCAGTTTACTATTTTTAGTAGTTTTTTGGGTCCTGAACTTTCGGAGTCGTTTTGAGGCCCTAAACGATGTTTTTTGGGAAAACTAGGAACAACATGCGTCCATGGACCAATGTTGCTCTTCCCAAAGTTGTAGGTCCCGGATAGATATTTCTAACGAGATACTGTGTGCGTCAAACGAAATCGTATGCCAAAGTTACGACCCCAGGAAGTTGATGTACCAATTTACCCAAACGGGGCCCACAGTTTGGCATTTCATCTTCTAGGGTTAGGTTTTGGAATGTCAAGGGTTTTCCATTGTTTCTCAACAATAAATAGGCGTTTGAGCCTCATTGTAACACAGTTCAGAGGCATGTAGCCGCCACATCTCTTCTCAGAGATAAGCTACCATCGCCCTAGCTGGTTTATTTCCAACTCTGTTTGTAAGCATATTTCAGTGTTTTACATTAATGAAATGAAGTATTATTTGCACTGCATCTCTGTGTTTATGGTTATCTCTGTAATTTGTTGCATTCCTGTTTAAATCTGGATCACCTCATCCTCTGCCTCTCGGTCTACTTTTGCCTCGACCTCTCTCTCTTGAAATAGAAACCTGACTTTTGAAAGCAGTCTCTAAAGTGGAATCCTTATTTCTGTCTATCCTTGCCTCATGCGATAGAAGTGATCCCATCAACTCATCAACCGTCAATGATGCCAAATCCTTGGCTTCTTTTATGGCTGCTACCACAACATCAAATTTGGTTGACAAAGATCTAAGGAACTTTTCAACCACTGTTTGATCTTTGATTTCTTCACCATAAATCTTTAACTGATTTATGACAATCATGACCCAATTCATGAAAGAATCGATGTCCTCTATCTCCTTCATCTGCAGACTTTCAAAATCTCTCCCAGTATTCTGCAACTTAACAATATTGACTTTGGCCATACATTTATAGCTTGTCGCCAAAGTATCCCATGCTTCCTTTGCTGAAGAAATGGTCATAATATTCTAGGACACTACTCGTTCCACTCCCTGCTGAATAAGTTGCAACGCTTGTGAATTCCTCTTCTTGTCTTTCTTCTATTGTTCCCTCTCTGCATTAATGAAAGCTTGTTCTTCTGATTCATTCTTAGGTTCTGAAAACCCAAACTGGACATAATCCCAAACATCATGAACCTGCAAAGTGGTCACCATCTTAATGGCCCACACATCATAATTTTTCCCTATAAATGGTGGGAACTGGGACTGAAAATTTGAGAAAGCCATCTTTCTTCAAAAATCTCTTTTAAAAACCCTAAATTTATTTTTTTATAAACTTCACAAAGCTCCTAAAAACTCCCTCCTTTTATAAAATGCTTAACTATGTTCTCTTTTATATAAAAAAAACTTTTATAATAAAAATACTTTAGAAAACTTTATAAATCCATTTTTTTAATAATCCCAACTCCTTTTTAATAAGACCTAGTTTTGTTTTTTATAAAAAAAAAAACTTTTACAAACTAAGCCACATGTGGCATGCATTAAGAATTTTCTTTTAATGTTTAACTTCTTTAATGTCACCACCCCCATGCATTTGATGAAGCTTGAAACTCATTTAAGCTTGAAACTCGTGAAATAAACCCACGCGATTTAACCTTTTTGCGTATTTAATATTGCAAGAGATGTGCGCACCCTCGACAAATAAGAAACTCTGCAATTAACTTGATTTTTCGCAGAATAGTAGTTAAACGAAATCTGTGTGGTTTTTTTGCATTAATTAAGTGTGAAATTTGCGCGCCTTTCAAGAGTTCAATAAATTTGGGCTTTTTAACATTTTGATAAACTTGCAACATATTTTTTTTTTTAAATTGTTGGCTTTCTTTTCTTATGGCTCTACAGGCACCATAGATCCTGTCATCCTTCCTCAACTCTGATACAAATTTGTTGGAAAGGTAGAGAAGCTGAAACACAAATTCACCCAAAACACACGAGTTGCGACTCTCCTATTTATCACATAAAACTTGATTGTTACAATGAACCCGGTGAAGGGTATTTAACCTTTTCCAACTAGCGACTTGCCTTGACATGCAACTGTTGGAAATAATACTGAGAGGGGGGAGTGAATCAGTATTATCACATTAATAAAACTTTTTCATTTCCATAATCAGATTCATATATGCTACTTCCACAACTTCTTATGATTAAGTTAATTGATCTTCAATGAGTGCATTAGAACATTATCAACCATATTATCAGATAACAGATGCAGTAATAGAGAATAGATCATCACACATAAGGCACACACATGAACACCATGATATAAGGTGGAAACCCAATGCGGGAGAAAAACCACCTGCTGCAAGTCATCTCAATCTTCTTCTTAATAAGAAAGTCCTTTTACAATATTTGTACTGGTGCAGTCTTATACCAGTACGGGAGCTACAACCCCCTTTGCTCTTGTACTAGCCGATCCATTTACTAGTACGCAGGCTGCTACCTGCTACAACGCTCCAAAGATCTCCCTTAGCTTTTGTACTAGCTTAGATACTAGTACATAGGCGCTGGCCTACAATCTTCTCTCCTCCAGGTACCACGTTTCATCAATTTTCAGACTGGATACACTGAAGCACAACACATAATCTGAAAGGCCACTTTTCATCCAATTTTCATACTGGACCCAACAACAACATTGAAGCTCATAATCAAACAACCTTCTGAATCACCCAATCACCAGATCCATACATATACAATGATATTATGAGAGTTATCAACCAGATCTAGTACATAAAGATAAGTCATTAATCATGCTGTTATCTGAACTCAATACCAGTAACCAAACATCAGTTATGCACCCAAAACCCTGCAGAATAGTCAAAGGCAGTTAAAACAAATTTTAAGCAGGGATCGCAACTTCACTGGTATAGATCTGCGGATATCTGTACTACCTCCGCACCTGCGCCTTCTGTGGCGCCGCGACCACCGCACCTGCGCCTTCTGTGGCGCCTCCGCACTGCGCCTTCTATGGCGCCTCTGCACTGCGCCTTCTGTGGCACCTCCGCACTGCGCCTTCTGTGGCGCCTCCGCACTGCGCCTTCTGTGGCGCCTCTGTGGCGTCTCCGCACTGCGCCTTCTGTGGCGCCTCCGCACTGCGCCTTCTGTGGCGTCTCTGCGCCTTCTGTGGCGTCTCCGCACTGTGCCTTCTGTGGCGCCTCCGCACTACGCCTTCTGTGGCGCCTCCGCACTGCGCCTTCTGTGGCGTCTCCGCACTGCGCCTTCTGTGGCGCCTCCGCACTGCGCCTTCTGTGGCGCCTCCGCACTTCCGCAGCTGCAGCGCTCGAGAGATCACCCTTCACAGATTCGCTTTCAACTTCACTTTCATAGATCAAACTTTCAAAACAATAACCCAATATTTCAGATCTTAAGATATTCAATTGCAAGGATGAATTAGCCAAGTGATCTCATTTGCTTTATATAGGCAAGCTTCTTCCTAAAATCATGGATCAATACCATAGATAACCAATACAAGGGGCCCAAAAACATGGGGCTCAATAATACCAAGGACTAACCACCATGGACCAAAGGTAAGTTCTCCAACATATACGCGCTTTTCCTTGCATGAAAGTGCGTACCATGGTCCAAAACCATAGGTTCAAATACCAAGGACTAACTACCATGGACCAAAGGTAAGTTCTCCAACATATACGCGCTTTTCCTCATAGGTTCAAATACCAAGGACTAACTACCATGGACCAAAGGTAAGTTCTCCAACATATACGCGCTTTTCCTCATAGGTTCAAATACCAAGGACTAACTACCATGGACCAAAGGTAAGTTCTCCAACATATACGCGCTTTTCCTTGCATGAAAGTGCGTGAACTTTTTCTCTTTATGAAATAAACTTTTCTCTACATAAAAGTGCGTGAACTTTTCTCTACATGAAATAAACTTTTCTCTGCATATAAGTGCGTGAACTTTTCTCTACACTATAATTTATTATCTGAGATGAGTGGGTTGCCATCAAGTACAACATATGTATCATAAAGCCATACCAGAATCATAATGCCAACAACAACTACACAACTTGACATGCAACCACACACTATAAGTTTGACTATGAATTAACTCGACTTGACTCAACGCTCAATTAACTGACTCTCTAACTTTAGCCAACTTCTCACGTGGGAGTAATTAGCTTATTTTAACATTATCGCTTGACAAAAATGTATTACAAAGTTTGAACAATATGATCTCTTAGTCCTGACAACAAATATATTTTATGAGAATGGAATATAAATCCTTGCTACACTAGAAGCTCCAATGGTCACTCGAGGTTGCATAAGATATTTAACCTTTTGCAGCTCAACTGGGAGCAATTGGGAAAAGAAACACCACTGATGTGGGAGATAAATTGGGAAAACAACATTGTCGAGGTGGGACGAAACTGCATACGCTATCAGCTCCAATGGTCACTCAAAGTAACACATGATCTTTAATCTTTTGTAGCCCGACTAAGAGAAATTGGGAAAAGTAATGTCATTGAGGTGGGAAATAAATTGAAAATGTCATCTAGGTGGGAGGAAACCACATACACTACCACATGTAGTAGTCACTCGAGGTAGCATAAGATCTTTAACCTTTTGTAGCTTGACTAGGAGCAATTGGGATATTTTCTTATGCTTTCGACATTCATGGCGATACCAACACATTTTCTTCACACCATTAAAAACATTGTGTGGAAGTTTATTGTGTGGATGACCTCTGCATAATGAACTTCTACATAATGTTTTTAATTGGCAGATGCTAATATAGGGGAAATTTAATGACGATGATGTGGGTGGCGATTTCAAAAGTTTTAAGGATTTAATTATAGATATGATATCTACGACAAGAGATTTTGACATCAGAGACTTTATGTTGGGTCCCTATAATACTAGTAATTACCCCATTACTATTGTAGTTGCATCCCTTATTAATATTGTTGTGCCCCTATTATCCCCATATTGTTATTACTGTGCCCCATAGAATCCCTCTATTGTTATTTTTGTGGCTTTATATTATTATTGTTAGGTCGGCTGGGTTATATTTTGACTCCTTAGACTCCTATATATAGAAAGGAGGTTTTGTCATTTGTATCATCCAAGAATTGTTCATTTATGTAATGTAAAGGAGGTTTCCCCCTCGAAGAGGCTAAATTCTAAGGCGTTGGTCTATCTTTTCTATCTTTTTTGAGCTGGTTTCATAACATTTGGTATCAGAGCTTTGGATTCTAGGGTTTCGCTGCTCCAAACAGGTCATCGTGGAATTTTCGCTATAACTTTTTTTTTGCGACGTTTCAGAAGTTGCAAAAAAAACCCATTTGAGAAGAAATCGCGTTGAACCTCGGGTCCGAATTTTAGAGCTTTTCGCGCTATATTTGCGGAGATATGATCTGAGGAAGTTGGTTTTTTTGCAGACTCCTGAATTACATTCCAAACAGGTGACCTAGGGAAAATCGTCATAACTTTCTCTCTGGGGATCAGATTGAAATTTCGTAAGAAGGTACAGAAAGAGGACAGACTGTAGTTTCTTGTATGCATTTTTTAGATCCAAAGGTCGAAATAGTGACTCGTGGTACGTCGTACAAGTTCGCTCTACTGAACTAGTCTATAATCAAGTCACTGTGGGAGATTTCGCATAACTCTTCCTTTGAGAATCCAATTTGGATCAAACTTGTGGCATTGGAAAGAGGACACAGAGGGCTACTTCAGGTCACAAATTTAGAACTAGATGATTGGAAAGTGAGATACATCAGAGAAAATATCGAGCTCCTACAAAGTGAAAAAACGTGTGTAGATTTTCTTAAATTTTTACTTAAGCTTGGTTTGAAAATTTATTTTGAAGGAATTCAAAGGGCATAGTAGAGCATTATTATCAGTAACGGATGCCCCGAGGATAGAAAATGAAAACACCTAGTAAGCAACCTGAAAGCTCTAGCATGACTCATGAAGAAGAGGAAGAAATGCTACATGATATATCAAAATTACAAGAACAAGTGCAACAAATGTCACTGTCACAAAAGCTAACAGAAGCTAAGATAAATGGCGTGGAAGCTAAGATGAATGGCATGGAAGCTAAGATGGACAACTTGAAGATAGATTTGAACACAAATTTAAAGACAGGCATGGCAGATTTGAAGACAGATTTGACAAATTTTCTACAAGAAATACTTACCAACGGTGAAAAGGTAGTAAAGGAAACTCATGATGCTAACAAAAGAAATGTTAATCATGATTTCTTAGACTCTAATGTGGGATCGAAAACCCACCATATTCCAAAAATCGATATGAGGAAGTTTGATGGCAAGGATCCCGCAACATGGATATTACAAATGGAGCAATTTTTCGATCTCAATAATGTGCAAAACACACAAAAGGTACGTATTGCAACTTTATATTTGGAACCAAATCATTTTGTATGGTATCAATGGATTTGCTCTCGTAAACAAATTATCACTTGGGAAATTTTTACGGAAGAATTGATAGCACATTATGAGGATACAAAAAGCAACACTTTTTTTAGCCAATTGATAAGTCTCAAACAAAAGGGTTCAATAATGGAGCACATTGAGGAGTTCCAAAAATTGAACATAAGGGTAAAAGATATTCCAGAGGAGCATAGGATTGATGTGTTCATAGCGACTTTAAAGGATAATATCCAACATGATGTTCGCCTTTGGGAACCTGATTCATTAGAGAAGGCATTCAGGTTAGCAAGAAAAATGGAAAGCAAAATTATGGTAACCAGGAAGCATACCACTCACAACTATAAAGATGGAAGTGTGGTTGCTCCTAGCCTTCCACAACCTATAAGGTTGACACCACAACAATTGGAAGAAAAAAGAGCAAAAGGGCTTTGTTACAGTTGTGATAGAAAATACACTAAAGGTCATAAGTGTGCTGAGAAGAAATTATTCTACATAGATTGTGAATAGGAAGAAGAAAAGGAGCAAGAAAGGTCAAAAGAAGAGGATATACTCCAGGAAAAAAGCCTAGATAAAGAAGAAATGAATCCGACCATATCTTGTAATGCATTGGCGGGAATTACCACTCCTCAAACCATCAAGATAGAAGGACAAATCAAGAAGAAAAAGGTACTAGTGTTGATTGATTCAGGAAGTACCCACAATTTTATTCATTGTAAGGTAGCAAAAGAATTGAATTGCTTCTTATACCCAGCACCAGAGTGTCAAGTGATGGTTGCAAATGGAGGAACAATAAATTGCTCTGGAAAGTGCCATAATATCAAGCTATCGATGGGAGAATATGTATTGACTAGCCCAATGCTTTCCATTCCAATGGGAGGTGCTGATGTTGTACTAGGAGTACAATGGCTACAATCCTTGGGTACAATAGCTTTCAATTTTCAAGAACTTTTCATGAAATTTTCCGTGGAAGGAAAGGAAGTTGAATTAAGGGGTATTGTAGGGAAACCGGGAAAGATAATTAGCTCTAATGGTATGACAAAGCTTCTAAAAAAGGAACAAAGGGGTGTAATTGCACAATTATGTTCGCTAGATGTTTCCACATTGCAATCATCTATTTCTCCAGATCTCCAAAAAGTCTTGGACAATCATTCCAAGGTATTTGAGACTCCCAAAGGTCTCCCACCTATTCGTGATCATGATCATGCTATTCATTTGATTCCAGGAAGTGTTCCTCCAAACATCAGGCCGTACAGATATCCCTATGCCCAAAAGAGTGAAATTGAATGTATGGTTGCAGAAATGCTAGAGGCTGGTATAATTCAACCGAGTCAAAGTTCTTTCTCTGCTCCAGTAGTATTAGTGCACAAGAAGGATGGATCATGGCACATGTGTCCGGATTATAGGGAGCTCAACAAGCTCACTATTAAAGATAAGTTTCCCATTCCCGTCATTGATGAATTACTGGATGAATTGCATGGATCAATTTACTTCACCAAGTTGGATCTTCGTTCAGGATATCATCAAATCAGAATGAAGACTGAAGACATTCCGAAAACAACATTTAGAACTCATGAGGGTCATTATGAATTTTTGGTCATGCCTTTTGGCCTTACCAATGCACCTTCAACATTTCAAGGTTTGATGAATTCCATTTTCAAACCATTCCTTAGAAAATTTGTGTTAGTATTTTTTGATGATATACTAATCTACAGCAAGTCTTGGAAGGATCATGTTGAACATGTTGACAGGGTGCTACAACTATTGGAGGAGAAACAATTATATGCAAAAAGATCCAAATGTTTCTTTGGAGTACAAGAGGTGGAATATTTGGGTCATATTGTATCTCATGAAGGAGTTAAGGTAGACCCTAGCAAAATTAAAGCCATTAAGGAATGGAAAATCCCCACATCCATAAAGCATCTGCAAGGATTTCTTAGGTTGACAGGGTATTATCGCAAGTTTGTTAAGAATTATGGGAGAATAGCAGCACCTCTAACAACATTATTGAAGAAAGATGCATTTTCATGGACTCCAGAAGCAACAAAGGCCTTCGAACATCTTAAAGAGGCAATGTGCCAAGCACCGGTCTTAGCTACACCGGACTTCACAAAAACCTTTATTGTGGAATGCGATGCTTCAGGAAATGGAATTGGTGCTGTTTTAATGCAAGATGAAAGACCCATTGCTTTTAAAAGTCGTCTAATCAAGGGAAAGTTTTTACACAAAGCTATTTATGAGAAGGAAATGTTGGCAATACTCCATGCACTTAAGAAATGGTGACCCTACCTAATGGGAAGACACTTCAAGGTAAAAACGGATCATGATAGCCTTAACTACTTTTTAGAACAAAGATTATCCTCTGAAGAGAAACAAAAGTGGGTCACAAAGATGTTGGGTTATGACTTTGAAATCATCTACAAAAAAGGGAAGCAAAATGTGGTGGCAGATGCACTCTCAAGAAAGGATGAGGATGTGGAAGCATTGTTGTGTGCCATTTCTATTATCCAACCAGATTGGATAAACGAAGCAAGGGAGGAATGGAAGAATGACGAAGAAGTATGGGCACTTATTCGAAAGTTACAACAAGATTCCAGTACGTCTGATACATTTAGCTGGAAAAATGATTCTTTATGGTACAAAGATCGCTTATACCTCTGTAAGAATTCCCAACTAAAACAAAAGATTCTTATGGAATTGCACACTTCTCCCTTAGGAGGGCACTCAGGATTTTTAAAAACTTACCACAGGGTTAAGAAGGAGTTTTTTTGGGATGGCCTTAAATCAGATATTCAAAAATTTGTGGCGGAATGTTTGGTTTGCCAACAAAATAAAGTTGAAACAATTAAGACACCAGGTCTATTACAACCTTTATCCATTCCAAGCAACGTTGGGAGGAGGTTTCAATGGATTTTATCACAGGTTTACCCAAGTCTGAGGGAAAGAGTGTCATCATGGTGGTAGTTGACAGACTTACCAAGTATGCACACTTTTGTGCATTATCACATCCATTTAAAGCCAGTACGGTTTCTACTGCATTTATGGAAACAATTCAAAAGCTATATGGAAACCCAAAGATTATTGTAAGTGACAGAGATCCCATTTTCACTGGAAATTTTTGGACAGAATTATTTTATTGTCTTGGTACTCAGTTAGCTCATAGCTCATCTTATCATCCTCAATCTGATAGGAAAACTGAGATAGTAAACAAATGTTTGGAAGGATATCTTCGTTGCTTTGTATTGGATAAATAGACACAATGGGTCAAATGGTTGCCTCTGGCTGAATGGTGGTATAACACTTCCTTCCATACAACAACAAAAATGACCCCATTTATGGCACTTTATGGATATCAGCCACCATCCATCACATCATATTTAAGAGAAAATTATAAGGTTCAAGCAGTGGAACATCACATCGAACATCAACAACAAGTCCTCCAACTCTTAAAGGATAACCTCGTGTTGGCACAGAATAGAATGAAATAACAGGCAGATCAACATCGCAGCGAAAGAAGTTTTGATGTAGGTGATTGGGTATTCCTACGGCTACAACCATATAAGCAAATGTCCCTCAAGCAAGCTAAGAAGGATAATAAATTATCACCAAAGTATTATGGTCCGTACAAGGTGTTGCAAAAGATTGGTACTATGGCATACAAATTGGAGCTTCTTGCAGCTACTCGATTGCACCCAGTTTTCCATGTTTCATGTTTAAAGAAGGTTATAGGCGACAAGCTCCCAGTTCAAACAATATTGCCAGAACTTGATGAGGAAGGAAAAATTATATTGGAACCGGAAGCAGTCACAGAAACAAGAACTCGACAGCTACGAAATCGATCAATTTCAGAGTATCTTGTCAAGTGGAAGAACTTATCCGCTAAAGATTCCACATGGGAGGATGAGAATTTTATACAGAAGCATTCAGAACTACTCAAGTGTTGAGGACAACAATTTTTTTGAAGGAGAGGGGCATGTTGGGTCCCTATAATACTAGTAATTACCCCATTACTATTGTAGTTGCATCCCTTATTAATATTGTTGTGCCCCTATTATCCCCATATTGTTATTACTGTGCCCCATAGAATCCCTCTATTGTTATTTTTGTGGCTTTATATTATTATTGTTAGGTCGGCTGGGTTATATTGTGACTCCTTAGACTCCTATATATAGAAAGGAGGTTTTGTCATTTGTATCATCCAAGAATTGTTCATTTATGTCATGTAAAGGAGGTTGCCCCCTCGAAGAGGCTAAATTCTAAGGCGTTGATCTATCTTTTCTATATTTTTTGAGCTGGTTTCATAACACTTTATTCTTTTAACATTGCATGCTTCGCATACTGATATCCTTATTTAGGTTTATAAGGCACTTCTTTCAATGTGGATGACTAATACTTCGATTTTGTCCAATAGTGGGAACCCACCACTTGATTCCTTAGTGGATGACTAATTCTTAGCAATAGTTAATAATCAAGGTAACCGTTAGTTAGGGTAAGTTCCACACTCACCCTCCGTTAGTGTTTAGTGTGGAAGAAGTTGATTGTGTGGGAGTACAAAGAATTTTTTTTCTCTGCGCTCTCGCACAATCAACTTCTTCTACACTAAATACTAACAGAGCACAAAAGAATAATAGAGAGTGAGTATAGAACTTACCCTCGTAGCTACATAGTATTTCTTTCTCTCTCCTTTTCATAGTTGTAGTAGAGGCCAATTATCGATAGCCAATAAAGGGAAGAACAATTTAGAAGGAGGGTTATATTTTCGGCTTTTATATCCACGTTGGATAAAGCTTCCACTCTCGCAACTGAGAAGTCGCTTGACTTAGGTCTCGATCACTAGAAATGGATAGGGTGCTACTATCCTTAAAACTAGCTCTGCTACTTCCTTCCCTACAACTAGCTCAAATTCTTGATCTTTGAATGGCTCTGGTTACGTAGACATGATCGATCAGATTAGATGCAATTGAGTAAATAGGGAAAAAAGCAAAAACTAGTACAAGTGTTTCAACTTCGATTGGATATGAGTAACCTAGGTAAACTATTGGCAGGAAAATATGCTTTCTTCAAATCTTAAACTGAGTGAACGACTCCCATGAAATACTTCCTCAAGAGTGGGGGTTATCCTATGGAATAAATATCTCTGAGTGTCTAGGTACTCTCCCCTCCTCAACAAATGCTACCACAAATGAGTGAGGAGTGCAGAGGTGGACTGACAAGGCTGTGCGATTCACTTATTCCTAGCAGATAGATGATCAATTTCTTTGAGACTTTTATCTTCCTTCCATTTGAAACCACCTTCCTATCAGTCTCATTGGAAGATGGAGATTCCATATTTGTATTTCATGTTGACCCATCAGACATTGAAGCATCATCCAAAGGTTTATAAGGTGTATCACAAGTTGTTTAGCAATCACAAGAAGTCTAAAACTCATTTGGCTCAAGGAAATCTTGAGTATCATAATCATACTATTGATAAGACTCACCATTTTTCATGTTTTCTTTAAGAGGCAACTTGCTTTAATTGTAGCCAATACATCGAACACATTTTCTAGACACCTTGTTCACTAACATAATATAAAAATGTGGGCACCCGTAAATTAGTTATTCAAATCCTTTTGTAATTTCTATCATGTTAAGAACCAGTGCCCAAGATAGATGATCAATTTACACTTCTTAATAGGCTCTTTGGATGACTCGCAAAAAGTAAAAAACTATCAACAGTGTTTTGTTTTCTTACATGTAAAAGTGGAGTTGGTCGTTGTCTTATGTTGTCTCAAAATTACCAGTGCTTCTGCTTGATGGCATCATTCTGTTGTAGCAGCTACAACCACCCTCCAAAATTTTTCCTTACCCTGTTTTGGAGCCTCCCTACCAGCCTTCACAACAGCTTGCCTTGCTTCGTCAAGTCCTCAACCTTCAGTGTCTTTCTTGCTCAAAGGTAGCCTGTCGATCACAGTTTGATCTTTTCCTTTCACAAGTTGCTCATCCGGACTTGGTACAGTTGCAGGTTGAGCAGCTTCCTAGTGAAATTTGCACATTTCTGGAGGGAAACCAACAGTTCTCTGACAATTTGTTGCTGGGCTCCAGGATTGCACATTCCTATTTTCCCTCCAAGCAGGCATTGCGCAATTCCTTCTGACAGTTCGCTGCTGGGCTCCAGGATTGCACAATCTTGTCTGCCCTCCGAGCAGGTATTGCACAATTTTTCCCATCAACAGGCAGTTCAACCCAATATTTGCGCAAATCTAGCCAACAGTCAGTTGCTGGGCCTAGAAATTGAGCAGTCCCCTTTGGGCAGTCAACCCAGCTGATAGTCAGAAATGCGCATTTTTCTCTAGCAGTCGAGTAGTCGCTTGCATGTGCAGCTAAGTTTACCGGTTCCCTTCGGGACCGAGCAAAAATACTTGCATATATAGGCTGTTTCTCCCAAGGCAGCATGCAAAGGCATCCCTTGTTTCATGGATCTATGTTTAGCAGTTGGAGGTTACATTCAAGGAACAATTTAGAAACCTCCTTCCAAGTGTCGCTTCCCCTAGATTTGTGGCATGCGCGTCATAACCTCTATGTTATCAAAACTCATCAACCGGATGTTGCAGAGCTCATTCCTCACATCAACCTTGTAGCTCTGACTTCCCACATCACATCTAGGAGCAAATGGCACATTCAGCTTAACTAATTTGGGGTTAGCGTGCTACCCATGCTTTGTGCTGCATTTCTGTCGCTTTTTGTGTTTTCACTTATGGGAGTGATGTTTGCTTGATTTCTTCGAACGCCCGATGTCGTTTACATATATTATAGCTTTTCCTAGCTCTGTTTCAATTTGCATTGCTATCTCACTGCTGTCGCATGCATGAAACTGTTTTTCATGGACGTTCGCCCAACCCGCGAATGGCCTCACCCACATGCATGTTGATCTGTTTTCTCAATCCTCCATTCATGTTTTTCATGCATTGTTTATCACTTATGCTATCACTTAGTGTCGCCATGCATTTTATCGACTTAACTTGTTTTCAGTTGCCTGTCGGTGAGTTGAGCCAACCTTGGCCTGGTCTCTGCCTTCACCAAGGCTGCATCGCACAATCTAGAGAAGGAAGGCTCACCTTCCTCTCCAGATTTGCGAATTCTAGGCTAGCATTGACCTCTTGGACTAAATTACGCATTTCTAGAGGTCGGTGGCTACTTGGCCCAAAATTTGCGCAAATTTGTCCCTGGGCCAGTGGCCATTCCCAGCTAGAATCGCGCATTCCGCAACCCCAACAGCCAACTGCCCAATTGGATTACGCATTTTGCAGTTCCAACAGTCAGTTAGTCTCCTAGTAGCCCGGACTATGTCTTGTGCAGTCTTGATATTCGATCTCCCGACCTCCCTGCCTAAATTGCACAACCTTCATGATCATTCACTTAGGTATGTTGCAGGTCATTTCTCATGTTCATTTTGGTTTTCGACTGATATATTGCTTGCCATGTCTCTAGGTATCACAGGTGTTCATCTGCCTCTTAGCAGTACAGGTACAATGGTTTCCAAGAGAGAAGAGATGAAGACATTGTTCAGAACACACTTGGGGATGTAGTTGATCTATTGTCCATGGGCTTACCTACTCATGAAGACATCAAGTTGTTCATGGACAAGGACATCAAGCAGCAACATCACAGTGAATAGCATCATGAACAATAGCTGAAGGCAACATAACCAATGCAGCGAACGCAACAAACACAACAGATGAAAGAGGAAGGTTGTTGACAACATAGAGGCAGAGCAAAGTTGCAAGATCAAGCAGATCCATTGATAATGAAAGCAACTTTGGAGACTCAGACTATGAATTGATGGCGTGACATAAAGATTGCATGAATTCAGAAGATGGAACAAAGAAGGAGTTGCATGTGCCGAAGCAGCAACTCAGGAAGAACATGAAGCTGTACAGACAGACCAATGAGTTGCAGTAGGAACATGAACAACAGTGGGCGCAACATGCATTCACGGATGAAACTGTGCCAGTACAAGTTAAGGATCCATCCCAACAATAGACATAAGGCAAACATGGTGAGCAATGTTGTTGATCACATGCAAAGGATCCAGTAGCATGCATGTCGTTAAGCGCATGCATGCAATCCAACCCATTCAACGCACTCACCAAGGTGAAGGCAAGAAACAAGTCCAACTTGTTGGGTTGTGTTATATTCTTTCCACGACTAACCCACGTAGTTAACTGGGGGTTAGAAGGGAGGCAGAGCCCCCCCTTCATTGCGCCAATTGCATAGCGAGTTTGAGTAGATAATGCATTTCATAAACAGAATGGCGTGACCAACCATTCACATAAACCTTACCTTGCCTTGAAGGAAGTCTTATAAGTGTCTTATTCTTTGATACATACCTATTAGTATCATAATTTGATATTTAGCTTTATGAAGTACTTGGCATGCTACAATTGGTCGAACAAATTATTGACCCTAGGAAAATGTTAGTTATTCTTGTGTGTAATCTTATTCAATTCCCTATAGTTTATACACATATGCCAAGTCCTGTCCTTATTAGGCATGATAATGATAGATGACCCACAATGTGAATTTCTTAAATGAATAACTCCCTACTCCAGTAACTATTACAACTTTTCCATTTCATCTACTTCTAGACAAACTATTTTCACAATCCAATATTTAGTGATTAGGAGTTAAATAAAAATTGTATCTCATGCTCCACTTCTTGCATAGGTGGTAGGAATTTAGTCTCATGGAACATCTCTTTGTATGCCTATAACATTTCCTTCAAATGTTGTTTTTTCTCTTTAGTACATCTCTCCAAGGATGCCTTTGCAGACCAATTTATCACCTAGTTGATTCTCTCTTTTATGAAAAGTAACATTTTTTTTTTAACTAGAATTAATCAACCTCTTAGCTTGGTCGACACTTACTAGTAATATCTTCAATTTACTTTATGTGCATTGATGATCTACAATTTCCCATCCTTTATCAAGAAATACTATTTTTCTTTGTACATGAAGATTACATCCCTCATAAACATTAAGGGTTTTCTAAACACTGCACCACACACATTAAAGAGCAATACATCTAACTCAACTTCATCAATAAACTCTACCCTAATAGTTAGTTTGAGCTTACACTATTTTTGTTGCCTTCATTTCTACGTCCTTGTTCACCCACCTAATGGGTGTGGAGTTGGATGATCATGAACCTCTAATCCAAGCTTACTAACTAGATCAACTACTATGATATTCACCTATGAACTAAAATTAAATAAGGCACCTACCATGGTATTCTTGACTTGGATCTTGATGTGGAAGAGATTTTTCATATCCTTCTCCTCGTGATGAAGGATAATCAAACTCATCTCCTTCCGCATTAATGTTTAGGTAATCTTCTCATTCACATTTAGATGTTTTTATCTTATTGCTTGAATTTATGGCTAGAAGGTTCTTATTTTTGACATCCATCTTATGATTTTTAGGGTCTAGCTATCATTATAGTTCGCAACAATTTTTTCAACGTGACCATTGATGTTGAAATGTTTGTAGTGATTTCTTGGACCTTGCACTAATGTGCAATGGTGGTCATCTTCTCAACTTTCCATTTCCATTTCTTCTTTCCCCCTTGAAAACCTACATGTGCTCCTTCTATTCGTAACCACTTAGTTTCCATTTTTTATGGATTATATTTTCTAGATATTTTACTTGCACACAAGCCTCATAACCTATATTCGGATTCAAGATCATCACTTTCTTCCACAAATCATTATGTATACCCCCCATATACTTGAGGAGTAGATTTGAGTTCTAAGGACAAATACCAAACCTGATAGCCATTATCTTAAACTTGGTGGTGTACTTTAGTACAATTCTCCCCTTCCTTTGCCTAAATTAATGCCAACATATCTACTAGTCTTATACACACCCAATAGGGTAGAACTAGGACTTAATGAGGGTTTTGAAATCCACCCACTTAGTTATTGGTGGATCACCATTTAGTTTAAGTGTCTCCATGTGACCTTCCTACTAGGTCGATGCATGGCCCTTTAATTTAGTGTGGCAAAATAAATATTATGAACTTGTTCTATATGGTGAACATTGAAATAGAACTCTAACTATTGCAACCAATGATTCAACTTTAATGTATCAGTTACACCTTCATATTGATATCTATTTCTTCTTATATTTTAAACAAGGATTCTGAAGGGGTAATGGTACTATAACTTGGCTACTCTTTCTTGGGCTATTTCCTTGACTACTTTCATAGGTCTTCATGATCTCCCAATTTCCCCTCTAATATGATCTTTGAATTAAATTCCACAACCTCCCTGAACAATTTGAGATTTCTTGCTAGAGCTTCCATGAGGAGGGCCATATCAATGGATTTCTCTTTTTTAGTCTCGTGAATCTCTCTTATATTGGATCTCGAGGTTTTTTTTGAATAGACTCATCCACCATGGATAGGGATTTGTAACTTTTTCTTAAGCCAACTCACAGATCCTACAATTTCACACAAATATTCCAAACAAACATCGCTTTGTAACCAATATGATTTGTAACTTGCCATGAATATTCCAATAGAATAGTTCATCACAACAAATCCTATAATATTCTTAAATATTAGATTATGCATATTTACTTTTTTATATTCTAGATTAATTTATTTACTAGTTTTGTTTAAATTTACGAAATAAATAAATTTTGAAATGGAAATAACATGAACATAAAAACAATAAAAACACAAATAAACATAATATTTATCGTAGCAAACCTAATATAGGAGAAAACCTAATGAGAAGGTGAGATCTATCTGCTTCTCTATTTTCTTTTGTAAATGTACATAGAAAAATGGGAACTCCTATGGAGTTACCTTAGAACATTGTGGCATGAATGCCTTCTACAAGATCCTCCTCCTCCTTTGTCATGCTCTGAAAATACCATTCTCAAATGTTTTTCTCAACTATGGGACAAGTACAATGCAAAAGAATGGAACCCCTTTTCCTCCTAGTGGCCCAATAATTAACATAACTTGATAGCCATCTAGGGTTACGGGTTTTATTTCCTTAACCCTTAATGTGATAAGGTTTTGGACTTTCTAGAATATTCTTATGTGCCATCATGTCACTAGCCTTGCATGTGTGAGTAACAAGGGTCATTGTGTCATCCACTCATACCATGGTTGTCAATTAAGTGGGTCAACTTGAGGGAGGTGTAACTTCCCCATGTGAGTTGTGATTGAGGTGATTTTGGACCATTGGAAAGGAATCAAAATGTAGATCAATTTAGATGGTGTGTGCACAAGTTTTGGACCTTGCAATCCTAAAAAAATTCATGTAGTGCCTCAAAATTGGTTTGAGAGGTTCTAGACAGCAATTTTCTAAATTAGGCCTACCACTCAAATGGGCCCTATAAGCCAATTTTTCCACCCAAAAAGTACCAAGATAATTGACAAATTATAAATAATCCAATCCCCATATCATGAAAGCTTTGAAAGCTCTTTTGGAAAGAATGATGAGTTTAGACTATATTTTCTCTCCCACGGATATGGATAAATATTTAACTAAAAATGATTATACAAATGTAATTGAAATGCCAAACTTAATACAATTTAATGTTGAAATCCATATATGGAAAATTCAAAACCAAATTGCAATAAATATATTATTGTAAATAACATCATTCATTGATTATAGCTAAATAAATATATACCAATTGTTTAGTTTATTTCTTACAACATAAAATTACCTTATAACAAATAAAATAAAAAATCTATTAACGGTAAAAGTTAACAAAATCCTTAAATAGATGGGATCTATGGTGAAAAATTTTGCACAGAAGCAGAGGTTCAATTCTTATTAAAACTAATTCCAAACTAAATCAGAAACATAAAAAATAATCATTATAATTAAATTAAAATTAAATATATTTATATATAATGTGTTAATACAAATAAATAATAATTATGATTAAAAATCAAGAGAACAAGAACATTGAAAACCACTCAAAACCCCAAAAAACTATGAATATAAGATCGTGTAATTATTTTATTTATGGCAGAATTTTTGGATAAAAATTAGCAGAAATTTTTGATAAAATTTGGTAGAAATTTTTGAAAATCTAGGTTATAATTTTTAAACTTTAGGATTTTGAATGATTGTGGGATTCTTGATGGTGTTAAATCCATTTTCACCATTAAAAAATTGATTCAAACACTCCAATATTTTGATTTTATGAAAAAAAATCCTATAGTTCAAATAAGAATTTAGAATGCAGGAACGCTAATCTGAAATCTGAAGATGTATCGCAACTACTTTATATTTCTCATATAATATATCTAGTTTTTTTCCTCTGAAAAAAAAAAAAAACTACTTTTTTTTTTAAACGAAACGAATTTGTGAAGTTGGTAGACAACCCCTGTGTGACGATTGTAAATTAAATGTTTATTTCTATTTTTAGTATTACAATGTTTATTTTTACTTTTAGTATTGGCTATATTTTTAGTATTGGTTGGATTTGCTTGTATAAGTTTTTCAAGAATATAACCATGTTTATTTTTATTTTTAGTATGGCTTAGATTTTCTTGTATAAGTTTTTCATGTTATCAAAATAGTAATAATTGTTTTCGTATAAATATACCATTATTATAATTTTATAACATATATTAATAAAATATTTAACTTTTTAATATAATTAATCAAATCGCAATATAATATAATTAAAAAATAAAAATAAAAACACAATAACCAATACAATTAGAAGCCGAGTACAGTCAGATTGCTAATAATCTTATTATAATTTTATATCATATATTAATAAAAATATTTAACTTTTCAATTTAATTAATTAAATAGCAATATAATATAATTAAAAAATAAAAATAAAAACACAATAACCAATACAATTAGAAACCCAATACAGTCAGATTGCTAATGATCTTATTAATCCATTATGATTAAAAAAAAGGATGAACATGACAAAGTATCACAATAACCATTCTGTAAATAAAACGCGATGGAGTCAGATAACATTATTGGTGCTGCACGGACACAGGAGATGGCAAAATAGAAACAGACATAGACACCTCGTTACCCTATCTTAAATGGAAGGTAAGGAAACACAGAGTACTATAACAAATACTAAATAGTGGAACCATAAATGATCCATCCATGCATGCTAAGAGTCTGAACACTTTGGATCTTCCATCATCTTTGCCCAACAGATATGTTCTAAGAGGTATAGCATGTGAACAACCCTAATACATTCACACTACATCACGGTCAATCTATACCAGCTCAATCGAAGAGGTCAGTCCAATCATTTTGATAAAAAAAAATTGTCTAGTGCTCAGTGCTTGCTTACGATATCCATTTTTTCCAAGTGCTGCTCTTTGTGTGGCAGTTTTTTAGCCATTTCCCTGAGAAGAAACTTTTGAATTTTACCAGTGAACGTCTTGGGCAGTGACTCTATGAACACAACAGTTTTGGGAACCATGAAGTGAGGCAGCCTCTATCTGCAGAACGAAATCATCTCCGCCTCCGTTACCGTTACCCTCGACACATTAGGATTGCTTTGCCCTCCTTTGGTACTCACAAAGGCACATGGGCTCTCCCTCCAGAAAGGATCAGGCCTCGCCACAACCGCTGCGTCAACAACCATGGGATGGCAATACAACACTGACTCCACCGCCACACTACTGATGTTCTCCCCCCCTGAGATTATAACGTCTTTGGAAAGATCCTTTATTTCCAGGTAACCGTCCGGATGGATCACTGCCAGATCCCCCGTGTGGAACCACCCACCTTCCATGGCTTTTGCAGTGCTCCTCTCGTCCTTCAGATATCCCTTCAGAACACTCGGCGCTCTCATCATAACCTCACCCATCTGCACTCCGTCTCTCGCCACGCTACTCATGCTACCCGGATCTTTTACGTCCAATTCCGTCAAGCCAAACCCCCTAACGCCCTGTCTGGCTTTGAGTTTAGCCCTCTCCTCGGCCGGAAGTCTGTCCCACTCACTTTTCCAAGCGCAAGTAACCACCGGTCCTCTGGTCTCTGTGAGGCCATAGCCATGAGTGACAGAGAATCCCAGCTCTTCAATTTTATGCAGCACAGCAGCAGGCGGAGGAGCGCCCGCGGTTAAGATCTCCGCCCGATGGGGCAAAGGCTTTCTGTCGGATGGATCTACGTTTGCCATCATGCTAAGCACCACAGGCGCGGCGCAGAGATGTGTAACCTGGTGGTCGTTGAGGGCTTTATAGATGATGTGGCCGTCGAACTTCCTTAAGCAGATATTTGTGCCGCCGAGGGCAGCTATTCCCCACGTGAAACGCCAGCCGTTGCTGTGAAACATGGGCAAAGTCCACAGATAAACAGGCTGCGACCTCAAGCCCCATATTAAAAGATTATCCATAACCATTATGTAGATGCCCCTGTGGCTGTTAACTACTCCCTTCGGCGCAGAGGTTGTGCCCGATGTGTAATTCAGAACGATACTCTCCCATTCGTCCACGGGCCACTGTGTCTCGAACTCGGGATCTCCCTCTTGCAATAGCCCTTCGTATGTTGTGCCTGTTGTTGTACTCGTGGGAATTATTTCTGTGCCATTGACCAGCTCCGGGATGAGTACCACCGTGGGCTTATGCTTATGGTTGGTTCCGTGTAGAGCTTCAGTGACGACAGGCAAGAACTGATGGTCCACAAACACGATCTTGGGTTGACAGTGATTGAATTGAAAAGCCATAGTTCGAGCATCCAGACGCGTGTTGATGTTATTGAGAACCGCCCCTGCCATTGGAACTGCGAAATGCATTTCATAAATGGCAGGAACGTTGGGAGCCACCACGGAGACCTGCAGAGTCAATAAGGTCAAGATTATATACTGTTCTGCTCTTGTGGGTCTCCTGTATTGTCAAAGATAATAAAATTGCCACAAAAATTATGATATGAAAGATTAGAATACTTACCACATCACCTGTTGAGATATTGCGAGCAGAGAGAGCAGAGGCGAGCCTGCGACAGCGTTGGTAAGTCTGAGACAATGTAAAACGTGTGGAATTGTAGACGAGGGATGTGGAATCCCCATAGACAATGGCAACCCTCTCTATGAAGCGGATGGGTGACAACGGAGGGTAATTCGCAGCACAGCGCTTCATCGATTCCTCCATTGTGAACTCTGTGTCACAAATAGATTTCATTTGATGGCAAATTTATAAATGTTTGATCACGGCTGTTCAAACCCTGCCATCTAGCAACTTCCCTAACGATTGTGCAGGATGACATAAGTAGGATCGGCATCTCACTCTTCGTGATTTGTAATCGAAGAAATAAGAGTATGGGGAAAACTGATGGTAGAGCGTGTCGCCCTCTCCACTCTTGGCGGGACACTGAGGGGTGACGACAAAGGTAGAATTCATGAGATTCTAACCTGCAGCGTTTATATCCTGAGAACTAACTTTTCGGAGCAAAATTTATCAAACGTGATTTAGAAGTTGTGGTGTATTTTTTACTTAAATATTAGGCAGTAATGCACTAGGTTAATGGTTAGTATCATTTTATTCCCATGTAATACATAGGATGTAAAAGCAGTGAGTTAATCATTGATTTATCACATGGTCTTTTCTATAGGCACAGGTTCTTTTAGATCATATTATTTAATTTCAAGATTTCTATGTCTGTTCTTTAGGGTATTTCCACTTCAACTTAATATTAATTTTATTTTTTATTTTATTTTTTTAGACTTTGTGAATGAGTAAGGTCATTTTTTTATTGAAATTTCTTTTATCTGGCAACAACATGCTGTTAACTTTATGAACATATTTCTTTATTTTCAATTTAATTTTATTAAAATAATTTCATAATTATCTTTATTCAAATTTTCTAGTAAATATGATGTAAATATCTGAAAATCTAATACAAACATCAACTTACCAAACAAAAAATATCCTAAACTATAGAAAAAACCAATAAAATTCTAAACAACAACTAGTGACGAGGATGGATAAGATCTGTAAACATACCAAGCACATTGGCCACTAGACTACTTATTTACATACATGTGCAACATGTTTCCTCACCTTCAAGCTAAAATCAAATGGTTAATGGATCTTCAACGGTGAAAGAGCTAAGAGTCCCAATCACACCTCTAATCTCAATCATATAATTATCCACATGGAAGAGTGTGCCTATTGCTAAATGCGTTGCTAAATGGGTTTGGACCATAATCATAATTGCTATAAAATATTTTAACTCCCTGAGACTCAATGATTCTGTCTCAAATGTAAAATGATTGTGGTAAGGTTTTTTTATACCTATCCCATAATCTTAGCTCAACAAAAAGCAATCAAACCCTCCAGATTTTTGAAATAGTATCAACATTTTAAATGCCAAAAGTCACTTTATTAGTGACTAATCTACACTATCATTAACAAACTACTTTGACCATAATGGAAGAAATCCAAATTAAACTTTAAAATGTTTGTAAGTTTAATAAAAGTGAAAATTATGATGAAATGGATATAAAAATATATTATTTAATAACATATTTTAATAATTTATATAAATATGAAATATAAACCATTAATATTTTTAATTAATTTGTATTTCATTTCTTTTATAATAAATAAATTTAAAAAAAAAATATTGAATTTAATTATATATTTTTCAGAAAATAATGGTAAGATAAAAATATTTTTTATGGACTATTTTTTTTCTTAAACTTTAAAAATTTAATTAAAATTTTTAATAATAATTTATTTAAAATTAAAAATATAATTATTTTATTTATTTAAATAATAATAATTATGTTTTATCTAAAATTTTTAATAATAATTTATTTAAAATTAAAAATATAATTATTTTATTTATTTAAATAATAATAATAATTATTATGTTTTATCTTTATTAGTATTATTCCTTATGGATTATAGGAATAGGTTTGCATCAAAGTGTATTGATTTTTAATATTTTTTCTGAGTTTTTTTAATAATTTTAGATAAAGTTTCTAAAAGAAACTTAATATTCTTATTTTCTCATAAATTCAAAAATAATTTTTTAATTTTCTATTAATCTTATTTCTAATTTTCTATTGATGGAACTAGCACATAATTCAGGGGTGGAGGGCATTTTATTTTTGGTATTTGTCGTTTGTTAATAAATAATCTTCAAAAGAAGGAAAAAAGAAAAAATGGAATGAGAAGAAGATTGTGGCAGTGACACAGGAAGCAACACCCTTTATCAAGCAATGGAAGGATTAACCAAAAAACTCTGCTATAAAGAAAGATGCATAAATCTTCATGTAAAGTTGGGGTCCTATAGCAAGGTGAACTAGCAGCGAATATGACCTAAGCAATCACCATCTAAAGAGCAAAGGCGGTCACAATTACAACCAAAGTTGGCAGCGCGAATAAAGTTTTTGTTTCTACTTGCCGTGTGGATAAAGATTTTATAGCATTGAATGTCATGTGCATAGAGATTTGACAACATTGAATGAAGATGAAATCTTTGAACGTAATAAGATATTTTTGACCAGCAACAAATTAACATTGGTTTTTGAGTCTTTTAAACATCTATAAGTTCGTTCATCGGTAATGATGTTCAAGACAGATTTAACTATAATTGCAATAAGGGTAATAGGAAGAATGGTCTCTCTTAAGGTTTTGAATTTGTATATAACTTCAAAAAAGAAAACACATTTAAGTAAATTTTCTATAAAAAATTATCGAATATACAACTCCAGATAAAAGGGTGGTAGTAGCAATCAAACACACACAAAAAAATAAAACCACAATAGAAAAAAGAAGAAAAAAAGAAAAAATGGAATGAGAAGAAGATTGTGGCAGTGACACAGGAAGCAACACCTTTTTACAAGCAATGGAAGGGTTGTGATGTCACAAGATCATCACAATTGGGCAAACCATGACTGTCGGCATCACTAAGAAGCCATAGATATTGTTGTTCCACTAAGGCTATATCCCAAAAACTCCAGAGAGCAATCACCATCTAAAGCAATCCTAAGCATCCTATAGAGGCACTGATTAGTTAATTTTCAAAGCAATCCTAAGCATCCTATAGTGCGCTGATTGGTTAATGTTTAACCTGCTCTAATCGGGAAGCAAAAGATTGCTTTTTCCTGGTTGAAGCTTGACGGCCATGTTCTGCAATGGTGGGAGTGATGCAGCAAGTAAAACACTGGAAAATGATCCATCGATCACTGATTGGGAGCTATTAAAGAGCATGATAAAAGCCCAATTTGACCCAATCAGATATCAGGAGAAACAACAGATTGTATGGAACTACTTCAGCCATACACAAGGACAATCAGTGTAGGAGTTCACGACAAAGTTCAAGAAGAGAGAAATTCAACTAGGGGTCTCTCTCAAAATCCTAGAAACACTAATCAAATACCTGGGAGCATTGCTACCCCAGATTTGGCATCAACTAATGTGTTCAAACCAAAGATAATTGATGAAGCCAGTTTGCAAGCACAACACCTCTAGGGGGAAGGGTGGAAGCAGCAATCAAGCACGCATGGGAAAATAGAACTACAATAGAAAAAATAAGAAAAAAGGAAAAAATGGAAGGGTTAACCAAAGAACTCTCTTATAAAGTAAGATGCATAACTCTTCATGTAAAGTCAAGGTCCTATAGCAAGGTGAACTAGCAGCTAATATGATCTAAGCAATCACCATCTAAAGAGCAAAGTATAACATTGAATGTCGTGTGCATAGAGATTTAACGACATTGAATGAAGATGAAATCTCTGAACGCAATAAGATATTTTTGACCAGCAACAAATTATCATTGGTTTCTGAGTATTTTAAACATCTACAAGTTCGTTCATCGGTAATGATGTTCAACATAGATTTAACTATAATTGCAATAAGGGTAATAGGAAGAATGGTCTCTCTTAAGGTTTTGAATTTGTATAAAACTTCAAAAAAGAAAACACATTTAAGTAAATTTTCTATAAAAACTTATCAAATATACAACTCCAGATAAAAGAGTGGAAGCCTCAATTAAAGTGGTATAATAAACACTGTAAGGTTATAGTTTAGCCCAAATATTATGGCATTATAGGTAAGCTATTGCACAGATTAGTCAATGTTACCCCTGCTAATGTTAACCAAAACCAATGTTAATAAATTTGGGCGAAGAGATTCCTCGGAAAACACAACACTATGAGTCTGCAGATGTACATGGGAAACATTTGAGCAGTAAGGGGTTTCTAAGATTACATGAGCGAGCATAGAGGATAAATAGGATCATCGTTGTTTCGTCTTGTTTCGAATCTGGTCCTTAATCTAAATACAAGCTAAGTTGGGATCAAAGGTTAGAACCGTTACTTTGGATGTCAGTGGCATTGGAGCAACTCGGATTCTGCCCCGCCGATTTATAAATAAACCAATCAATTTTTCAAATAAATAGGTTGAGGTCATGCGACATGGTCAGCTAGGGCTATTGGTAGGCTTTCTCATCACAAATTTAGTGTGATATAGGTTATGGCCTGCTAGTGATTCTGACTATAGAGCATGATGCTTTGATAATTGTCAGTGTTCAAGTAGTTGAATGGATTGGTTCTAAAAAACTGGATATTACTTGTTTCCAGACACCCTCTGGATGGGGCAGAACCCTAAGACTTCCAAAGAAGATACAACATCCTTATGCGAACAATTTAATAAGTAATAAGAGCATCAAAGCAAAGAGTTTAATCAGTAATGCTTTTACTTACTTGATATCCGAAGCAAAAGCAAAAGTGGAAGCACTCAAGTCACCTCTAAATGATTTTCAGACAATAGAACTTTATTGACAACAACCTTATTATATAAAAATAAGAGTAACTTATGGTTGCTTTAGATTGAATTCAATTCATTTTGGACTTGAGGATTCCTTTTTTCACCCGAGTAAATGCGCAGAACTAGGGTTTGTAGTAGGTTTTCAGTGTTGGGCACCATGGAGGGGCGTGAAGGGGGGAGTTCCACTCCCTCCTACAGTCATGTAGTCTCAAATCGTTTCAAGAAGCCAATGGAAGTGGAAACTGGGAGTATAGATAGAGGAAAACCGGAAAACAACAGATCACAGGGGCAGGCAGAAACGCAGGAGGAAGTCAGAAGAGAGAAGCGAATAGGAGGAGACAGTCAGAAAGCTGACCCCAGAAGTCGGTTAGGACCATGTAAACCTAAGACATCCATCACACCTCAAGTGGTACTAAGTGATCCAGCGCTACAGGTGCATAGGGAGCACATGGCGACTTATGCAGTGATATGAAAATTCATGGGTCTATGGCCAACGGAGAAAGCTTTATATGCATGGATAAAGAACCATTGGAAAGCTAAGGGAGAAATAGATCTGCAACTTGGATCCAAGGGTTTCTTCACAGTTGTGTTCACAAATCTAGAGGATAAAGACAAGGTGTTTGAAGAAGGACCATCCTACTATGTTGCTATAGGCCTCTATATGCAGCCATGGGTGATGAATTTTGTCTCGTAACAAGAAACATTTACATCGATGCCAGTATGGATAAGACTCTATTCCCTACCTCTAGATTATTGGCTGCCAGAATCATTAAAAGCCATAGGAAATAAACTAAGGCATTTTTTAAAAATATCAGAGGCCACACTGCACGGAAAATATACCTCCTTTGCCTGAATATGCATAGAAATGGACCTTTCTGGGGCTCTGCCGGATGAAATAATTCTAGAAGTATATGATGAAGAATGGGTGCAGGCGGTGGACTATGAGCATGTCCCTTTCTGATGTCGCAAATTCCATGAACATGGGCACCTCTTCAGAGACTGCCCTTTAAATAAAATGGAGAGCAGTATCAAAGCAACCTCAGGGAAAGAGACTGAAAGCTTTACCAAAGTGGGAGGCAGAGGAAAAGGAGGGAGAAAGAACCAGAAAAAAATCTATGAGGAAAAGCAGCCTAGTCATAATAGGTTCAAGATATTAGAAGAAGAAGCGGGGGATGAAAGAGCGAACCAAGTACTGAAGGACAGTCCTGTAGAGAAGGAAAAGGATGAAAGCATGGAGGATAGACCTGAAAAAAGCCAACAAAAGGAGGATCAACCAAGCACTATGGAACTTGACAGGGACCAAGAGATGACCCCAAGCGAAGTGGGAACAGAGGATCATGAACTGCAGGAAATTCTGGAAAGGGAGCAACTCGATCTAGAAAAGTTCCTGGAGGAAGGAACTACCAAAGGAGTGGATTCGCTACCTCAAGAGGAGTTTAACAGAGTACAACAACTCTTCCTCTGGAGAACTCAGGCAAAGGGTTCTGGGGTCAAAAGAAACCATGATAGTCAGGACAACAAAGGGGTTAAAATGATGGAGGCAACAGTGGGACAAGCTCCCAAGAACCCAGGAAGGAAAAGAGGAAGAAAAAAATAGAATGAGCTGCTGATAGAATGTGGAAAACTCATGATCAACTCAGGTAAGATGAAAGACCTAACTAGTTACTCATTTACAAATCTTTCTTGATGAAGCTCACAACATGGAATATTAGGGGGCTAGGAAGTAAAAGGAAACAAAGAAATCTCAGTGATAGAATGAAAGAAGA
The DNA here is from genome assembly GCA_031772625.1 of Pinus tabuliformis. Taxonomy (NCBI): domain Eukaryota; kingdom Viridiplantae; phylum Streptophyta; class Pinopsida; order Pinales; family Pinaceae; genus Pinus; species Pinus tabuliformis. The sequence goes on from CM062816.1 coordinate 738,015,989, forward strand.
AAAACTAGATATGGTATTTATCGAGGAAACAAAATGTTCTATAGAAAAAATAAGAGAGATACATAGCAAATGGCTTATTAAGTATGAATATCTAGAAGTTAAAGCAGACAACGCAGCAGGAGGAATTCTCACACTTTGGAACCCCAGAAACTTGGAATCCTAGATGTTGAAGCATCTAGGAACTACCTATCAGTGGTCATCCAACCTTTGGGGACAAGGAAGTTTATTTGATCACAAATGTCTATGGTCCACAAAAGCTTGAAGACAAATTCAGGCTTCTAACCTCACTGGAGGAACTAAGAGAAAGACATCTGGGTATCCCCTGGATTCTTGGAGGGGACTTTAATATGATCAGGTCTCTCTCAGAAAAAAAGGTGGGACCAGATCACTAGGCAGAGATTCCATAGCATTTCAGAACTTCATAAACAACATGAGGCTAGTAGATACAAAAACCAATAATGGTATCTTTACCTGGAATAATAAAAGGGGAGGGGCTTCTCAAGTGGCCTCTAAACTAGATAGATTCATTATCTCTGAGGACCTCATCCTCACAGGCATTGACTTGTCAGCTATGATCCTCCCTTTTGGAGGCTCAGATCACTGGCCTATTCAACTAGAAGCGCCCTTTATAGGAACTCCGAGGAACAGACCTTTCAGGTTTGAAAACATTTGGCTTACCCATCCTGACTTCATCAGCAATATTGAAAAATGGTGGATAGAAGATTTGCATGTTCAGGGTACTAAAATGTTCCTTCTGCATCAGAGATTGAAACACATCAAACTCAGGCTTAAAGATTGGAATAAGAATGAGTTTGGCAATATCTTCGAAGCCAAAAAAGTAGTTGAACAGAAGCTACAAGAAATTAACCAGGTCCTCATCACATATGGCTTCACCGAGGAAGGTAAGAAACAAGCTGACTCACTGCAACAGGATTGGGAAGACTTGTGCAAGCAAGAGGAAATCTTCTGGAAACAAAAATTGAGGGTACAATGGTTAAAGGAAGGAGAAAGGAATACAAGGTTTTTTCACAAGTCTACCATGGATCATAGGTCTCATAACAGGATTTTAAAACTGAAAGATACTCAAGGAAAGTAGATCAGTACCCACAAAGAAATAGAAGCTGCCCTGGTTCAACATTTCCAAGGCATAGCAGAGGAGCCTCTCATAGACAGAACACAATTCATCAATGACTTCACTAAGCACATTCCTAAGCTTGTGACAAGAGAAGACAATTATAATCTTAACAGGCCAGTGAATGAAGAGGAGGTCAACAAAGTCATCAAAGAGATGCAAAATGGGAAAGCTCTAGGTCTGGATGGTTTCAACGTTGACTTCTTCAAAGCATGTTGGAAAATAGTCAAGCAAGATATCCTTAATGTTGTGGAGGACTCAAGGAAAAACAAAATTGTTCTAAAGGCGCTCAACACCTCTTTCATAGCCTTGATTCCTAAGCAGGAAAATGCTATGACACTAGATAGATTTAGACCCATAGCATTATTTAATGTGGTGTACAAAACTAATTCCAAAATAATTGCAAACAGGCTCAAGCCCCTTCTTCCAACTCTAGTGTCTGAGGAGCAAACTGGATATGTGGAAGGTAGGCAAATTCTAAATAACATCATTCAAGCTCACGAGGTGGTCCACTCACTTAAGAGCAATAAGCAGGCAGGTATGATTATACAACTTGACCTAGAGAAGGCATATGATAAGCTAAGTTGGGCATACATCAAGGAAGTACTAATAGCATATGGCTTTGACCACAACTGGATAAGATGGGTAATGGCCCTTGTTACCACCTCAAGTTTTTCAATACTGCTAAATGGCTCACCATCCAAACCATTTAAGCCTTCAAGAGGACTCAGACAAGGTGATCTGCTCTTACCCTTCCTCTTTATTCTCATGATGGAAGGGCTAGGAAATGCGCTCAAATCTGCCAAAGCAGAAGGCAAAATTTAGGGTCTAAAACTCACCCTGAATGGGGATGCTTTGACTCATCAACAATTTGTGGACGACACCATGTTGCAAGGTACACCTATGGTCAAGGAAGCTCATGCCTTCAAACAAATCCTAAACGACTTTGCTATGGTTGCGGGTACTGAGGTAAGCCTTACCAAATCAAAGATTTTATTTTTCAATATTGATATTGCTATTCAAAGAAACCTCACCAGAATTCTAGGTTTTCAAAGAGAACTACTACCCTCCAAATATTTGGGAGTTCCTCTAATAGACAAACCTCTGAGCAAGACAATTTGGGAGCCTGTTACTAATAAACTCCAAGACAAAATCCGGAAATGGACAAACAGGGCTTTGAATTTAGCAAGAAGGCTAGTGCTTACAAAAGCCATCCTACAAATTGTCCCCATCTTCATGTTTTTAGCCCTTCTAGCTCCTAAAAGAGTTGTGCAACACATCAGAAATATCCAAAGAGATTTTCTTTGGGGCAAAGGGGAAGAAAAAAAGAAATGGGCTTTGGTAGCCTGGGAAAAGATCTGTAAACCTAAGACACATGGAGGTTTGGGACTTGATGACCCTGAAACCCTCAACAAAGTTTTGGGGGCAAAACTATGGTGGAGATGGCTAAAGGAATCGGTTTCCCCTTGGGCCAAAGTATGGAAACAAAAATATGCAAACAATTGGCAAGAAAGGGAGCACATTAGAATGTCTGGGCTCATCAAAGGCTCCCACATTTGGAACAAAGCTTGGGAGAATAGAGCCATTGTTCAAAAACATAGTTTCTGGGAAATAAGAGATGGAAACCTTGCTTGGTTTTGGGAAGATAATTGGCAACAGGAACCTAAACTGTTAAGAGAAGAATTTGACAATCTTAAGAAGGATACTGACGACAAAGGGTTACTCAGGGTAAATGACTTCTAGGATTAGGATAGAAGCGATGGAAAATGGAGAATATGGAAGAACCTGATTTACAGTGATGACTCTCCGTTGAAGGCCCAGGCAGAAGCTCTTACAGACATCTTGGAACAGAGAAAAATTCTGACATCAACATCTTCAGACCAACTGAGATGGGGTAAAAACAATGAAGGCAACTTTAACCTCAAAGAGGCCAAGCGAGTAGCCCTTGGGCTTGAATTTCCAAACCCTGATACGATATGGAAGGACCTATGGTAGAACCAAAACTGGATGAAAATCAAACTGTTCATGTGGTTGGTGCAACACAAAAAAATTCTAACTTGGGAAAACCTTCGGAAGAGAGGTGTAATTGGTCCATCTAGATGCCAGTTGTGTGAATCACAAGAAGAAACTATGGAACACCTTCTCAACCTCTGCCCATTCACCTCCACCTTGTGGAATTGGGTGGCTTCAATCTTCAGACAAACTAACAGGGACATTGGTAGCATCAATAGGACATTGAGGAATTGGAGGAGAAATTTCTCTAAAAATGAAATAATCAACAAAGCTTGGGCTTTGGTTCTAGGCTTTCTAATCTGGGATGTCTAGAAAGAATGCAACAACAGGATCTTCAAGAACAGGATTGGTACATCCCAGAGCATCATGACCCAGATTATAAGACAACTCAAAGAGACTGTAGGAACCCTTATAAAAAACCCCCCTAAGAACCAACCTCAAGATCAGGATGTGCAAATATTTCTGCATTTGGGCCTACAGGGGCTCTTCCCCCAGGGCATAAGCAAGACTTTAAGTCATATAACAGTTGATAACGACTTCTGGCAAGCTCCCCCCATGGTTTTATGAAATGAAATATAGATGGAGCCTCAAAAGGAAACCCTGGCATGGCTGGTTATGGAGGAGTAATAAGAGATGAACAGGGTTTCATAAAAGCCATCTTTCACAGTCATTTGGGGAAGGCCACAAATAATATGGCAGAGCTCATGGCCCTTGAGAAATGCCTAGAAATATTAAGAGACTCCAATTTACATAACACCATAATTGAAGCTGATTCTGAACTGATAATCAATTCGGTCAAGAAAATTTGCAATGGCTCAACACCAGACAAAGTGTCGAAACACTGGAGGTTACTGCAAGTCTATCAACTTATTCAATCCCACCTGCGCACAATGAGAACCCTTAGTTTCATTCATGTGCGATGAACAACCAACAAATTAGCGGATATTTTGGCAAATGAAGGCGTACTCTGTTCCAAAAGCAATAAAAGATATGACTGGATAGGGACTCCCCAAGGACGACTACGGGAAGAGTGTCACAGACAGGCGACCTTAGACAAGGAATACTATCAGAGCAGGGGAAATAAGCAGGGTGAAGCTTGATGAAAACAGAGGAGTTTTGGTCTACACGGGGAAGAAGTACGAGCAGGATGAAGTTTTACTCTGGTCTTCGGGCAGGAAAATGCACCTGGAACACTAAAATCCTATGGTTTCTGGGTGGGAAACTACTTACAGGACTAATCTTCAAATGTATCAGACATACATTAAATATGGCCCTTCAATGTTTTGTGACGAGTGCTTATTTAAAGAGTGGGTGGGTCGATGAAATCATAGTAATCCAATGATTTTCACGCGGCAAACAGCAAGACTGTTAACCTTCCAAACAGACCCAAAATGTAATTAGGCAGTGTCTTTATTATGTTTCGGGTCCAAAGGTGCAGTTAAGTTCCGTGCAAGTTGAACAGTCCTTTCGAGATCGCGTGAATCCGGTGGATTTCGGGCGGATAAACAGCCCGGAGGTTATCTCCCAAGTCAGACCCGAAATGGTTACTAGAGTTGGTACATTCTTTTTTCGGGTCCATGTATATGGTTAAAGGGTGAGCATGAAGGACACCCGATATAGCCTCTTGACCGCTAGATCTTTGTAGAATGATCGAACGGTCATGGAGAGTTCTGGTTCCACGGAGGTAACGTTGAAAGGTTTTGTGGGCCCTCGACTCAGATTGTGGGTCCACGGCCTGGGTATAAAGGCTTTGTGGGGCTTGACTTTCATGTGGGCAAGAGCTCCTTTATATGTATATTATGTAACTTTTTTCATATAGTTGAATAGAAGGACCTAATCTTACTTGAGCAAAAAAAACAATAAGAGTAACTTACACGTATGATGACCCTACATGGATAATGTTGAATCAAATGAAATGTGTTCACAATGAATTATTAGCAAGGAACATGTATAAATTATATGATTTACGTTAACCTCCATCAAATCAACCTAAGCAGGTTAACCAACACATATGTCATAGCTTCCCAAACAGATGGCATATTCGTTGTTCAGTTCTGATAATAAGGCCGACTGCTACTAATACTGTTGTTCTCGCTGCCACTTCTTATAGTCTAACCACATTTGCTCTTCTTTCTATCTTAGCTATTGGCTCATATGTTTATGTTGTTGGTTGTTTCACCATTAGGGATGGAGGGAAGCCGACAAGCAACCCTAACAAGAACCTCCTATGTGTATGATTAGTAATGCCTTTTAGATGCAGATTTTGAAATTGATAGATCCGGGTTCTCGACACTACAACCTAGCCATTCATGCAAGCTAGCCTTTCTTTCCAGTCTAAGCCAAGCAAGCCAGAATGATTTCCCAAGGATGTCCTCAAGCCAGCCATTCATTCCAAATGCCTTCCCTTCTTGCCTGTTCAGATGATGAGTGCATAACCATTATGGCAATCCTGAAGAGATAAGAAGCAGATGCGGGTTCTTGTCCGTAGAACTGCCTGTTCAGATGATGAGTGGGTAGCCATTAATGCAAGCCTAAGGAGATAAGAATTAGATTCGGGTTATTGTCCGTAGAAGTGTCATTCCATATATATTCCAAGAGTCAGAATTATTGTGACTAAAATCCTTTCATTCGGTTTATCTCTAGTCTGATAGCTGGGTCTGCCTGTATTCATTCGATACAACTAACAAACTTGGAAATAAGCCTTAAGTGAGTCCTGTGAAACTCCACCACAAGCAACACCGCTTCAGTCAGGATTAGCGCTGGTAGAAGAGATCCCCCCACCTGCTAAGGTTGTCTCCCACGGCTTGAACCTGCCTATTTTAATAGATTTAGGGCCTACTGCTCTATTGGGTAATGAGGGTTTACCTCACCCTTTCCTATCTATGCTAGGATTATCCCGCGAACATGGAGAACTGAGATTCTTGCTCTTACTCTCGGGGCCTCTATTTGTTCCAGGATGATCCCAGGAAGATGGAGAACCAAGATTTTTGCTCTTACTCTCAGGGCCTTGGCTTAGCCAAAGGCAAGAGGAAGACTAGAGCATCCAGGAAGTGCTAATACTGCCCAAAATGTCCATTCAGTTTCAAGAAGACACATAGAGCTTCCATCCACTTGGATCTGCATGCACACATACACCTGTAATCCCTGCATACACTTGTAATCCCTACACCTATAACTACCTGCAACATAGCCAATAAACTAAATAAAATACAACTACCTGCAACCAATAAACCAAATAAAATGCAAGTACCTGCAACCATAACAACTCAAACTAATGTTAACATTAGTTCTCTAGTGCAAAACATTTAAAAAATCAACTGCCTAAACCCAAAATAACATATAGTCCAGCCTCTTCTACCCCGGGGAGAGGCCAAATAAGACCATGAAGTTGAATGACAAGGTAAATAATGAATATGGACCATTTCCAGATGGCAGTGACTAAGACCATTTCCAGATGGCAGTGACTAATAAAGTTAGTGGTTTCAAGCAAGAATAAACAACATTAGTGTGTGATATGAACAAATGGGGATTCTCCTCTACATATGATAAAATGATAATTTTCAGTTTTCATATGTAAGCCATTTCCCTTCAAAATCTATGGACATACTTTCTCTGGGATTTAAGGTCTATGAAGATGAATTGTGATATGATAATTTACAATTTTCACTTGAAGGTTTCACATGTGAGCAATCTCCCTTCAAAGTCTATGCATAGACTCTCTTTGGGATTTAAGGTCTACGAAGATGAATTGTGACATGGAATAATTATGAATTAATTAAAAAGTAATAGTCATACATAGTTTTAATTTTATTTTCATAGATTTTTTTTGTTGAATTTACATTAATAATAATTTTACATAGTTATATATATTTTTAAATATAATAAAATCTATGTTGAATTTTATTTTATTTGGAAGCTTTTTTAATTTTGAAATAATTAATTCACTAAATACTTTTAATGTTCAATTAATTTATTGAAAAGAATAAACATTGAGATCTGATTGATTTCAAGAAATGCTTATTTCTCTAGAAACTTAGTTGTGAAAACCACAATTTTGCCTGAATAATAAATTCGACAAGAAAATTTTGAATAAATTTAATTTGGGAATGTTTGAATAGTTTTTTGATAATGGAAATGAATTTAGCTCTACCAAGAATCTTGGAACGCCTAAAATCTAAAAGCTTGACAGATCTAACCTGGATTTCCAAAAAAAATCCATGAATTTTCTTAGAATTGTGCCAGAATTTCCATTTTTCCCGAAATTGTGTCCTCATTAGACTACTACTAAAGCATCTAGCAGAAGTTTAGAGAAATTTTGTTTGTGCATTTTCGAATCTTAGCATCGACCCAATACCATGCATTGATAAAACATTAAGAAGATCAAATTTGATTTCCCTATTGATTCTTTTCGTTAGTCCCAACAAATCATTTCCCAAGATAGAGGGCATCTACCAACATAAGAAAATGTTATGCATCTCATTAATCTATAAAATAGTTGGCATCAGGCTTAAAATTTCAAATTTGTTTGCCCTGTCAAGTGAAAATTTGATGACGATCAATAATTTTCATGCATCATTTTACATTTTAAATAGATTTGTGAGTGCCAAATTTTTTGTTGTTACATGCAAATTTTGTATAACAATTGGAATGTAGGTTTAAAGTGGCCATTCTTAGAAGAAGAAAGAACAATAACGTATTAGTCTGACTCTATAGCACCAAAAATATATTAAGATTCAAGTGATTCTTGAAAACCACAACTCTGTAGAAGTGACACTCCAAATAAAATGTCATGTAAATTAGTGAAAGGATAACACCTATGTTATATATGTTAAATCCTGATATATTAAGTAATTAATATCTTAAAAAATATGTAATTATAAAACTTAAATTTTGCATTCTTGCATGTGTTTTTTTTGTAAGCTTGGCAATACCTTTCTATTCCATTTCATAAAAATCAACATACAAGTTTTACATCCATATCCATTAGGATTAGATGACCTCAACTTGCCCTTTGGGAAACCAGGTCTATTGGCCATCTGACTGCATTATAAGTTGTCCTAAACTTAAAAATCCTGAGACTATCTAGCATCGCTATATATGTCTGATTCTCTTTATTTTTCCTATTAACTATGTAACTAAACATCAAAATTTGTAAATCCATCTTAATTACATCTCAAAATTAAAAAAAAAAAAAAGAACCATGCTAATTATCAAATTACTCATCAGATGAGTCTATGGGCATCAGATATTTAGCACTGGACCCCAACAATTCGGTTTGAGGGAGGCAGGGGATGCTTCTCTATGTGACTAAAGCGAGAATTTTATTGCTAGATCAAATGTTGGATGAGTTGAAATTCCCTTTGTATTTCCTGCAAGTCTATTTCAATCTTAGATGAGCCGACAAAGGAATCCATCATTGCTTTTGCCACAATATTTTTCATTATCCAATATAAATTTATTGTCCACTAAAACTAGGTATACCGACCTCTAGAATAGCCTAGGTCATGGACTAGGGTCTACCAGTCCATGTCTAGATCAATATTTTCTGTTTTCGTTTTTAATTCTGACTCCCACCCAAAGATCAATTGTCGGACCTGTGGAGGCGTGTTGACTTGGTAAGCTTGGGCGGCCTCTTGGGTCAAGCTTGAAATACTGTGACACCCTCTACCCCTAGTCTATCATGGTTGAGATTGTTAACCCCCTATCTTGCTCCATTATTCTGGTGTCAACCTCGTCCCCCCCATCTGTGTTCTCATTGTGTGAGGAGGGTCATGCCATGGTACTAAACAATGATTGTTGGGCATCGAATCCCCCCAAACCATGTTTTGGGGCTCAAAGCCCAAGTTTTGGTCAAATGTATTGTAAGACTCTGCGAATTGCGGGCGCGAAGCACGAAATATAGGTTGAGTCATAGGGTTGTCCACCCTAAGTTTTGTAATGTAATGTAATATCATGTCGGTCGCGGACCATGGGATTGTATAAATAGAGCGAGGCTTTAAGTTGTAAATATAACTAAGGAAGAAGAGATAGATGAATACGAATGGTTCGAGCATAGAGTAAGAATCTAAGTGCTTTTGGTTGCAGTAGTAGGAAGAGGCTCTGCAGCTGAATGCACAGAGGCCTAGTAGAGTCCGCAACTAAGTGCATGGACCCCTACAGCTGAGTGCACAAGGCGGTGTCGATTTTGTAACCTTGAACAAAGAATAATAAAGAGAAGTTGAATCCAATTTTTGTGTATCTTCTTTTGTATTGCGTTCTATGCATTTATACTATTTTGCTTATCGTGTGCACTTATATGAATGCTGAATAGACTGTTAAATATCACTAGAATTACACAGATAAGTTAAGTAATCAGATAATAATAGGTTAATAGTAAGGAACGTGGATAATAATACGGATCGCACCCCAAGTAGGGCTATGCGAAGGCAGAATCACAAGTTGTGAGGGACTAATAGATGCGTGTAGCGACGTGCACACAGGGTCAAACCGTGGACCACCAGAGCTCATCAGACATCCCTAGGGTGTGGAAACCTAGTTCTAGCACCCTCCCATACTACTTTAGGTGAGACCTCAGTCCGCGCTTCGCCGACTATTGCTGAAAGGGCCAATAGTACCAGGATTTGTTTGGCTAAATCACTTTTGAACCTCGGTCAGGCCCCACTAAGCCAACAAATGGTTCTGTTTCCGGGACTAGGATTTGCATAAGGGATGTCTGATGTCGTGTCACCAGAATCCCACAAAGAAATAAATTGAAAAGTGGTTGGACAAAAAAATTCATCAGTTCGCGGCACAGGAAAACAGGAATCCGAAAGTATCAAAGGAACAGTGGTTAGAGTGCTATTTATATACGAAAATCCACGAAATTTTCTTTGCATCCTTTCCTTCTAAACTGCATGAGTGGATTGCGAAGCTAGCAGACAATCAAGGAAGGTGTAGGCTCAACAAATCGATCGTGTGGACTCCAAAATTAGTATGCATACTAGAAGCATCAGAAGACAAGATTGCGCGCGCAGTGGACCATTGGCTCAATCGGATTATAGGAGGGTTCATCACCGAGTTCGCAATAGACACATCGGTTAGCTATAGCGAGGCGGGATGACGCTTCCTCAAAGGACCGTGAGGTAAGTATATTAAATCGTTGAACACTAGGATTAAGATGTTATTATGTGAAAAGCGGGTTATGCAAATAAATTAATGTTTGGGACTATGCGAAGTGGGAATATTTACAGAAACAAAGGTAGCGAAGAGTTAGAAACTAGTCCTTTGATTTCACCCTCGCGAGAGAGCAAGGAGGAGCTCGCGAAAGTTTCCCCGAGAAGCACAATCATTTTGATAAGGCAACGGACTCCGCGCATCCCATCCCCTTCTACACTGCCACTGGCTTCACCATCATCACCTCCATCTCCGTCCACACCTCCTCCGCCACCCACCCCATTCAGTATGGCGAGCACAGTAAAATTACCAGTATTCAAAGGAGTAGGGAACGAAGACCCAGATCAATTCTGGCTTGTGGTAAAGGCAGTATGGGAAGCAAATGGAATCGCAGACGACAACATAAAGAAGGCAATGCTGGTGAGCGCGTTGCAGGACTGCGCGCTGACATGGTACATTAAACAGTCTAATGACAATCCAAATGCAGGGATCACAGAAATCCAAACCGCACTGAATAGGGAGTTTAGTATGCCAAAATTGGAGATGCAGTCGATTATTGGGTTTAAGGAGATCACGATGCTTCCAGGCGAGACTCCCTGGGAACTGGATCAGAGGTTGAAAGCAATGATTTGCGAAGCCAATATGACCTTGACAGACGCGCAACACCACGCATGGTTTGTAGCGTCCCTAACGCCACACCTAAGGATGGCGCTCTCGCAACAGAAGTTATCCACCCAGGTTGAAGCATTAGAGATTGCAATGAGACTGCATGAGACCCCTATACAAGATCCTGGTTTGGGAGTTCAGCAAATCCACGCACAACTAAAAAATTTAAGCCTAGAAATGCAGAGCTTAAAACAGGATAGGACGACTCACGTAGAGGTGCATGAAGAAGTATCATGCATCAAATGCAAGGGACAAGGATATGATAAGGATCACTGTCCCGTTTTCACGAACTACTTGGCGGCAGGAGGGCCGATGCCATTGAGACTGGAGGTACAATCAGGGCCAAGTGCGGCGCCTGCATTATAGTGCGCAATTTTCCAAATAGGAGGAAAACATGCTACAGACAATTGTCATCTACTGCAGAAGTATACACAGACATCCCAACAATTGTTTTGTAATTTTTGCAGGTCAGTAGGTCATGATGAGCGCACATGCAGAAGCTATGAACTAATGATGTACCAAACCCCTACCTACAGGGTGCAGGCTGAAACACGAGCCCTAAATCAAAATACAGGACTAGCACGCACTGGATTTCAGGGGCGCGGATGGGGTCAAGGAGGAATGGGACCAGGAAGGGGTCGCAGACAACTAATTTGTTAAAACTGCAGAGGGCTAGGGCATTATGCCCACGATTGTACGAATCTGACGAGAAAATCATGTTTGTATTGTACTTAGTTTGATCATGAGGCAAAAGACTACCCTACATTAATAACGAGGCTGTGTGAAAAGGGGGTAACCAGCCTCCCCCTACTCAAAATCTACAAATGATGAGGTATGAGCCGCATGAAGAGGACTCGAATGTGAACATTGTGCTATGGAGCAGTATCACAATAGGAGATGACAAAGGTAACTAGCCTGAAGAAAGTGCATGGGTTTGTAAGGCTCCTGCAAAGGAGCCTGAATTCGATTTAGAGCGCGCGAAGGAGACATTTATGGAAGCTAAGAAGAGCTTCACAAAAGCCTCCACTTCAGGTAGTAAGGATCAACCAGAGCAAGAGATGGATCCTTCAATGCTCACTACCTTTCTGGAGACATGTATGAAGCTGCTATGCAACAACAGGGCTATGAAAGGACTGTAGGAACTTATGACTAGGTGTGTGGGGTCAGGAGAACTGCGCATGGTTTGGAAACTTGGAAAAAATGCATTGCACACAGGAAGGGAAATGAGGTTGACTGCGCAAATCGGAGAATATGAAATGGATCAAGTAATTCTGGATCTAGGATTGGATGCTAATGTATTGCCAAAACAAACATGGGAGCGCATGGGCAGGCCCACATTGCAGTGGTCTCCTATTCAATTACGAATGGGGAACCAACAAAAGATCTTACCCATGGGGAGACTGCAAGGAGTAACGATCGATATTGAAGACATGAGTGCTTTGGCGGATTTCGAAGTGATAGAAATTGTCAACGATAGCAATCCCTATCCTGCACTACTTGGCATAGACTGGGCCATTGATATGAACGGAATCATAAACCTAAAGAAGCGCAAAATGATTTTTGAGAAAAAGTCGCTTCGTGTAGTAGTACTGCTAGATCCTGTCGAAGGAGTGCGATACACAGAACCAGTGCACGATGACGATAGTGATGACGATCTCGATTGTATCTACAAGATCACTGCACAAGAGAAGGATTGGGTGAATCCGACAGCTGATGGAAGGATTTCGTGGGAGCACGACAACTCTTGCACTTCATATTCAGACGAAGAAGTAGAGTGATGGCAGAACCGGTTACACGAGGTAACCACGCTAAACTGCAATATGATGATAAGATCATTACGCTGCATAGAAATAAAAGCGAGGGATCTGCCCATATATCATGGATTGACATCAGTAGAGGAATTACTGAACAACTTTGAAAGTGAGGTACCCGAACAACAGCGGTTCGATGCTCTGAAATGGGCATTGCGTTCTATGCCCGCAAGATGGTGGGGCACACACCAACAGAGTTTTGAGGATTGGCGCGACTGTAGAAGGATGATGCTTATACACTTTGGGAAACCCCAGCCACCGATGAGAGTCGAGTTTGAGGGGCGAAACAGCTTGCCCGCCCACCTTTCTAGATGGATACAGACATATGGTACACTGCCCACCCGCACGCGCACCGCTCTTCCGATCACAAATTAGAACAACAAGTAGAAGCAGGAAAAGAGAAGCGTGCCAAGGATTATCCATGAAGAAGCATTCGACAGGGTGTGCGAAGCGTTGAACAAGGTTCACCAAGTGAGATGCACTGACTAGGACCTGTGCATACCAACGGTTCGATGGGCATATAGGACCATGTGTAAAACCTTGATCACGACAACCATTCCAGGGTTGCGAAAGGAAGTAAGAACCATAATCTTTGAGGAGTATGACAAGATGGACCCTCACATAATAGCACCCACAGGTGTGACAATGCGCGAAGCCCAGGACGATGAAAACACATAGCTATGCGAAGCAAAACGTAGAAGACTACAAAAAGCAATTCGATAGGGAAACTATCAACTTCGCGAGCTTGAATCGGACTGGGTATGGTTAAGGAAGAAAGGCATTTTAATGGACACATAGGTCAAGAGGCTGGAAAATGAAATAAAGGGAGCATTTCTCATCAATAGACCAAGGATAGCAAGGCAAGGTGTGTACAATCATTCGAACAATTTAGAAGACTATCACCAAGAATTAGTTAGTCTGCTGCCATGGCTAGGTCCACATATCACCAAACGCAGTAGCCAAGGGGACGCACTATGTAAAGAAGAGCGTGCGACGCCGACTGTCACAGGGACAAATGAAGATTTTCTGCGGACTACACTGGAGGGCGAAATGAAGGCCCGCACAAGTGGTGCGATCACCTGACTAGCCGTAGGAAACATAGTCTTAGTGCTCCAGGCAATTGAAAGGAAGCGTGGGACTATAAAATATTCTTCCACGGGGTTGCGTGCTCTGGGAAGTGCGTGTAGTAACATGATGTCACAGGGTTCATGACGGTGCACGAGGGACAGCACTATCGGCTGGGAAGTGACCGTTAGTGTCACTGTTCATGATGGGATGCCCGATTTGAGGCCAAATGGAGCGAGCGGCGGGAAATTAAGATGTGAATTATGGGTAAGATTTGGGAAAATATGCCGCCAAGAAAGCATTAATGGCCTAGAATTGGGGGGAACAGTTGAATTTGAATTCAGAAGGTGTTATAAAAATTTAGGGGCTAGCCACGAGACAACACTTGTTCACTTGAGATTTGAGCAGTTGATTAGAGCACATAGTGTTGAGCGTTGAGCGATATTCGAACCCCTAAGTTCACGAAAGACCACATACAGTTCAAACGAGATGGCAGCTACCAGGAGAGGTTTGGGCTTTGAAGAAGGAGCCGCCGATGAGGCCATGTAGGACCCCATGGTACACGATGTTCCTGAAGGTACCGAGGTTGCGCCGGAAATCCCAAAATCACCTCGAACGCCGAGACCGAAAAAAGATAAGCAGGGAGCGAGACCAGTCCGCATGTCCCCAAGGAATCCGCGGTTCGGTAAGCTCTCAATGGAAGAAAAGGGCAAGGCTGTCACCATTGAGACAGATGAAGAGGAGGAGGACCTACAGGCTCTCATTGTTGAAGTAGAGGAAGCAGAGGACATGGAAGAGGATATCCAGTCAGTGCGCTTTGCAGCGAAATTTCCCAAGTATGTCCCTCTACGAAAAGGGAGAACTAAGATACCAAAGGATCTGGATGCCACAAAGAGCGCACTCCAGACCTTGCTCCTCCCTAATGGAATTATGTTTGAGGGCTCACACTTGGGCCATGTGCCCACAATGAAGTTCGAAGATTGGGACCTCATGGACAGTGAGAAGTTCCCACACTTAGAGATGGAGAGCCTCATGAAACAGAGCACGGAGGGGCCAACAATAACAATAGAGCCGCAAAAATGGCTGCGCGGTGTGGAGAAGGCCGAATTGCTTCATCTGCTATGGATACCACACTTTCACTACGCGCCCATCACCATTTTTATCATTAGGCAGCTGCTTTGCCTGGCACATGATGGGTACTTATAGATGGAGGAGCCTATTCCCATCACGGGGGCTCTCATCCACATAATTTCTCAGCTTCCCTGTAAAGGAAAGGACCCCGTAATGATAGTAGCAAAAAGCGGCGATTTGGCCCTCGCGGAAGCCATGAAGGCCAAATACAAGCTGGAAAAGAAAAAGAGGGGTTATGCCATCACTAGTATCAAGGATAAAGGGGTGCGCATAGCCACCCAACTCCTGGCCAACAAGGTAATGAGAAAATGCTGCGTCGATGAAGTACCAGCGCCAGTGATTACATTGGCCAAACAATGCATGGAGGGGGTCCAGTTCAATTAGGCCGACTTCCTTTGTGAAGAATTTTTTATCAACTGCAAGGAAGCCCAAGAGCATGGTAAAACCTTCCATTACGTGTGGTTGCTCTTGTCCATCTTGCTGGTCACAGGTGAACTACCAGAGGACAGTCAGTTCCCGGACATTGAGCGTGACTTACCAGAGGTCGCGAAGTACACATCACTTTGGGCTACCAAGGACATGAAGCATTTTCGCAATACAAAGGTTTTCTAGGTGCTCATGGAGGTGAGCATCCACATGTGGATCAATAGGAGGCCACGCTTGTCCCCCATAGTGCACAATAGTCTACAGAGTTTCACAGCCTTCAAAGCGGACATGCACAATATCTACATCAAGGCGCGGAAAGATATGATACAGCTGTGGACCAAGCTCCCATTCATCGCCACTGATGATGCAATTTTTTCAGTGTTAGAGACATGGCCTCCCGAGTGGTGCGCCCTAAATTTATTAGAATTGGAAAAGGCGGCAGCACAGAAAAGAAAGGAGGATGCCAAGCTACGCGTCACACAGCTAGCTGCAAAAAGGTGCAACGAAAAAGTGACAGCAGAGGTAAGGGCAGTTCATGAGGCAGCACAGGCAACCGCGGAGCAAACAAAGGCCACTGAAGCAGCAACAATAGCGTAGACAACAAGGGCCACAATAAAGCAGGCAGAGGAGGGCCAAGAATTGTCTACAGGAGAGGAGGCAGAGGACACAGACCTTATAGAAGAGGGTGCGGACCTAGGCACAACTTCCACCCAACTCAAAAGGCCGCGCGTCACCGAGAGATCGGGTTTGGGGAAAAAGCTCAACACCTCGAAGCTAGCCATCGACCAGATCATGTTAACAGAAGGTGACCTCTATGACATCGGTGAGACAGTTCGCGATGTCACTAAGGAATCACTCCAAGAAGTCATGCCAGAGCAGCAGACTGTGTTGGGGGCCCTAAGGGCACAGCTGCAGGAACTACAGGTGCGGCCCCCACAGGAAGGAACTGTAGCCAGCTACGTCGCATTAGGCACATCAGCGGCAGAACAGATGCTACACACAAGGATGGCCAATACCATAGTGCTACCGGAAGGGGCACTAGCAGCAAAGAATGAGATCGATAGAGCTGTGGTTGGCAGGATCAAGGGACTTGGCCTTAATTTGGCTGCCCTTTCGTGAGACATGCTGTTAGGCCCCTATACTACTAGTGTAACCCCTTATTGTTATTAGTACAACCCCCTTATTATTTTGTTGTACCCATGTAGACCCCATATTGTTACTATTGTGCCCCATAGAAGCCCACTATTGTTATTATTGTGCCCTTACATTATTATTGTTATGTCGGCTCTGATTATATTATGACTCCTTAGACTCATATATATAGAAAGGAGGTCTTGTCATTTGAATCATCAAAGAATTGTTCATCTGTGTAATATAAAGGAGGTTTCCCCCTCGAAGAGGCTGAATTCTAAGGCGTTCAACTATCTTTTCTATCTTTTTGTGAGTTGGTTTCATAACATTTGGTATCAGAGCTTTTGATTCTAGGGTTTCGCTGCTCCAAATAGGTCATCGTGGCATTTTCGTTATAACTTTTATTATGCGATGTTTCAGAAACGAAAAAAAAACCCATTTGAGAAGAAATCACACTGAACCTTGGGTCTGAATTTCAGAGCTTTTAGCACTATATTTACGGAGATATGATCTGAGGAAGTTGGTCTTTTTGCAGACTCTTGAATTACATTCCAAATAGGTGGCCTGGGGAAAATCGTCATAACTTTCTCTCTGAGCATCGGATTGAAATTTTGTAAGAAGGTACAGAAAGAGGACAGACTGTAGTTTCTTGTATATATTTTTAAGAGCCAAGGGTCTAAACAGTGACACGTGGCACGTCATACAAGTTCGCTCTACTGAACTAGTCTATAATCAAGTCACTGTGGGAGATTTGGCATAACTCTTCCTTGGAGAATCCAATTTGGATCAGACTGGTCGCATTGGAAAGAGGACACAGAAGGCTACTACAGTCACAATTTCAGAACTTAAAGATCCAAATGTATAGAGTTACAGTCTTTTCAAGATCAAGCTCCTAAAATCAAGAAAAAGCAAGATGAGGAAGTTTGATGGCAAGGATTCGGTAAATTGGATACTTCATATGGAGCAATATTTTGATCTACATGGTGTACCACTATTAAAAAAGGTATGTATTGCATCTTCATATTTATAACTGGATGAATTTTTATGGTATAAAGGGCTTTGTTCTCGTAAACAACTTGTTATGTGGTCAATTTTCACAGAGGAAATGATAGCAAATTATGAGGATACAAAGAGCAACACCTTCTTTAGAGCAACACCACAACAATTGGAAAGAGTAAAAGAGCTTTGTTACATAGTGGAATGTAAAATTATGGCAACAAGGAAGGCTACCCCTCATAACTATAAAGATGGAAGTGTTGTTTCTTCTAACCTTCCACAACCTACAAGGGTTACACCACAACAATTGGAAGAAAAAAGAGAAAAAGGGCCTTGTTACAATTGTGATAGCAAATGCACTAAAGGTCATAAGTGTGCTGAGAAGAAATTATTTTACATAGAGTATGAAGAGGAGGAAGAAAAGGATCAAGAAACATCAAAAGAAGAGGATAGATGCCAGGACCCAACCCTAGAGAAAGAAGAAATGAATCAGACCATATCGTGTAAAGCCTTGGCAAGAATTACCACTCCTCAAACTCTCAAGATAGAAGGACATATCAAGAAGAAAAAGGTGCATGAAGTGAAAGATCACATTAATAAAGAAGAAATGAATCCAACCATATCTTGTAATTCATTGGTCGGAATTACAACTCCTCAAACTATCAAGATAGAAGGGCATATCAAGAAGAAAAATGTTCAAGAAGTGAAAGATCACATCAAGCATCAAGAAATGAATCCGACCATATCTTGTAAAGGATTGGAAGAAATTACCACTCCTCAAACTCTAAAGATAGAAGGACATATCAAGAAGAAAAAGGTTCAAGTAGTGAAAGATCAAATTGAGCATCAACAACAAGTTCTCCAACTTTTAAAGGATAACGCCACTTTCGTGCAAAATCGAATGAAACAACAGGTAGATCAACATCGTAGTGAAAAATGTTTTGACGTAGGTGATTGGGTATTTTTATTGCTACATCTCAAGCAAGCTATTTATGAGAAGGAAATGTTGGCAATACTATATGCACTTAAGAAATGACGATCTTACCGAATGGGAAGACACTTCAAGGTAAAAATGGATCATGATAGTCTTAAATACCTTTTAGAACAACTATTATCTTTAGAAGAACAAAAAAAATGGGTCACAGATATGTTGGGTTATGACTTTGACATCATCTATAGAAAAGGGAAGCAAAATTTTGTTGCAGATGCACTCTCAAGAAAGTATGAGGATATGGAAGCATTGTTTTGTGCTATTTCTATTGTCCAACCAGATTGGATAAATGAAGCAAGGGATGAATGGAAGAAGGATGAAGAATTATGGCCACTTATTCAAAAGTTGCAAAAGATCCCAATTCAAACAATATTGTCAGAATTTGAAGAGGAAGGAAAAATCATATTGGAACTTGGAGCAGTCACAGAAACAAGAACCCAACAGCTACGAAATCGATCGATTTCAGAGTATCTCATCAAGTGGAAGAACTTACCTGCTGAAGATTCCTCATGGGAGGACAAGAATTTTATACAGAAGCATCAAGAACTACTCAAGCGTTGAGGACAACACTTTTTGAAGGAGAGGGGCATGTTAGGCCCCTATACTACTAGTGTAACCCCTTATTGTTATTAGTACAGCCCCCTTATTATATTGTTGTACCCATGTAGACCTCATATTGTTACTATTGTGCCCCATAGAAGCCCACTATTGTTATTATTGTGCCCTTACATTATTATTGTTATGTCGGCTTTGATTATATTATGACTCCTTAGACTCCTATATATAGAAAGGAGGTATTGTCATTTGAATCATCAAAGAATTGTTCATCTGTGTAATATAAATGAGGTTTCCCCCTCGAAGAGGCTGAATTCTAAGGCGTTCAGCTATCTTTTCTATCTTTTTGTGAGCTGGTTTCATAATACACATTGTACCAACTACAATATGGAATAACAACAGAGCTCCATGCCAAGGAGGGCCCCGCGATGTAGGTGTTGAGTGAACAAAAGATCAACATCGAACAACTCAGCCTGCAGCGTGATGAATTGGTGTTACAAAACCAGCAGTTAGTGCAGACAATTGATGAAGCATGCCGGCGCGTCCCAGAGTTGTCCATCGCAGTGGACCTACCAACAAAAGTGTGGATGCACTATTAGGCAAGTGGAGTCCGAAATGCGTGCAAAGAAACAACGCGAGTGCAGCTGGAGCTGAATCTCTAGATTGCCGAGCTACAATTGAAAGCGTAGCCTTCCACTCCCCAGAAGTTCAAGATCAGTGAGCGAGCGCTATCCAAACAGGGTTGGAAGAAATTGGATGGGAAGTGGAGGACTGTATCGGTATGTTGGACCAAGCCTTTGGTGTCCTCACATCCTAGTTGGAGGACCCCAACATACAGTGCCTGGAAACAGAGGCACGCAAACTTCAAGAACAATACGACAATGTCCAAGGAACTGAGCAGACAGTCGTCCTCACTCAACGGCTCGCAAAGTTGCAGCAAGCAAGGGAACTGAAAGAGCATGTGGATGCCGCAAGATAGAAAGAGGCACTTCTCAAAGCGCGTGTCCAGCCATGGATTGACGAGGCCTTTAATATTATGGTAGATATCAAGGGCAAGCTCTCACATATGCAGGGGCTCTACATGCTAAGGCATGTATTTTATCCTCATAAAGAAGCATCGGAAGAGTGCATGCAGCAAGTCCAGAAAACCGCAAAACAGTGCGTTGCGGACCTCTGAGCAGCGCAAGACCAGTTGGAGGGACTTTGCGCCAAGATCGCCGTGCCAACTGAGTGACTGGGGGACAAGTCACGATGTTTGTGTTGGGGGCCTATTGGGCATCAAATCCCCCCAAAAGATGTTTTGGGGCTCAAAGCCCAAGTTTTGGTCAAATGTATTGTAAGACTTCTCAAATTGCAAGCGTGGAGCGTGAAGTATAAGTTGAGTCATAGGGTTGTCAACCCTAAGTTTTGTAATGTAATATAATATCATGTCGGCCTACCCATGGTCCGCTGACCATGGGATTGTATAAATAGAGAGAGGCTCTAAGTTGTAAGGATAACTAAGGAAGAAGAGATAGATGAATACGAATGGTTCGAGCATAGAGTAAGAGTCTAAGTGCTTTGGGTTGTAGTAGTAGGAAGAGGATTTGCAGCTAAGTGCGCAGAGGCCTAGTAGAGTCCGTAGCTAAGTGTGCGGACCCCTGCAGCTGAGTGGATAGGGCAATGTCGAGTCTGTAACCTTGAAAAAATAATAATAAAGAGAATTTGATTCCAATTTCTGTGTATCTACTTTTGTATTGTGTTCTATGCATTTATACTGTTTTGCTTATCACGCACACTTATATGAATGCTGAATATACTGTTAAATATCACTAGACCTACACAGATAAATTAAGTAATCGGATAATAACAGGTTAATAGTAATGAACATGGATAATAATACGGATCGCGCACCGAGTAGGGCTACATGAAGGCGACATCACAGGTTGCGAGGGACTAATAGATGTGTGTAGCGATGTGCGCGCAAGGTCAAACCGCTGACCACCAAAGCTCATTAGACATCCCCAGGGTGCGGAAACTTGGTTCTAGCACCCTCCCATACTACTCGAGTGAGACCTCAGTTCGTGCTCCGCGGACTGTTGCCAAAAGGGCCAATAGTACCGGGATTTGTTTGGCTAAATCACTTCTGAACCTGGGCCAGGCCCCACTAAGCCGACAGTAATCCACACATGTACCCTTGAACCCAATACCTAAGTATCACCAACACTGCCACCCAGGATTCCGTCCAGATTGGAGACCAGCTCACAAAGAGATGACCTAGTAACAGTAAGATAACATAATACAAAAGGATAATAAGAAAAAAACCAATGCAACCATTTTTTTCTCTTTGAGTTGACCTGGCCTCGACGTAGCAAGACACCAACAATCACCCTTTTTTCACAGAGTCCACTTGAGACAAGGTTTATGATCAAACTATGGGAATTCCTCTTCAAATTTCCCCATGACAACCCAAGAATATGGTTTAATACAGAGAGAACAACTTGAGGAAAAAACTTTATATGAAAACGCAGACCAAAACCCCATGTAGATTGTAACAACCCTGATGAAAATTCCATGTAAAAATATATAAGGCCATGGTGATGGGACACGTATTCCAAGCTGAATGGTGGGGGAAACATCCTAATGGGTGTTGATTCGGTTTATTATGGCTAAGAAATTGGCAAAGGCAATGGCTAAGGCTTTGGAAAGGCATGAGGCATTTATTGACATTTTATTTATAAAAATAATGGAAATTGGGAGAAAAGGAAGGTGAAAGGTCGCAAGTTGCATGTGAGGAGGAAAATGAAGGAAAATAATGGAAAATGAAGAAAATAGAGGCCGCATTAATAAAAAGGCTTTTGAAGATTAGTGGGCAAGACTTGGTCAGTTCAGTGTTGGAGCTATCTTACATTATTTTTCTCTCTCTCTCATACTCTTGGAGACTTGGAGTTTTCTTGGAGCACTCTTGGAGGGTGTGGCATACTTGGATTCTTGGAGCAAGAAGGCAAAGGAAGAGAAGGGAAGCACAAGAGGGCATCGGGATCAACAACTACATCAGATTTGCTTGCAAGTATCGAGTTGCATGTATGTTTTCCTCCCTAGTTTTGGCATGCATGGAAAATTCATGTGGTTTTTGGGTCATGATCTGTCACTGGCATGGAGGATTGCCTAGACTAACAATGGATTTGCCTAGCCTTGCTATTTTCTAGATAACCATGGTGTTGTGGGTTATTTTCTTTGTTTGGGTGGTTCTCATGTTTCCTTAGCTTGGGTTGAGCTATTAGTTCCTAGAAGCCTTGGTTGGACAAATGCTCTGGAGCCCTGTAACGACTTGGGTTGAGTTACTAGTCCTGTAGCCTTGGTTGGACAAATTCTTTGGAGCCCTGTAACAACTTGGATTGAGTTACTAGTCTTATAGCATTTGTTGGACAAACACTCCAGTTCCTAGTAAAAGCGGTGAGTTGAGTTACTAGTCCCATATCCTTGGTTGGACAAACACTCTAGAGCCTAGTAAAACCTATGGGTTGAATTACTAGTCATGGGAGCCAGGTTGGAACAAATGCTTTGGAGCCTTGGAAGGATGGGATAGAGATCGATCTGATGTTGGTTTTGTGATGTCCAGCCGTGAGTGGAATCACTACTTTATGGGTTGAGGTGGATGGCCTCTGGAAGCCCTGGATGAGTTTTGATTGATGTGTTCTACGAGATCCCACATTCATGCTTGGAATATGGCACGGGGGTGAATGACTAAAGAGAGATTTGGCTCAACCATTCTATGGTCAGTTGGAATGTGGAAGTCCCATCCCGCATTTGGATTTTGCATCATTAATGAAAGGTTATTTCTTCTGGTATTTCTATGAGTATTATGATGGATTATATGTGGTGTATATGGCTATGATTTCATTGGTATTTTTGTCCCTATTATGCTGGTTATGTATGTATTTTATGACAATAGTTATGTATAACTCTCATTATGTTCTTACTTGTTATTGAATGATCATTGTATCTATGACCTAATGGATGAAATGGAAGTTAACGTTATAAGGAGACAGTGATTCATAGTGAATCTCAAATAAGTATGAGACCCCTATGCTTAGATATGTTAATTACACCTGTAGGTTGTATATTTACTAAGTGTTTGACAAAATACCTGTAATGGCTAGTAGGGGTCCAGTCAAGGTCTTGAACAAATATTTTCTTTAGTATTGTCATTTCCATGTTATTTTACTGATTTGAAGAGATGGTTCAATTATGGGCAGTGACCTGGACTCTGGGCTTGAAAAAGTGGCTCAAATCCCGAAGTCGCTAGCATAACACTGACAATTTGGATCTCTGGTCACTGGTAGGCAAGCCTATAAGAGTGACTATAGGGTTATAGTTGCATACATGCCTTGTCATGGGAGAGAATTTGGGTTTAATTCATTTAAATGCTAGGTTAACTCAGTGATTGGGCACCTGGAGTGGTGGATTAGCTCTTGAGGGTCCTGAAGCACCTGAGAGAGGTCTGTGTGTGGTGTTTTTGTCGATTACATTTCCTTAAGGTTACCTAGGAGGTTGAATCATACCATAGTATCCTCTTGTCACATGTTTACCCCGACTGGCTATTTGCTTGGGTAGATGTGGGAGGAGGGTGTTACAGAATGGTATTAGAGCATGGTTACGCTCACCTTGGGTTGTGTTTTGATCATGCTTTCATGTTGGTTGCATATGTGTATATTATGCATGTAGTCCATATGCTTATTGCATTTGCATGGCGGTGTTCATGGTTGTAGTGATGTCGCCATGTGAAGGTTGAAGGTGTTGTCACGAAGTATGTCTTCATGTGTGTATGGTTGATTATGCAATGTTATGCACGTCAGTGATCACATATTATCAATTGCAAGTGATGTGGTTGTTGTTGTCATGCTTGATGTCATGGTTTGTGTAGTTGATATGGTCATGCATTGATGACTGGACTCTAGCTAAGATGATGGGTATTTGGTTTTGTACTCATGTGTTATATGTCTATATGCAGTTGTTATGCATGAATGGTCTTGGTTATAGTTATGCATGAATAGTAGCTCAAACATGCCTTGTGAAGTCATTGTATGCAATTTAGGTCATCATGGTGCTATTGGTTGTTATATTACTAATGTGTTGGCTGAGATAGAGCAGGAGATGTAGATCATCATAATGAGGTTGCAGCATTAGACTTTGGGGTAAGAGAAGATTGACATACAGGTATTGTATGTTTGACATGTAGGTATGCAAGTTAAGGATTGTGATATGCATTAGGTTTATATACATTAGGTTTATGTACATGTCTTTTTATGTTATGGTTACATTCATGATAAATGACAGTTGATTAGTATAGTCATATTCACATATGTCAGATAGTCAAGAATGATAGTAACATGTGGTTGTATTCATTGCTTTTGTTGCTTATGTTAGATAACTTGATGATTATGTTAAAGGATAGTTAGGTTGATGATTAGGCTATTGTTGTTGATGAGCATGGTATATAGCTTATTGTTGTTATGTGCTATTAACTTGATGATTAGGGTTACTTCATTGAGATCTTGATATTGTAATTTGGATTGGTCATATGCGTGATGGTTATGTTCATTGAATTGGAGATCTTGATGTTACATGTATTGTGTTAAATTCGTTTGACCTATGCAAATAGTTATGGTTGCGATATTTAGGTATGAGCCGACATATTTATGATATGATGTCGTACTAATCTAGTTTAATCATACATATGTGATTGTTATGCATGAACGATAAATGCTTATGGGTTTATGATGTGAACACGTTAGTTAGTTAGTGTTATGGAGATCGTGATGTTATTTATGTTTGAGTTGACATGTTGTAAAGTTATATCTTGTTAACTAGATTGATTGTGCAAACAAGATATCCTCCCCTAAGGTACACTAAGATATGAGTTTGATTATGTAATATACTCAGTGATTGACTATTTGATTATGACATCTATTTGGTGTTTGAGTGTTTGGTGTCTAGTTAATTTATTTAACATGATATGTTGCAATTTGGTTGGATGTTTGATGAATTGCATAATATGAGTATGGATTCAAATGATTTTGTTTTAAGGTAATTGTATGAACATATATGTGCTGAGACAGTTGATATGTACTTGAATGTAGTTGACAGTTGTAGTATTGTGTCTAATGACTATGAGTTGACTATGTATTATGACATGATTGTTTGTAAAAGTTGATTTCAAATTGATAGATATGATTGTCTTGATACGTGGAACATGTGGTTGACACGTGTGAGCAATTGCAAGAAGCATGTTGGTATTATCCTAACAAGGTAATAATTTATGTGTTTATATCACTAACAGTTGGGTGATGTGACAATACACAGTAAACCTCGATTGCAACAAGGTAAAAAGGTCAAAGAAAAGAATTGGGAAAGAATTCCTTTGGTTATGTTTGAAAACCTTAGTTCCAAACGAATGAGTGCTTGCATACATGAAGCCTTCTTAACCTTAATCTTGTTTGGCATTATGTGGATACATGTTATAGTCATGAAATGTACTTGATAGGTATATTAGCTAGTCTCTAGTTGTAGGTGGATCTGTCAAGGGAATTGGAGTCCCTTGATAGATGGTGTGGATGTGTTCTATTACAAGCAATGTGCTTAACATAACAAGGTAATGTAACCAATGTATTGCTATGTTTATTTATGCACTGACAATTATGTGTTTATGGCAATATGATGAAGGAAGTTGCATGGCAAGAGAGATTTCCATGAAATCTTGAAGAAGACTCAGGTTGAGATTTCCTTGAGAATCATGGGGATTGAGTCATGGTGTTTGTTGCTAGTCTTGTGCTTTTGGTATTTTATGATTCGTTGAGCTTGATTTGTTGTTTTTTTTTATGTTTGGTGCAAGGCCTTGCCACTTTGGTTGTGGTGTTGTATTGTTGTCATTGGTTTTCATGATCTTCTTCTTGTTTGCTCCTTGACTTGCCTTTTGTGTTTTGATTCTTGGGGATTGGTTGGGAAAGAGGAAAATTGATGGAGCTTGGGGAGAGATGTGTGGTACCCAACATGTAGTGTAAGATTTAGATGAAGCTCTATGCATGAGTAAGTGCAGCAAAAGGTAGTACTATGACATTCAGTTGGACTAGCTGGGCCCATTGTGGTAAAGGGACGGTGGCAGTACAAACATAGGAAAGGTAATCAAGAAAAGGTAAAGTAAATGGATTTGAGCTGTCAGATGCCTTGGCTAGTTGGGACTGTTGTTCTCAATATTGCATATGTGTTGCATAAATAAAGGAAATTCTCTTAACATTGACCTTATAATAGCTGGAAATTTTGTTGTGATCATGATTATGTTGATGTCTATATTTGTATACATCTAGGCATGTATGTATGTCATGTCTGACAGGGTGATCATGAATCATGATTATTTTATGCTAATGTTTATATGTACATATGTATGTATGTATGATGTTGATTGGTGAGATCATTATTATTTTATGATGTATGTATGTGTACATGTATCTATGTCACTGTCTGACCAGGTCATTAGGAATCATTCTTGTGGAGGAATGATTGCTTATGTAGGCAAATGACATGAAGAGGTTCCTGGTCTATGAGGAATCAAGTGGGAAGGGTAGTCATGACAAACATATGAGGCCATTATCATGTGAATATGAATTTATATTTTATGTTTATATTATGCCTATGCTTATGTTATAGATAGGTTATACCGAGGGATACGAGGGATACATCAGCAAAGTGAAAGCAGTGTGGTCTGCGACATGCTAGGACAAGGACGAATAAGACACTGGAAGAAAGGTTGCTTGGTAAAGAGTCAGTGTGGTTTTGGATTTGTGGTACGATTCTTGTGCATATGTCGTATACGTTGTAATTGTTGCACTTGTGATGTTGTGTGCATGTGGTGTGGTGTATATTTAGTGTGTGTACATGTTGATTATGTAATGTTACATACATGGTGTAGTACAGATAGTGTTGTATGAATGTTGCATATTCAGTGTTGGGTATATATGGTGCTATGTATATGTTGGATATGAGGTATTGTGTACATATTATACTATGTGCATGATGGATATGCGACGTTGTGTGCATATGGTGCTACGCACATGTTGGATATGCAGTGATGTGTACAGATGATGCTATGTACATGTTGGAAATGCAGTACTATGTACAAGTGGTGTTGCGTGCATGTTGTATATGTGGTGCTATGTACATATGGTGTTGTGTACACGTTGTGTATGTGGTGCCGTGTATATATGATGTTGTGCAGGTGGTGCTTGGTACATGTGGTACTGGTGTACGTGTGGGATTGAGGGCATGTCATACATGCTGTGTTACAGGCATGCGGTACTATGTATGTGCATTGTGTAGTCATGGTATCATGACATATGCATTCATTGTGTTGCACTCTAGACATGTATTTGTGTTATGTTGTAAATCAGGTGTAGGTGCAT
This sequence comes from Pinus tabuliformis, assembly GCA_031772625.1. Classification (NCBI taxonomy): domain Eukaryota; kingdom Viridiplantae; phylum Streptophyta; class Pinopsida; order Pinales; family Pinaceae; genus Pinus; species Pinus tabuliformis. Next base: position 738,043,496 of record CM062816.1, read on the forward strand.
GTATTGTGTTGTACACCAGATGTAGGCATATGTATTGAGTTGTGTTGTACATCGGGTATAGGTGTATGAGTTGTTTTATATACTGGGTGTATGTGTATGCATTTTTTGGTGTAGCACGTTGTGTGCAGATGAATGTCTTCTGATGTACATTGTGCATGTATATGTACATACACTATGTGTAGGTGTATGTGTTGTATGTCAGGTGTAGGTGCATGTATTTGCATGGTGTTGTATGGTGTGTGTGGTTGTACATGCATGATGCACACTATGCGTATGTGCACATGGTTGAGGAGAAGAAACTGGGTGTTTGTTAGGTGTGGCAACCGATCGAGTGTGTGTACGAAATAAGAACAAAGGCAGAAGTAAGGACGATTAAAGGACAAGTATTAGTATATTATTTCAGTTTTATTATGCGCGTGATTTATGATTCTGGTATATGATGATTACATGTGAATTATGATTTTGGTTTATGATGGTTACATATGATTCATGATTTTGATCTATGATGGTTATGTTTTGAGCTAACTAGATGAGATAGTTTTATACATGTTGATTTAGTCAAATATGTTAGTTTGAATTATTGTGACAGGAAGCGAATAGGATTGCAAACATACCTTATTGACAAGTTACCAATGAGGTATGATGTGAATTTATTTCAATTTATTCTTAAATCTAATGGAAGTTATGTGCTTGGTACATGAAGCATGAACATGCCCATTTGGGTGGTTGAAATTGATTGCAAGAATTAGTAGTAGCAAAAGGAATTGGAAAATGTAACAGTATGTTGGTAAAGAACTTCAGGAGTAGGGCCATTGTGGGACATTGGTATCCAATAGTGCCCATTGATTTCCATGAGCATGCTATGACCGGTATGATGGTTTTGAGGCAAGGATATGCCTTGGTTTCTGTATCTTCCGATGTGAGGAAGTCTTGCTAAGGGATGCACTGCTCAAGATGGGGGTGCCAACGAAACTTGGAAGGTGAATAACTGAACGAAAGGGGTGACTAGATTGCCCGAGGGACTGTGTACCAGAGAAGGGAAGGTCGAGGGTGAATTTTTTTTGGTCATTAGCATTGTCAGATGGAATTAGATACACATTGGGAGTGCACCCTGGAAAAATGAGACAGTAAATGTTCACTAAGAGGACAAGTGGCGCGAGATTATAGTGCTGGACATTGGATGCAGATTTGACTTTGTAGTGGATTCTGGACTTCCTGGGAAGGAGGTGAATCCTGGTATTACTTTGAGGGTGGAGGTGTGAGCCTCTAGATTCCCTTGTTGTGGATGCAGGCATCATATTCTTTTATTTGCTAGTTGAACAAATGTGCAAATGTGTATGTGTATATTATTGTAAATATTGTGTCTAGCTAGAGTTACAAATCTCCATAGATAGTATGGTTACTTGCTAGTTGAAGCTAATGTGTATGTGTATATATGGTCATGGTAAATACTACAATGAGCTATGTTATAAAGCTCTAGTAAATGGTATGTTTGTCATGTTTCAACAATGGTCATTATAAATACTGCAACGAGCTATGTTATAAAGCTCCATGGGTAGTATGTTTTGTTTTCAGTAGCCTTGTTGGTTATAGGTGGGACGGAACACCGATGATGGTGTTCCCCCAAGGGGAAGGGTTCTATAACAACCCTGGTGAAAATTCCATGTAAAAATATATAAGGCCATGGTGATGGGACATGTATTCCAAGTGGAATGGTGGGTGAAACATCCTAATGGGTGTTGATTTGATTCATTATGGCTAAGGAATTTGTCAAAGGCAATGGCTAAGGCTTTGGAAAGGCATGAGGCATTTATTGCCATTTTATTTATGAAAATAATTGAAATTAGGAGAAAAATAAGGTGAAAGGTCACAGGTTGCATGTGAAGAGGAAAATGAAGGAAAATAATGGAAAATGAAGAAAATAGAGGACTCATTAATAAAAAGGCTTATGAGGGTCAGTGGACAAGACTTGGTTAGTTCAATGTTGGAGCTCTCTCTCATTATTCTCTCTCTCTCTCTCTCTCATACTCATGGAGACTTAGAGTTTTCTTGGAGCACTTCTGGAGGGTGTGGCATATTTGTATTCTTGGAGCAAGAAGGCAAAGGAAGAGAAGAAAAACACAAGAGGGCATAGGGATCAACACCTACATTAGATTTGCTTACAGGTACCGAGTTGCATGTATGATTTCTTCACTAGTTTCGGCATGCATGGAACATGCATGTGGTTTTTTGGTCATGATGTGTCACTGACAAGGAGGATTGCCTAGACTGACTGTGGATTTTCCTAGCCTTGCCATTTTCTGGAGAGCCATGGAGTTGTGGGTTATTTTCTTTGTTTTTTGGTTAGTTCTCATGTTTCCTTAGTTTGGGTTAAGCTATTAGTTCCTGGAAGCCTTGGTTGGACAAACGCTCTGGAGCCTTGTAATGTCTTGGGTTGAGTTACTAGTCCTGTAGCCTTGGTTGGACAAACGCTCTGGAGCCCTGTAACAACTTGGATTGAGTTACTAGTCCCATAGCCTTGGTTGGACAAATGCCCTAGAGCCCAGTGAAAGCTATGGGTTGAATTACTAGTCCTGTAGCCTTGGTTGGACAAATGCTCTGGAGCCTGATAAAAGTTGTGGGTTGAGTTACTAGTCCTAGGAGCCGGGTTGGAACAAATGCTATAGAGCCTTGGAAGGCTGGGATAGAGACCAATCTGATGTTCATTTTGTGATGTCTGACCGTGAGGTGGAATCAATGCTTAATGGTTTGAGGTGGATGGCCTTTGGAAGCCCTGGATGAGTTTTGATTGATGTGTTCTATGAGATCCCACATTCATGCTTGGAATGTGGTGAATGACACAGGGGTGAATGGATAAAGAGAGATTTGGCTAAGCCATTCTATGGCCGAGTGGAACGTGGAAGTCCCATCCTGGGTTTGGATTTTGCATCATTAATGAAAGGTTATTTCTCCTGGTATTTCTATGAGTATTATGATGGATTATATGTGGTGTATATGGCTATGATTTCATTGGTATTTCTATCCCTATTATGATGGTTATGTATGTATTTTATGACAACAATTATGTATGGATCTCATCATGTTGTTACTTTTTATTAACTGATCAATGTATCTATGACCTAATGAATGAAATGGCAGCTAATGTGATAAGGAGACAATGCTTCATAGCAAATATCAAATAAGTATGAGACCACTATGCTCAGATCTGTTAATTACACTTGTAGGTTGCATATTTACTAAGTGTTTGGCAAAATGCCTGTCATGACTAGTAGGGGTCCAGTTAAGGTCTCAAACAAGTATTTGCTTTAGTACTACCATTTCCATGTTATTTTACTTATTTGAAGAGATGGTTCAGTTATGGGAAATGGCTGGGCTTTGGACCTTAAAAAGTGGTTCAAATCTTGGAGTCGCTAGCATAACATGTACTTACATGTAATAGAACATATCCAACCATTCACAATCTGGCAATAGAGAAGTATTTTTCTGTATTCAGGCTTCTGTGATCCATAATGAATTAAGTAAAGTCTTTCAGCAGAAATCACATAATAGAAATTTTTGGCCTACATTAGCTCCAATTCATCCTCCAAGAAAAAGTGTGAAATTCTCAAGAGAGAGAAGAGATCGAATCCAAAGTGATGATGATAAAATGAATTCACATCACTTTTATTTATACATTTATAATGATTTTATTTAGCTAATTAGGCCTACATTAGCCCCTAAAATAAAATAATGTGCAAAACAACGTGAAAAATAACTAACTTTTGGTGACAAGCCCACCAAACTAGCTCATAAACAAAAGAATAAGCCTCTCAAGAGGTCAAATAATGAATAGTGCATGTTGTTGGGCCTTGGAGGAGGCCTAATGGAGTCCATATGTGCCATAATGTGTAATTGAACTCCAAAAAGCAGTGGACAAGGGGTTTGTCCCTTGTAATAACATGTGGTGCTCCAAATGACATGTGGGGGCACACAAGTTTCCTCATGGGTCTCCAAACAAATCAAACATGCCTGTAGATCAGCTGCAAGGGATAAGATGATGGTGTAGGTGATGCCACATCATCGCGCAAGTCCTGGATCATTTGCCAAGCATATGGTGCAATTCTGGGGCCAACTGGGCATGATGGATCAGCTACATCTTCCTTGTCCAATAAGTGAACCATTAGCAATCTATGAATGAATCTGGGGATCCATGGAGTGTTGTCTGTAGTTGTGGATGCCCATGTCTCTCTACACACACCCTACATGTTCCAATTTAGCCCTCTTGGGTCAGGACCCCATACAGGGAGACCAGACCCAAATGGAAACCACCTGCAATCCTGCATAAGATCCAATGCATCCCTATGCCTTCCAACACACCAAGTCATTAAAGAAATCAAGTAAAAGAGTTTATAAACCATGGATGACAAGTGAGCAGTTCATAATGGCATACCCTTCCATAGTGGGCTTTGGCATGTTCTAATGTCTCCTAACTCCAAATAGGGTTAACCAAGCATTCTATTAGGCAGTTTTTACCTCTAAAGGCGGTGGTATGTTTATGGTACATCTTTCAAATGGCGGTGCCATGTGGCATAATGATGGAATGGAGTAGGGAATGAAAGGGGTAAACCTGGATCACATGTCATGGTAGAAGGGTAGCTAATAAAAGGGAAGCCCATACTTGGGTAAATAATGTGTAGGAAGGAGAAACCATGGTGCATGAGTTACCCAGACCTTGATTTTTCCACCTTTCTTCATTTTCCTGTTGCCTTTTTATGATTTTATTTAGTTAACTACTTAGAGCTATGGGTAATGAGAGAATGATGCGTAAAGTATAACAGTGGATACCCCCTTATAAGGTGGGGTAGTTCATCACCCACCACGGGTCGGGACAATCATGGGTTCTTGAATGATAAAGGAGGCTCATCAAAGGCCATTTATGAAATAGGGTGATGGCCATGGAATGGGGTAGAGCTCATGTCATGTCTTTTGCCCACGTGCTAAATGCTTTTGTCTCGACCATCTTTTTCATTTTGTGGTACAATTTCCTATTGAATATGGCCAATTATGCTTTTTCTTTTTCTTTTAGCCACGTCAACCTCTTAGCATCATTCCAGGCCTGACCCAATATGTGGGGCAAGGGGAGGGGTGGTTGATCCTATGTGGACCCAGTGGAGGACTGTGGACCCAGGTGGGATGAGAGATGATTGGGGGTGCAGTGAGTGGCGAGTAATATATGCGAATTGGGGAGTGGACCACACAACCAAAATTAGGGTTTTCCATGTAGTACCATCCCTAAAACCAATATGTTGGTAAAATAGATCCCATGAGATGAGGGTGCAAGGTTAACATCCCAAAAGAGACTTAGGGGACAAGAGCATAGACCTAGACCACTCTTTACGCCGAATCCCCCCATTAATCCATGCCCAAAGTTTCCATAAGTAATAAACTAGAATACTTAATTACCAAATAACAAGGCATATGTTGAGTCCCAAACTTGCATCTTCCCTATACACCTTTTTAGCCTTTTTTCCAGTTACCTGAACCTCCAAGCTATCAAATCATTGCATATTAGTTTAAAAAGAGCATATAAAATGGTTTCCTAACTATGTCTTGTGACTGTTGTTTGATCTAGATTTTTGCTCAGTCAGCTGCGGAATCTTGTCACTTTCCACAACCAGCTCAACTTTCCATAGCCTTTTTGTTGAAGTCTATGTTACAGGTGTCTATAGGAGAATCCGACCACATGGGCAAGTTACAAATGATGTGGACATGGAATGTGTCCCCTTGGTTCAGCCGAATCCCTCACAAAAGGCCATGGTCAAAGACAGTCAAAGCGGTGGTCAATCTAAGAGTTTTACGGTGGTAGAACTCTGTTTTTCACCACGTGAAGACTTGCGTGGAAAATTCCTAAATCTCAGGAGGCGTGCTAACACCTGTGGACTGCTCCATGAACCAAATCTAACAGCCACCCTCCTTGGATTTAATTTTCACGACTACCATCATGCTAGATTTTCGGACGTGGTTATTCACGTGTTCGTTTATCAGTGCATATTTTAGGAAGTAGTTGTATCATCCTTAGTTATAAATAACGTGTTCTCATACGCATATTAGATAGCTTTTTGTATGTAATTTTGACTATTTTACGAGCCCACCGTGCCATGACTTAATCCTTATGTTATGACTGCATTTTAATACATGAGAAGACAGTGTTTTTAAGTTCGATTTGTGGTTGATTGCTGATTGGCCGAGGTTGCAAAGGGCCCCTGTACACCCAGGTCCTGTAATTACTGTATAGTTTCATGCTTTCTTCCTTTACATTCCTGATGCCATAATCGTTTGCTTGTATATATTACACTGCTTATGGTATTCATGTTGATTACTGTCCATAGTTTCTTTTATGCTTTCTAATGACTGTTAACTGATCAGTGTTTTTCTTTCATGTTCTAATAGACAGCCCGGGCAATTGCACATAGCTTTTTAATGACTAATGACATGGAATTATCTTGTCCTTCTGCTGATTTATTTTCTTAGTTCTAATTCCAGCACTGTTTATTTCTTTCAGTTTTGTTTTGCTCATTTACTTTTTTGCAAGATAGATATTAGACTACTCATGTCATTTTCAGTTACCTCCTATAGCCAGAGTGAGTTGAATGGTGAGGGATTGAAGTATGAATGCGTAGTTTGATATTGGTTTATTCTTCTGCAAGTTAGTGATTAGATTACTCATGTCATTTTCAGTTACCTCCTATAGCCAGAGCGAGTCGAATGGTGAGGGATTGAAGTATGAATGCGTAGTTTGATCTTAGTTTCATTTTATGCAATTTAGATATCAGATTACTCAATTTGTTTATGATTACCTCCTATAGCCAGAGCGAGTCGAATGGTGAGGGGTCATATTATGAGTTGATGTAATATGATTTAGCTTACTTTGCTTACAGTTTTTGAATTTCTTTGAGTTCAGTTTATTTTTATACAGCAACAAGGATACTGGGTTTCATAGTCACTAGCTCACTGTTTGGTCTAATTAGAATTTAGGTACATTTTTATTTTCTCTTAGTAATTGATTTCATCATTGCAAGTTTGAAAACCTTTTTGAAAACTTTGAAGTTTGGAAATTATTTTAGAGGTCACCATTGCCTTGAACACTTACATCCATACTTGACTTTTAGAATTGCCATCTCACATTAGGGAATCAACAAAAGATAAACCAAAAATAAAAAACGACAAAGAAGTAAGAAATCGGTTATCTTGCATATATAGTGCACTTCACTTCAGCAGTTTACGACTCCCGGATTGACAATTTATATAGCAATTTAGGACACACTAAATTGACCAAACAGCATACCTTTAGGTTTGGGAGGCCCACCTTCAAACATACGATCATGACAGATGGGTGAGGGACCACATGGCTGGCTCAGGTGGCAGAGAAATGGCACATCGAGCTAGTTGGTGGCTGTGAGGGGCAACCGGTTGAAGACCATCATGGGGAAAGTTTTTCTCCTACGGACATCACCCACAAAATGGTGGGTAAAGTCTCTTTCCCTTATATATATATATATATATATATATATATATATATATATATATATATATATATATATATATAACTTAAAAAATTGTTGTAGATTTTTTTCCTTATTTACTTTTTTATGTAAATTTATTTAAAAAAATAAATAATAAATACAATTAGATTGAAAAAAATGTTTATGTGATAATCACATTGGAGAAAATACCATCGACGCGTTTCAAACCAACTAGTGTTGTTCATCTTTTAATTTATTATTTAATTTTTTATATATTTCAATCTAGTTATGGATCATAGAAGCCTTAGTTTAGAAAATAAATACAATTTTAAATATCAATTTTGGAGTCAATTTGAGTTTTTAATCTAGAATGTTTTGGCTAAAGTTCTTGGTTTGAGGTCACATTTCTTGTTAAGTTGGTAACTATATTATCCTTGTGTGTTGGATCCATACTCTCACTTTCTGGAACAAATCCCTTCGCCTAAGAAGGTGCACATAACTCTATTGGGGTATCATTGGAAATCATATTTTTTAAAATATTTTGTTCTTTTGAGAAACACAATGAGTTAGGCTTTGAACTATTTTTTGAGTGATCTTTCTCAAGCTCTTCCTCATCATCTTCCTCTTAAGATCACAAAACTCCAAATATACTATTGGAGAGATTAGATAAGTGTTGTAATCACCTTATCAACGACATAAGTGAACCACTTTGAACTGGGTGGATGTTGGTGGCCACCCACCTATCCCACTTGGAACCCCACAACTGTCTCTTTTAGTTTTTCAGTTTCCGTAATTGTAGCACAGTTTACTATTTTTAGCTGTTTTTCAGGTCCTGAACTTCCAGAGCCATTTTGAGGCCCTAAGCAACGTTTTTTGGGAAAATTGAGAGCAACATTGGCCCATATTCCCAAAGTTGTAGTTCTCAGATAGATCTTTCTAACGAGATATTGTACGTGTCAAATAGAGATCATATGCCAAAGTTACGACCCCGCGAAGTTGATGTACCAATTTACCCAAACGGGGCCCACAGTTTGGTGTTTCATCTTCTAGGGTTAGGTTTTTGGATGTTTAGGGTTTTCCATTGTTTCTCAACAATAAATAGGCCTTCGAGCCTCATTGTAACACAGTTCAGAGGCATGTAGCCACCACATCTCTTCTCAGAAATAAGCTACCATCACCCTAGCTGGTTTATTTCCATTTATGTTTGTAAGCATTTTTCAGTATTTTACATTAATGAAATGAAGTATTATTTCTGTTGCACCTCTTTGTTTATGGTTATCTCTGTAATTTGTTGCATTCATGTTTAAATTCGGATCAGTGGTATCAGAGTGGTCTACATTTTCTCTGTTTTTCTTTGCATGTCCCCAACGAGGTCGGGATATAAGGAGTTAGGGCTTGAACTGGTCGAACCTTTGCAAGACCACCCTTGCAAATCCTGACGATCTCCCATGGCGAATGAAACGAAAGACGAGGGGGCAGAAGATCCTATCAAAATCTTGCTCGAAGAATCCCTCGAGCGACAAAGGAACACGATGATGGACAACTTTGCCCAGATCCTTCAGCGGATATGTAGGGGCGATGCATCGACTTCCAACAACTACTTTGGAAACGCCACACCATTTAAGGTACAAGTTAATTTTGAAATCCCCATATTCGAGGGTTAGATAGATGTAGATGTTGTCGATAAATGTTTAAATCTGCTAGAGGGTTATTTTTTTGTTCATGATTTTTCCAGTTGGGAAAATATTATTTTTACTCTTCTCAAAGTAGCCCCCCATGTCAAGGACTGGTGGGAAACCTACTGCAAACAGAAGGATGAAAATACGGGCTCATTATTTTCAGCCGCACCCACTTGGAATTCATTCTGAGATGTCATCAAGGAGCAGTAATACCTTGTCAAAAGCTATGAGGACAAATACATAAAGTGGACCATGTTGCGACAGGAAAGGGACCAAGATGTGCCGAAGTTCACAAACATTTTTCATACTCTTCACACACAATTGGGTATTAAGGATTATGAGATGCATTTGGTACTCAAATACTACAGCTGCCTACACAGATACATCCAGGAAGAGATGGAGTTCTTGAACATCTCCTCGTTCGGCACGACGTATCGATATGCTATCAAAATTGAGTAAAAGTTAAAAAAGAAGAAGCGAGACTTTGGATCTAAAAATCCGAAGACCAAAGGACAAAGCCAAGGTGGGGTGACCCAAGACAACCCGTCAAAGCCGCAAGAAAATAACAACACCACGAAGTCGAAGAAGGACACAGGAAAGTGGTGGGAGTTCCATAAGATCCCCACTCACAACACAAGTGAGTGTCAAACGAAGCAGTCACTGGTGGCCGAGTTGAAGGCTTCAGAATCAGATGCATGTTCTGACCCTGAGTCAGAACCCGACAAGGGGAATGGAAAAGGGAAGCAGATCATTGATGTGGAGCCCAGCGTCATTGTTTCCACCGCCAAGATCTAGAAGAATGAGCCCGAAGATCCAAAGGAGGGGGAACATCTTTTCCACTCACAAATGTGGGTGAAGGGTTCACCGCTGCAATTCATTTTCGACAGTGGCAGCCAAAAGAACCTCATTTCAACAGAGGTCGTGAAGTGGTTGGGCCTACCGACTACACCACACCTGTAGCTGTATAGTATTGGGTGGCCTCACAAAGGATGAGATCTCAGAGTTCGCCAGCAATGCTGCCTTCCCTACAGCATCAATCCCTTCACAGACGAGGTATTGTGTGATGTATCTGGATGTATGTATTATTAGGCCAGCCATACTTGTGGAGGTGACATTCTATGTATGAGTCAAGGCCTCGCGCTATCATTATTTCTTTGTGTAATTCATTATACAGGATACCGGAGGTAGCCCCACCTACTGCCACCTCTTTGATCGCTAGTAAGAAGGGCAGCAAGCTCATCTCCCAGACTAGGAAATCCATTTTCTATCTGGTTCGCTCCCAAAGTGAGGGGAAGATCGTAGCCACATCCATGACCCCTGTGAAGTGTTCCTCCACGCAGCAGCAGCAACAACAGAGGGATACGTTCATGAAAGAACATGTGAACAACTTCTCCTCACCCATAGGGGTACCACACAAGTTTCATTTGGGGAACAAAGTCTGGTTGCATAGGCAGAAGGAACACCCTACCAGAATGCATCAGAAGCTCAGACCACTCTGACATGGTCCTTACACCATTACCAAGGTTGTGGGAAATAATGCTTTGGAGTGCAACATTCCCTCAATACTTTGCTTGCACCGAGTGTTTAATGTGGACAATGGTTGACCATGCTTCCCACCATTACTGGACACATCCGAGATTGCAAAACAACTCACCAGGGACCAAGTTTAACAGATGGAGGAACTCAATGCAATGAGGACCATTGCTTCCTAAGGGGGAGGAATGATCCAGTTGGATGTTGGTGGCCACCCATCTATCCCACTTGGACCCCCACAATTGTCTCTTTCGGTTTTTCATTTTCCGTAATTGTAACACAGTTTACTATTTTTAGCAGTTTTTCGGGTCCTGAACTTCTGGAGCCGTTTTGAGGCCCTAAACAATGTTTTTTGGGAAAACTAGGAGCAACATGGGAACATGGACCGATGTTTCTCTTCCCAAAGTTGTAGTTCTCAGATATATCTTTCTAACGAGATATTGTACATGTCAAACATAGATCATATGCCAAAGTTACGACCCCAGGAAGTTGATGTACCAATTTACCCAAATGGGGCCCACAATTTGGCGTTTCATCTTCTAGGGTTAGGTTTTTTGATGTTTAGGGTTTTCCATTGTTTCTCAACAATAAATAGGCCTTCGAGTCTCATTGTAACATAGTTTAGAGGCATGTAGCCACCAAATCTCTTCTCAGAGATAAGCTACCATCGCCCTAGCTGGTTTATTTCCATTTATGTTTGTAAGAATATTTTAGTATTTTACATTAACGAAATGAAGTATTATTTCCACTGCATCTCTATGTTTATGGTTATCTCTGTAATTTGTTGCATTCTTTTTTAAATCCAGATCAGTGATATCAGAGCAATCTACTTTTTCTTTGTTTTTCTTTGCATGTCCCCAACGAGTTAAGATATAAGGAGTTAGGGCTTGAACTGCTCGAACCTTTGCGAGGCCAACCTCGCAAATCCCGACAGCCTCCCATGGCAAATGAAAAGAAAGATGAGGGGGCAGGAGATCCTATCAAAATCTTGCTCGAAGAAGCCCTCAAACGACAAAGGAACGCGATGATGGACAACTTTGCCCAGATCCTTCAATGGCTACCTAGGGGCGACACATCGGCTTCCAACAACTACTCTAGAAACACCACACCATTTAAGGTACAAGTTAATTTCGAAATCCTCATATTCGATGGTCAGATAGATGTAGATGCCGTCGATAAATGGTTAAATCTGCTAGAGGGTTATTTTTATGTTCATGATTTTTCCAGTTGGGAAAAGATTATTTTCTCTCTTCTCAAAGCAACCCCCCATGTCAAGGACTGGTAGGAAACCTACTGCGAGTAGAAGGATGAAAGTACAGGCTCACTATTTTTAGCCGCACCCACTTGGAATTGATTCCGAGATGTCGTCAAGGAGTAGTACTACCTGTCAAAAGCTACGAGAGCAAATACATAAAGTGGACTATGCTGCGATAGGGAAGGGACCAAGATGTGCTGGAGTTCAAAAAAAAAATCATACCTAATATTTTCCCTCATTCCCCTTTTTACCTAATTAAACTACATTATCTACCTAATATTTTCCAACATGGGAAGGGTAGAGGTTTTAAGGTAAAATATTTTACTTCTTCCTATGATCCTCTTAACTCAAGTTTTATTCTTGATTTAATTACCTCGGTTTCTAACATCATTTACCCTTGATGTGAATTTACCTGGTTTTCATTTATTGATTATATTTATTAATTTATTTATTTTTAATGATTCCAAGGCTGCCAAGTTTGGTCGTTCCCTTCAAGAAATTCCCTTGAAGTTCCAAGGGTGCCACGCCTAATAGTTTATTTGTGATGCCAAGGGTGCCAAGTTGGTCGTGCCCTTCAAGAAATTCCCTTGAAGTTCCAAGGGTGCCACACCACTTGCCCTTCAAGCATTTAGTGGCTACGAGGGGAAAGTATAGTTGCAACGGTAGAGACCCTATCATCTTTTATGTTGCCTTCTATAATGAGACTAATGGTGTCAGGGATCAAGGAATCCACCTTGATGCGCTACGCCACCCCCCGATAAAATCCTCATGAGTGACCCAACTTTGGGTCCTGCCCTCATGACATCGTGATCTTCAAGACAAAGGTGGTTCAACCTTTCCAGCCCAAGTCACGGTGGGAGTGCTAATGGGTGAGATCAGGGACACTGTCCCACCCCTCCCATGCAGTTCCATACAATTGTACAATCCATCACCCATATGTGAGTCATTCGGCCAAGCAACTAATCTGTGTTTGCAACCACTAGCATATCATCAAAATATAAATAAACATATATAGCAGGTTTCAAAATCGACTTAGAATTTCAAAGATAAAATAATATAAATTTTCATCAAACCAGGTGTCATCAACTCGTCATGTGCGAGTGCCTCTGGTGGTTTCCTACCATACTCAATAATAATTAGTAACAAGGTTTCTTAGTGTTAGTCATTGTCATAATAGCATCATTACCATCACCTGGTAATTCACATCATTGTTCATTGTGAACCAGAACTAATGCAAGTAGGTAACATAGGGGACACATCCATCATGGCTATCATCATCATAACATCAATGGAAGCATACATATCCATCAAAGCTAACAACATCAAATAGATAACAAACATAACCATTTATGCAAAATCATTATAATATCAATAGAGAACATGCATAACCATTAATGCTATCTTCATCATAATATCAATGGAGAACATACATAAACATCATAACCACTAATAATAGAGTCATGTGTCTGGATCCTCAACCTGATGTCCTCAAAGAATAAAGTGTGGGCCTTAGGGATAAATAAATGTTAATGTCATATCACTGTCAGTCAACTAGAGTAGGGCACTACAGTTGCCACTGCCAAGATCCAGAAGAATGAGCCTGAAGATCCAGAGGAGGGGGAATGCATTTTCCACTCACAGATGTGGGTGAAGGGTTCGCCACTGCAATTCATAGTCGATAGTGGTAGCCAAAAGAACCACATTTCAGCAGAGGTCATGAAGTGGTTGGGCCTACCGACTACACCACACCTATAGTCGTACAGTATCAGGTGGCTTCACGAAGGACGAGATCTTAGAGTTCGCCAGCAGTGCCACATTCCCTATAACATCAAGCCCTTTACAGATGAGGTATTGTGTGATGTTGCACCTCTAGATGTTTGTGATGTATGATTAGGCCAGCCATACTTGTGGAGGCGACATGTTGTGTATGAGTCAATGCCTCGCGCTGTCATTATTTCTTTGTGTAATTCATTATACAGGATACTAGAGGAAGCCCCACTGACCGCCACCTCTTTGATCGTTGCTAAGAAGGGCAACAAGCTCATCTCCCAGACTAGAAAATTCATTTTCTATCTGGTTCGCTCCTAAAGTAAGAGGAAGATCGTAGCCACATCCATGACCCCCACGAAGGGTTCCTCCATGCAGCAGCAACAACAACAGAGGGATACATTCATGAAAGAACACGTGAACAACTTCTCCTCACCCACAGGGGTACCACGCAAGTTTCATTTGGGGAACAAAGTCTGGTTGCATAGGCAGAAAGAACGTCGTACTAGAATGCATCAGAAGCTTAGACCACTCTGACATGGTCCTTACACCATTACCAAGGTTGTGGGAAATAATTCTTTGGAGTGCAACATTCCCTCAATACTTTGCTTGCACCGAGTGTTCAATGTGGACCATCGTCGACCATGCTTCCCACCATTACTGGACACATCCGAGATTGCAGAACAGCTCACCAGGGACCAAGTTTAGCAGATGGAGGAACTCAACGCAATGGGGACCATTGCTTCCTAAGGGGGGAGGAATGATCCAGTTTGATGTTGGTGGCCACCCACCTATCCCACTTGGACCCCCACAACTGTCTCTTACAGTTTTTCAGTTTCCGTAATGGGTCCTGAACTTTTGGAGCCATTTTGAGGCCCCAAACGACATTTTTTGGGAAAACTGGGAGCAACATGGGTCCATGGACCGATGTTTCTCTTTCCAAAGTTGTATTTCTCGGATAGATCTTTCTAATGAGATATTGTACGCATCAAATAGAGATCATATGCCAAGGTTACGACCCCGGGAAGTTGATGTACCAATTTACCCAAACGGGGCCCACAGTTTGGCGTTTCATCTTCTAGGGTTAGGTTTTTTTATGTTTAGGGTTTTCCATTGTTTCTCAACAATAAATATGCCTTAGAGCTTCATTGTAACATAGTTTAGAGGCATGTGGCCACCACATCTCTTCTCAGAGATAAGCTACCATCGCCCTAGCTGGTTTATTTCCATTTATGTTTGTAAGCATATTTCAGTATTTTACATTAATGAAATGAAGTATTATTTCCGCTGCATCTTTGTGTTTATGGTTATCTCTGTAATTTTTTGTGTTCCTGTTTAAATACGGATCACACTTATCCTGCATTGCAAATGTACCTAATAATTAAACCATATTTAAGCTCAAGAATATGCATAGAGATAGGCCAAGCAAGCAATAAACAAACCATTCCTTAGAATTCATGTAGGAAGATGGAAAATAGCGTGAGAATTGTAATAACACATGAATAAGAATATAATTTAGCCATTTCCAAGAACACATAGTTGAGACATGTTATCAAGTTGAGTCCCCCTTAGGCTACTGTCACTTATGCTTTCTTGTTACTTTTGAATGCACCTTGCTCAATATTACTTTGAGAGGTTGAAATTTGCTCTGAATTCTATTTTGATGATGGAGGAATATTTTGGGCTTTTTAGTAAGATTTAAAAAAATGCCCATAGTCACGGAAAATGTTCCATTTCAAAATAATCTACTCAAAATAGGGCTTGTATATAACTTGAGTCCTCCAAATTGAGTTAGATTACCTCAGGCACTCCCTATTCAAAGTCCATTTCCACACAAATTCTAACACATGTGAAATTTTTCTCTTAGGTTCAATGTAAGTTCTGTAACAACCCAAATTGTCTCTAATAATTTTGAAGGAATCAAGTGCCCAAAAAATACTAGGGAGGTGTGGAAATTCGGTCCAAATAGGAGCAAAAGAGATTTCCATATCTGGGTTAAAGTCAAGAGTTCAATGGAATAGATACATTCCTCTCAACCAATGAAAAAGGAACCAAATCTAAAGATCAAGTCCCTATCTTCTATATTTTTAAATTGATATTGGATTAGATCATTGCATTAATTTTCATCCATCTCAATGCTCATGGAGTGGAGAAATCAAAGAAGTTAGCTTATAAGAGCAATTGTAGCGACAAGACCCAATTTGGATAATTATGGTCTAGAACATTCTGGGGCCTATTTGAGGCCTTAAATGGTGTTTTTTGGGGGTAAAATTTTGCCACATAATCATTGCACCCACTGACGCTATTCTACACAAAGATACCTTTCCAACGATCCAAGAAACATGTCAATTGGAGTTAATATGCAAAAAAACTTCCTCCCAAAAATTCACCTATCATGATGATGATGAAAAGTTGACTAAACTAAGAGGAGGGGGGGATTGAATTAGTTTAGTATATTCATGGACATTAAAATTCTTTCCCTTAATCTCATTAATTGAAACAATGCATGAGAAGCTTAACAAATAATGGCCAGCATATTGAATATGTGAACAACAAGTAATAAGCTAATCAAATCATCACATCAACACATGATAACAACACATATTGACATCAAATATATGTGGAAACCCATAAGGGATAAAACCATGATTTTATTATTGTAGTGATGCAAAGGCAAGCTCCTACTCCTTATTACATTTGATTTTCTGTAGGCTCCAACCTATAGGAGGTTGCTACCTCAATTTTCTGCAAGCTCCAACATCCAAGGAAGCTCCAACTCTCATATGTTTTTTGTTGGCTATAACCCACAAGAGACTCCTACCTCAACCAACTCCAACTAGATATTTATCAAGCCACAACTTGAAAGGAGACTACCATCCCCTGATGTAAACAAGAAATAACAATGTGTTGGTTTACCTGATCATAAATTCTGCATATCTCCATCTTCATTTTTGCATCTTCTTCCTTCAAATTTGCTTCACATCAACATCATAAGTGCCCAGTAACTAATGCATAATAGCTCAATCATGTCCCTCACATTCTCCCATTCTCTAACCTCTTCATGCCTTCCAAAATCACATCTTTTATAAAGATAGTTTGTTGGTTGTTTGTATCCCACATAGGAATATGAAGTGAATATTCTTGACCCTTTGCCTTCCACTCATTCGTTTCCAAACTCTTCATATCTTGAATATTAGAACACAAAAATAAATAATCCATCCAATATTAATTTCAGCCACATGTAATCATTAAATACATCAACCTAATGCCAACATCAAATACCAATATTTATCATTAATGCATCAAAACAATCTTTGCAACATCTTTTCCTCAGATTCTTGCCTTTGCATCACAACAATTCATCTCAATAAAAAATTTTACATCACAACAAATTCTTCGATATAGAAATCTCTGCAACATTATCAAAACATTTCAATGTATCACAACTCCTCCTCCTTCATTTTCTCCTTTGGCTTCTTTTATTGCTTGTTGCATGTTGTTGCTCCTTGCGTTGTTGCTTCTTGTTGATCCTTGCATTCCTTCAATGCCCCTTTTGCCATCAATGACAATATGGCCAACAATCTCCCCCTTTAGCATTGATGGCAACAAATTTGTCCTCCCCCTTTCACTCTGCAAAGTGTCTTCCATCATCTCATTACCTCCCCCTTTCATTCTGCAAAATGTCTTCCTTCCTCTCATTACCTCCCCCTTTGACATCAATGGAAGGGGGGTTACAGATGCCTTGCAGCCTGTAAAAGAGTCCTTAGTGTAGTTGTCATCATTGCTTTAATGCTCTACAACCCGCAATGTCTTGTTCCGCATAAACAATTTTGACACTATCATTGAATGAATTCCACTCCACATGACATATAAATATTGCTCCAAATAAGCTTAATTTTTTTTAACATTGTAAGAGCATTGCAAAATATTGTTGTGAGAACACTCTGTAAAATGTTGCAAGAATATTGTTGAGAGAACACTTTGTAAGGAAAGCATGGCATGCATGAGAAATACATTATATTGAGAAATGTCCTCTTGCAAAGCACAAATAATATAAGAATAGGGAAATAATTGGAAATTGCATTACATCTCCTGATGGACAAACCATTGTTATCAACTTGCATTATTATAAGCCATGTCTTAATGCTTTTGAACTCCTATCAAGTACCATAATAATCGAGGATCATGTTTATGGTTACTGTATCAACTAGATAGCCACAACTCTCCAAAGAAGAAGTGCATCTCATATTGTTGTGAGAGAATATAAACACCTGTTAGGTATAAATGAATCTGAAGGTAGGCTTGATTATAACTAATACAATCTGCATATGTTTTGACTGTTGATAACATTTGTTCTTATTGCAGACATAATAGATGAACTTTTGTGACTTGGGAATGTGAATTATCACATAGCAGTACTCCTTGAGATAAGCATTCTTTAGACCTGTCAATAGAAGCTAAGACAAATGTTCTGGAATGGAATTCAAATGCACAATCTACAAATTAGGATATGATCACATGAGCTGCAATTTCGCTTTGTTCTTGTACAGGATTGCATGCATTATCAATTCATTTTTCCAATAGTTTGACAACATCTAGGGGACAATTGATGCCAATAACTTCAACATGTAAATGATTCTCCTCTTCATAGTTGTGAACAATGGATCTATATTTTTCTTATGGGACTCTTCTTACAAATATAATTTTTGTGGAAGTCCCTCACTTTGTGATGGCTTAGAAAGATCTTCTCTTATAGTACACCAAAATTTGTTGCATTCATTGTCAACATCTAAAGCATATGTTTTAATGGATGGAAGGGGAATCATTAATATAGTGTTCAATGCTTGGATTTACCTTTTCCCATGGTTGGATTTTGTTGTAGCTACCAACAAAAGTATGGCCAACAAGCATTAACCCCACTGAGAATTGTATTAAAGCTAACAAACATAAGGACCACAACCAAGTATTCTAGCATTCTTATTGAAAGTACCATTCATTGTATTCAAGGTTCTTGACACAAAATTCCTTAGTATTCCTAATAGCACAGTAACATTCCATATACCAATTCTTGACAAAATTCCATATTAAAGTAGCATATCGAAGCACTACAAACAATGCGATGCAAATAATGCTTCATAAAAATACACTCTTCATGTCTCCGTAATATGCTCTCCTTAACTTGAAATATAACTCATCATCCATATTCTTTATTAATAACACTTTCCAATGCTCTCCATGATATAAGTTTCCACTTTCAGATTATACCACCACTGATTCTATTATGTGCTCAATTTATTATAATGTTTCATACTATAATTTTTTTTTTCTAAGTAAACTAAAATCATGAACTATTCTTTTTCATATTCCATGTGAAGGGCGGGTAGCGGGGATCGAACCCGCATCTTCTCCTTGGCAAAGAGAAATTTTACCATTCAACCATACCCGCATTTCAATTATATGAATATATATATATTCATATAATTGAAATGGAAAATACATATATGTTCAATCCCATTCGTAAGTAGATACCATTTTTGAATGGTCCAATTATTAATTCAATTACGGATATGGAAAACCCCTCCTCCTTGGGCCTGAAGTAAAAGGCCCTTCAGAAAAGCTATAAAGCCCTCCGGGAGGAGGGGGAGGGAGTGTGAACCTAAAACATCTACATATGGTACAGAGAGTTCTAGGCATCAGAGTGCCGCCATACAGTCAACAAGTTATCAAAAATTGAGCCTCCCGCAAGGGGAAACCGGCCCGAGAAACGTTTGAAAGCTGCCTCGCAAGAGGAAACCAGCCTTGAGTTAATAACAGAAGGCAAAAAAACAGAGCCGCCCACCAGGGGAAACCGACTCATACATAGATTAAAAATTGTTTTAACTATAGAGATCAGCTTAGACACGCTTAGGTACACAGGCGACAAACCCAGCAAAATGCTCAAAAAACTAAACATGATGGCGAGAAAAAGCAGAGGTGCTAGAGTCCATAGTCACCCGAGGGCGGTTCCTCTTCAATTCTGCACCACCATCCTTCATTGTCATCAGGATCAGGATCGGGAACCCTTTGAGGAGCATTATCCACCATTTCACGCTCGCCTGCAGTTGTCCCGGTGTTCTGGAGCTGGCCAGAGCTGCCTTCATCAGGATCTGGTTCGGGAACCCTTTGAGGAGCGTCATCCACCACTTCACGCTCGCCTGCAGTCGTCCTTGTGTTCTGGAGCAGGCCAGAGCTGCTGTCATCAGCCAGGCGAGAGGGACCATAATCTACGGGCAGAGGAGCTGGCGGAACAGAAGGGGAGGCCTGCGAGGTGATAGGGGGTCTAGAAGACGGTGGAGAAGCGATGAAATCAGGCCGAGGTTTAGTGTAAAGGTGAGAGGCGAAGGAGATGTTCCGCGGGGAGGGAGGGAAGCGTCGAGCTTGGCCCCTTCCATGAGTACGACGGGAAGCACGTTCGTTGGGAGTGCGAGAGGGGGGTGAGCTAGAGGAGGGGGAAGGGGAAGGATTAGGCCTGACGCCTCCCTTGTGGCATCTCATGTGGTGCCTCAGCTTTGGCATTGCAACACTGAAGTCGTGAGAGCCGACAGAAATGAGAGGGGGCTCCAACAGAGGGGGGTGGGAGCGGAAGCCGAACAGAGCAGGGAGGAGCTGAACACAGAACGGGCTATGCGAGTGATGATAACCAAGGATGAAACTAATGAAGGAGGCCAGCGGACAGCGCTTTCCAATCGTGGTGTGAAGACTGTGCAGATCAGCTTCCGGTGAATAGCGAGAACCTATAGGCAGGAGTTGTCTCGACATGGAGACCGGTAGCGCACCACAATACCAAAACCAAGCATCTGAATTCTCAACTGAGGATAGAGTCACAGGGGCTAGAGGTTTCATGTTGAAACTCTTGGCATCTCAGCCTCCCCACCGAAATAAATGTCGCGTAGGGTGACGGCCCATCAACTTAATTGTTCCAAGGGTGAGGACCTAACATCCGCCGGCAAACCAGTGGGCTTGCCATGCGACCATCTGCCGAATCGTAACCTCCATCACGTCAATGCTCACCCGCATCCGGGGATGTTGCATACTATAATAATAATAATGCATTCTAATAATTAATATCATTCCATGTTTGCGATGTAAGTTGGGATATAAGAACACATTATAATAATAATATCCCTGCATATTAATTCAATGTTGGTAATTAAAAATGTTGTTGTCAATAAAATATTAATGTTGCTTCAGGAATGAATTTATGCTGCTCCAGGAATGAATTAATGCTTCTCCACAGTTTGTTTTAACCCTGCTTCAATAATGGATTAACACTGCTCCAAGTTTGTATTAACACTGCTCCAGAGTTTGTATTAATGCTTGAAATGTTAATTGTTGAAGCATATAGGTTGAAATGATAATTGCTGGAGCAATATAGGTTGAAAATTATATGTTGAAGAATAAAGCTGGAGCAATATAGGTTGGAGCAGTAAACGTTGAGGTTGAGAAAATGATAGGTTTTCTTGCTGCAAATAATAGGCTTTCTGGCTGCAAAATTTGCATTTGTATTTTGCTGCAAAAATAACGTTGGAGCAAATAATACCATTTGTCTCTTGGTGGAGGTTACAAATAATATATGGTGAGCTTCTTTCAGATAAAAAGTTCAATCTTTAAACCTTTCCATGCGACCACACAACACTGGAAGGTTCCAACATCGATTATGATTCCGATAACAGAGAAAGATGGTTGAATTGAATGGGTTGTATGAATATCCACCTTGTATGAATAAATAACAACAACATATAAACCACATTGTATATGAACCAAGGCATGCATAAATGATATCCAACTCTATTCTATCCAATAAGGAGGCCATCCATATCCTGAGTTTACCCATATACTGCATTTTTCACACTACATTATTTTCACACTATGTTCTTCATAGTGCGTTATTTTCACACTGTGTTCTTCACACATCAACATTATTCATGCATCCAACACAAGAGAAGCATTTATTTTCACACAAGAGAAGCATTTATTTTCACACAAGAGAAGCATTTATTTTCACACAAGAGCAACATTATTTTCACATTGCGTTCCTCATTATTTTCACACTATGTTTTCTTCACACTGCATTATTTTCACATTGCCTTCACATTGCAACATTATTCATGCATATTTTAATACTTCAATACTACTTCAAAGTGATACTTCAATGTTTAATCCACATTTAATACTTCAAAGTGATATCAACGCATTAGTATTTCAATATTTCAAGTGCTCCATGCCAATGCATTCTTGTGCTCCATGGCAACAGATTCGAATGAGCATAACCAATGGTCATATTATTTCTCTCCGTTCGAATATTGCTCAGATTAGCGCATAAAACCTTAAGCATTGTTCCATATAACATCCTATTTCCAAATGAAATATGTGCCAACACTATCGACTGGGTAGTTAATCTTTGAATAGAGCGCACCTTCATACAACTGTAATGCACGTTGCATATAGTGGTATAAATGTTGGTTGATATGTATTACGTTAGGCAGTAAAATTTTAACACTTCATTCCATTTCCATAATGTCAATGTAGTAACCTATCCTTGTTATATGTCATATGCACTATCTCTGTCCATCTATAATATATGCTAAGCAATTGATTTGAATGTAACACATACTAGAATTTTTTTTCAAAAAAAATAACACCTTAGCAATAATTTTGACCCACAAGGTTGTCATAAAGCTACTAATATTATAGCACTGCCATATTTGTTCACTAAGAATACCTTCTGGGTCCCTGTAATACTTCTACAAGAATCTATAATTGTTTTATGATCCACTGAGTATGTAACTATTATGTTGAAGATTCAGTTACACTGGCATATCTTTTCACTATCCATTTCCCACTGCGTTGGCACTAGTATCCATAGGTAAAAAAAAATTGGACCATTCCAAGTTAGACCATATTACCACTACCACAAGTTCACACAACCCCCACTTGTAACTCCACAAATTATGTATATGTGAATGGCTCTTCGATCATTTAGATTGCATAGATACCTTTTCTTTCTTGCAGGTTCCTTTTTATATTATTGGCCTGAGATTCTAGCAATTGTTAAATCTTCGTGGTTCTCCATTGTATACATGTTATTTTGTTTCTAGTCGTTGTTTCATTTGGTAGCCATCATTGAGGTAGGGATGAGTTCTAAAATTATGCTTCAAAGATCCCTTTTGTTTGAAATGGAGTGCATCCAAATATGGTGCATATCCTTATTGATCCTCTGCAAATAACTTCCATCACTCATCACAGAGGTAGCACGGTTTCATATGCTTGGAGTGGGCTGCAATGAAACCATCTCCTATTACTCTCAATGAAATTGAAATTTCTTCTTCAATTTTTTTTTTTTTTGAATAACACTGTCTAGTCCCAATTCAGCTCCTTCCCATTATTAAAAAAATGTCTTGTATGGGGCTCTCCTGCTTTATACAACCATTTGTCCTAATCTTTGGTTCTCTTTGACTCACATTTTTCTATTGTAATTTGATGCATGAGAATGTCTTGTTCTCAGAGTTTTGTATCCACAATCGCAATCAAAGCCATTCAGAGTCTATTGGTATATGTTTGATATTGATGTACTCAAGATGGATCTGAATTTTTAAGTTGTAGGTTTTTTTCTTGTTTCTCCATTTTTATTTGCAACATTTGGCATGTATGCAGTTATTCAATTGTTGAGATGAATTAATGCTGGAGTTGTCCCCCCCTTATTTTTTGCAAATTTTGCAGAAGTCTTCTTGCAAAAAAAATTCTCTTGTTATGTTTCAGATTTTTTTCGGATTGCTCCACATATCTCTTACAACTTCAGGTTCTCAAAGAGGTGACACATTCCCTTTTGTAACTATCTTCTTTCCAATACAATGATGAATTTCTTGATCGAATAAAACCAATTCCTGATCCAAAATATCCTCAAGCACAACACATTACTCTTTCATCTTGTTGAAACAAATGCAAGTTTTAGCCTCGTACATAAATTACCTGCATACAAATTCGAAAAACAAAAAATAAACAATGGTGAGAGCATAAAACATAAAACAAATATATACAAAGATTTTCCCCTGGATCCCAAAACTGGGACTACCAGATTTATTTTTCATTATATTCCTTTCAATATTACAATACATATATATACATGCCGAGGCATCCATAAACCCCAATACATTAACCCTGGCTTAGAACATAACCGTAGTTCCCTTGACCGGATCTACAAACTACCATGGGCGGAAAATCATCATGCCCAAAATCATGTGTGAAAACCATGCACAAAACCATAGGTAGGTCCACCCACCTATTATAGTGTCAAATTTTTTTCCCCAGGGCGCTGTTGCGGACGCCATAGAGGGGGGCTACCGCCCCCCCTCAAACCCCCTGACAAGGGGGGTTGGCCCCCCCCTGTGACCCACCTTCTATGCCTCGCACAATGAATAGGGGGGTTTTCGCCCCTTCGTGCATGGGGCTAGTCATGGAAAGAATATAACACACACCCAACATTCTCCCACTTGTTGTTTTCTTTCCACAGGGGGCCATAGGAGAGCTTAGTCATTGGTTCAACCCTGCAACCCCCATTGTTTCTCTACACCAAGAAAACTTCTCAATGCTCACATAATTTATCAATGCATCTATAACATTCTTCAAAGTGTCCACTTTTACCAACAACACCTTTTTTTCCTCAACCATATCCCTCACAAAGTGATACTGAACATCAATGTGCTTTGTCTTTGAATGATAAGCAGGGTTCGCCAAGAAAATTTCACTTTAGCTATCACAGTCTATCTTTATAGCTCAATGTACCAACCCCATACTTGAATACAATCTCTACAACCAAACTGCTTCCTTGCTTGCATGAGTGGCTGCCATGTATTCTACCTCTGTAGTTGAAAGTGGCACTACAGACTCTCTCTTGCTCATCCAACTGACTGCATCTCCAAATAGGTTAAATACATACCCACTTGTAGATATTCTCTGATATAGATCTGCAACCCAGTCTACATCAACAAATCCATGATGTCCAAAACTCTATCCAATCCTGGTCTTCATTGGTAGCACAGACCATAATCACTAGTGCCACACAAATACCAGAAAACCCGCTTCACTGTTGTCCAATGCTCCTTCCCTAGTTTTGACATAAACATGCTCAATACTCTCACTGCATGTGCAAGCTATGGTCTAATATAGGCCATTGCATACATCAGGCTACCGAATGCACTTGTGTATGGAACACGGGACATGTCCTCTTCCTCTTCTTATGTCTTGGGACACTGTTCAGTAGATAAATTTACACCGACAGGAATAGGAACCTTCACCGGTTTACTATCCTGCATATTAAACCTCTGTAATATTGTCTCGAAATACTTCCTCTGGTTTAACCAGAGCTTCCTTTTTGTCTGATCTCATTTAATTTCCATGCCCAAAATATAATTGCAGCACCAAGATATTTCATGTCAAATTTGGAGGACAAATGGTTCTTCAATTCCTTGATAATTTCTTTGTTATTTCCAAGAAACAACATATCATCCACATACAAAACCAAATAAATAACAAGGTCGCCAATTAATTTAAAATACACACAATGATTTGCTTTGCTTCTAGTGAAGCCAAGTCCCTATATATATGTATCAAATTTCTAATATCACATCCTTCGTGACTGTTTTAACCCATACAAATAATTTTTTAACCTACATACCAGTTCTTTCTTACCCTTCACCATAAATCCTTCAGGTTGCTTCATGTAGATCTCTTCTTCTAGATCCCTGTGAAGAAATGTTGTCTTCACATCCATCTATTCTACATCAAAATCAAAAGCAACAACAACAGATAAAAGTAATCTAAAAGAAGCTACCTTGGCAACAAGAGAAAAAATATTGCCAAAATGAATTCCTAACACCTGGGAATAACCTTTCGCTACCAACTGAGCTTTGTATTTATCCACCTTGCCTTCTACATTCATCTTCTTCTTAAACACCCATTTTCTTCCAATGGTTTTCTTTCAAGCCGAAAACTCCATTAGATCCCAAGCCTCATTTTTGTGCAAAGACTCCATTTCATCAACCATGACCTCTATCCAGAGTTTGCCATCCTCTGAATCTACTGCTTCCCTAACAATGCTAGGATCATCATCAGTAATAGATAAATCAAAATTTGAATAGAAAGCATCTAGACTATACCTTTCTGGATGCCTTCTTTCTTGAATTGATCTTCTCACAACTGGAGTTTTTGGCTCTTCATCTTCTAATTCCCTACTGTAGATTCTGATTCCTCCTCCTTTAGCTTAAACTCTATCTTCTCAGGTTCCTTTGGTAGGACTTCATGTTTAATAACATATTTCACCTCTCTAAACACCACATCGTGGTTGTACACAACCTTCCTTGTTTTTGGGTTCCAGAACTTATAACCTTTTAAACCATCCTTATACTCAATAAAGATGCACCTTTTAGATTTACCATCCAACTTGGTTATTTTCTCCTTTGGAACATGTACATATGCATCACATCCAAATACCCTCATATGTGAAAGAGAGGGTTTCTTACCAGTCCATACCTCTTGTGGAGTCTTATCCTCCAACGCTGATGAAGGTGATCTGTTGACTAGGTAACATGCAGTCTCCACCGCCTCTGCCCAAAATTCCTTTCCTAACCTGACACCATTGAGCATGCTTCTTGTCTTTTCCATCAACGTCTTGTTCATTCTTTCTGCAACTTCATTTTTATGAGGTGTGTATGGAGTAATCTTCTACCGTGATATACCACACTTCTTACAGAACTCTTCAAATTATTTCTTGCAAAACTCTCCACCATTATTTGTCCTCAACACCTTTATCTTATTCTCTATCTAGTTTTCCACCAGAGCCTTAAATTCTTTAAACCTCTCAAAGACTTTAGATTTCTTCCTGAGGAAATATATCCATGTATTCCTTAAGAAGTCATCTATAAATGATACATAGTACACAAACTTACCCAGTGATGGAACCGACATAGGTCCAAACACATCATTGTGCACAAGCTCTAATATTTGTTTCACCCTCTTAACACTAGAGGGGAAGCTCACCCAATTCTGCTTCTCATATACACAATTTTCACAGAAATCAAAATCCAGAGAGAAATTAGACATAAATTCTACCATACCATTACCATGAAGTATTTGAAGGCCCTTCTCTCCAATATGTCCAAGCCTTTGATGCCATAACATGGTATTTTCTCCAAAGACCACTAGATTTTCTGCTCCACTTTCAAGAACCACAGAATTGTTGCACCCATCAATAACAGTGCTACCCTAAAGCTTATACAGAGTTCCAATTCAAACTCCCTACATCAATACCAGTGCTCCCTGAACCATCTTGCAGGTATCTTTCTCAAACATTGTTTTTACACATGCATCATCCAACTTGCTTACAGAAATAGGATTTCTAGCCAATGCAGGAATATGAAGAACACCCAGAAGTGTTCTAATCCTTCCACCTTGCAACTTCAACATGACTTTACCGCGACCAACGATTCTAGCCTTCCTTTCATCCCCTAAGAAGACATCACCACCATCATATTTATCATACTCACAGAACCACTGCCTGTGGGGAGTGAAGTGAAAGGATGTACCTCAGTCAATCAACCATGCTTAACGATCTACATGTGTACTTGAAGAAGAAGCCAAGTACACATCCCCACCTTCATCCGAGGTGGTTTTCTCCTCTGCAGAAGGAACATCATCAAATCCCTTTCCTTTCACATGAGCTTTAGATCTACAGTCCTTTTTGAAGTGCCCTTCCTTTCCGCATTTCCAGCTCACATTTACAGGTTTTCCTGGAGATTTAGATCTCCCACTCGAGGATTTATTTTTGTTTCTATTCTAGGACCGTCTTCATACAAACAAGGCATCACCATTCTAGCCCTCTATATTTTTCCCTCTCATATCCTCCAAAAGAAATGATGAGACTATTTCATCAAACTATAAGGAAATCGCATTGCTACCTATTGTAATAACCAGACTCTCCCACGAATCTGGTAGAGAACACAATAAATTGATGTACTTATCTTCATATGAATTTTTTACATCAAAAGATAACCACTGGCTTACCACAAGATTAAAGGCGTTCAAATGCTCTGTCACTGAGTCTCCATCCTTCATCCTCATGTTATACAACTTTTTTCGTAGGAACAGTTTATTCACAAGAGACTTAGATTGGTACAAAGTCCCTAACTTATCTCACAAAGCCTTCGCTAAATCTTCCCCTGATACATTCAATAATACTAAATCAGAGATACACGACCATATTGTGCTCTTTGCCTTCCGATCCAAATTCACCCAGTCTTCAACTGATATTTTCGTTGGTTTAGTACCTAGATCTACCACGATATACTTATCTTTATCCACCAGCATATCCTCCATAATGAGTTTCCACAACTCAAAACTTTGACCATTAAATTTCTCTATCTCTATCTTTCCATTGCTTGCCACCTTCTTTCACCACAAGAATCGATCCCGCAGATCTCCCACTGAACAAGGTCTACCACAGGCCCGAGAAAAACCCCTCAGCAGCAAAGGCATCCCCTTGAAGCCAAAACAACTCTGATACCAAATGTATGTTTTAACCCCGTACATAAATTACCTGCATACGAATTCTAAAAATAGAAAATAAATAATGGCGAGAGCATAAAACATAAAACAAATATACACAAAGATTTTCCCCTGGATCCCAAAACCGAGACTACCAGATTGATTTTTCATTATATTCCTTTCAATGTTACAATACATATATATACATGTCGAAGCATCCATAAACCCCAATCCATTAACCCTAGATTAGAACATAACCGTAGTTCCCTTTACCAGATCTACAAAATACCATGGGAAGAAAACCATCATGCCCAACACCATATGCGAAAACCACACACAAAACCATAGGTAGGTCCGACCACCTAATATAGGGTCCAAAAAAGATTTCCCCAAGGCGCTGTCTCGAACCCGTAAAGGGGGGATACCGCCCCCCCCAACCCCTCCAACAGGGGGGATTCTGCCCCCCCTGCTATGCCCAACACAATGAACATGGGGGCATGTCGCCCCCCTGTGCGTGTGGCTAGTCGTGGAAAGAATATAACACACACCCAACAACAAACACTTTGTTTGACATAGCTATTTCCAAATAATTGTGATGATTTCGTTTGTAATTAGGAGAGGTGTTCCTTCAACTTCATCATGTTTTACAGATTCCTTATAAGTACATCCCTCTTTTGCCTTACAAAAATATTCAACATTATTTAAATTGTGATGAAGCTACCATACAAAACTTTCAGATTCTCTAATCAAGTTGGCCAAACATACTGTAAATCACCTTTTTCTAAATCCTTTTGATATATTTCTAAATTGGTGGAGGATGCATCATTGATCTCAAATTCTTTCCAAGACATTCAAGATAAATTTGTAGTGAGGTCATTTTATTTTTCTTTTCCTGCAAGTTGGGTATAGTACAGTGGAAATTCCATCCACTAAATCGTCCTTTATTATCCAATATTTTATTCAATATATTTTCCTCAATATAGATGTATTTCACACCTACATATTCAAAGCTTTGTTGTTAATAATGGAGCTTCTCTCCCCCTTAGGTGATATTGCTCTAACATTGACAAATTCTTCTTTTCTTTCTTGAGTAACTCTCCCTAAGACCAAGATAGGTCACTCGTTGCTCTTTATTCTTTCTCTTACACACATTAGTAGGTTGTATTCTCGTGTCTACATTTTCTTTTGTCTCACTGTTTGGATTTCTTGTAGTGTCCATATTTTGTCTAGAGCTCTTTAAGGTATAGTGAAACTCGCAGTCTTTGGCTTTTTGTCCAGAATTTCTACATAGATAACACCTTATATGGTCGAGCAAAAGAAAAAATCATGTGTGTTTTTTTTATTCATTTATATTTTTCTTTACATACTTTTTGCATTCAACCACTTTAAGTTCAAATTCATGACACATATAATAATAACCATAGAAAGAGATTATGTACCTGGTTGTTGGTGTTCTCCTTTGTTTGCTTGCTGGATAGTACCTTCTTGTTTGTTGCATATTTTGTTGAATAGTATTGATCTTCTTGTTCTTACAATCTACTAGCACATGTCCATGTTCATGGCAAGAAAAACATGTGATGTTTTTCCTAGGAGAAAAGAATCTCCTTTGATATCTTCTGAACTTGTTCAACTCATTCATTGGTTTTTGATATTGCTGCTTATTTTTGTTTTCTTTACAAAATCATGTTTTTGTTAGACTCTTCTCCTATAGGTTCTTTTAGAGCTGCTTCATTATCATATTTAATGGTTTCCTTTGTTGAGTTCATCATGGAGGCAAGATCCTCTTCTAGCTGCTTACACAACCTATTCTTTTCTTTTAACTTAATTCTAGCTTAATAAACCTTAGCTTCTAATATTTTACACTGTAGGTCTCTCTCCTTGAATTTACTGCTCATCACCTCTTCTAGTCTCATTTCTTCTTCAATTTGTGTTTTTAGGCTGACAATTTCCTCCTTGTACTCATGCTCTTTCTCATCACATATCTGCACCAGTTTCTTCAAATCTTTGTTTTCATTCTTCAATATTTCTATACTAGCCAATGATAATTCAAGCCTAGCTTGATTTTCATGAGGGTAGGTACATTCACACAGGTAGAGGTTTCATTTACCTGAAGGATTTCCTTTTGACAAGTTTTTTCTCCTTCCTCTTTCTCTGCACCGCTGCTACTAGCCTCTCCATTCATGAGGTGCAATCTATCCCAGATTTCTTTTGCAGAAGTTAAATCTATGATTGTATCAAGATCCTTATTATGAATATTTTTATACATGACACATTTTGCTTTAGCATTCCACTATTGTTCTTGCAAAGAGGGAGAATCCTTGCTATAGCCATCACATACTAGTTTCTATACACCAGGACTATAAGATATCCGTTCAAATTTTACCTTATCTCTCCATTCATGAAAGTTTGTTGCACTCAACACATGTATACTTTGATAGTCCATGACTCAACTAGGTCTACCTTCAAGTTGTTATGCTTATATAGAAGGAACCGACTTCGATACCAATTGATGAAAACTTGACTAAACTAAGAGGGGGTGAATCAGTTTAGTATATTCATGGACATTAAAATTCTTTTCCCTAATCTCATTAATTGAAACATTGCATGAGTAGCTTAACAAGTAATGGTCAACATATTGAATATGTGAACAACAAGTAATAAGCTAATCAAAACATCACATCAACACATGATAACAACACATATTAAGTTTTAACACCAGATATATGTGGAAACCCATAAAGGGAGAAAACCATGCTTTTATTATTGTAGTGATGCAGAGACAAGCTCCTACTCCTTATTACATCTGATTTTTTATAGGCTTCAACATACAGAAGGTTGCTACCTCAATTTTCTGCAAGATGCAACATGCAAGGAAGCTCCAACTCCCATAAGTTTTATGTAGGCTACAACCCACAAGAGGTTCCTACCTCAACCAGCTCCAACTGGATATTTATCAAGCCACAACTTGAAAGGAGACTACCATTCCCTGATGCAAACAAGAAATAACAATGTGTTGGTTTACTTGCTCATAAATTCTTCATTTATACATCTTCTTCCCTTCAAATTTGCTTCACATCAACATCATAAGTGCTAGGTAACTAACGCATAATAGCTCAATCAACTCCCTCACATTTTCCCATTCTCTAACCTCTTCATGCCTTCCAAAATCACATCTTTTATAAAGATAGTTTTTTGGCTATTTGTATCCCACATAGGAATATGAAGTGAATAGGCTTGACTCTTTTCCTTCCACTCATTCATTTCCAAACTCTTCGAATCTTGAATATTAGAACACAAAAATAAATAATCCATCCAATATTAATTTCAGCCACATGTAATCATTTAATGCATCAACCTAATGCCAACATCAAATACCAATATTTATCATTAATGCATCACAACAATCTTTGCAACATATTTTCCTTTGCCTCAGATTCTTGCCTTTGCATCACAACAATTCAGCTCAATCAACAATTTTACATCACAAAAAATTCTTCAATACAACAATCTCTAGAACATTATCAAAGCATTTCAATGTATCACAACTCATCCTCCTTCTTTTGCTCCTTTGCCTTCTTTTATTGCTTGTTGTTGCTCTTTTCCTTGTTGCTTCTTGCTGCTCTGTGCATTCCTTCAATGCCCTTTTTGCCATCAATGACAATATTGCCAACAGATGAACCACCATAATTTGAGAGGATGCCACATCAACCCCCATTATTCATAGAAAATGGCGCTAGCCACATGAACGTGATGAAGAAGACTCTAGAAGTGTCAATACTGTAACTCTAGTTAACTGTTTGAGGAGTCAAACTTAACCACTAGTTGGTTATTGTGATATGTTATAACTTGGCCACTAGGAGGAAAAATGGTTCCATTTTTTTTAGCGCATTTTGTTACATAGTTGAAAAGAGTAGCTGAGAGAGAGAGACAACATAACATAAAGTGTTTCTGTTATGTAGCATCCTACCAACTGCAAGTCTCACTACTATGTATTTGCACCATTTCCATTTGGAGAAAGAGAGAGCAGAGCAACCTCACCTTCTAGCTGAGTTTCTCCTAACAAAGGGTTTCCCATGCATATCTTGTGTTCATTGTGGTTTGTGAGTCTTTATATTTCACAATTCTCTATTTTTCGTATTTTATCTATTGCATGCACAAGTAGAAAACATTAACTTAATAAAACCATAAATATAAGAAAAATAAACTCTCATAATATAAATTTTCAAATTTTAATATATTTTTGTCAAATCTGTTGGAATGCATTTTCTAACGAAATATCCACAACATTTATTTTTTTCTAGTAGTTTCGAGTGATCCAATTCTTAGGGGTACATCCTTGAAGAGTATCAAGGCTAAACCAAATGCTAGTGAACATACTAACTAATCATCTCTTCATCATAATTTTGATGTTTAAATTTGCCATAGAGTGTTGCGCATCTAGAGTGGGGATGGAACCCACCCTTTGTGACAAATCTATATTTCTTCTCATTGAGATTGATAACACACCAACCTAAAAAAACTCAAAAAATCTAAAGTGCAAGCTTAAGGAATCAAAATCTATAAAGAAGCAAACAATAAAGCCGGTGTTGACAAAATCACATAAAGATCCATCCACAGGATTGGGCTAAGGGAATTAGTTATCTACGGACACTACTTGTGACTTCACTAACCTAAGATGACATGACAACAACTAGGGAAATCCTAGCCACAATAGAAACAAAACCTTTATCTCCATTATATATAAAAAAGAAGTTAACGACTAGTTAGCAGCTCTCTACATCTATTTATTTCATTGCCGGGATCTGGTACCTCATCTTATCCTGAAGATGAACCACACTATCGATAAGAATATTTTTTATGTGATTTTTTCCAGAAGATGTTGCTAATAAAAACTAATATCATTAATTTAGTTTTGAAAATCAATTACAACAAGGTACGAAGTAAAAAATGCATTGAAAAATTAAATATAATTGTTTTTATTTTTAATTATACAAATAATTTTTATTAATTTTTTTGTTTCTTCACATTTATCTATATAAAAATAAAAATAAAAATAAACCTCAATGAAAAAATGAAAATTTTATCAATATTGTTATAACATGAACTTACAATGGGCTTGGAGTATGCCCTAAAACTGTTTCTGCTTAGCTAAGAACTCGTCTTCTTGGGACTTAAGGAATTAATGGTCCAAGACCCAGAGGCATCTGGTAGGAGTGAAAGCCTACCCCCTTACGGACCACCAATGATTATTCAAGGTGGTATGGTTTTCCCTTAGGGACCACCAACGGTTATTCAAGGTGGTGTGGTTTTCCTTGAATAATGGTGACGAGTCAGCGTGCATTCACTAACAATTAGAGATGGTTGTTGGTTGTCTTCACTGCTGGTTTGACAACTGAGTTACAATAGGTTTTCCCACCTGTGAAAAAAAAACATGAACTTACAAAATAAAAATACTCACTTTCAGTGACTATCCACAAATATTACTACTTCGAATAAGGATTCTCTAAATTCATTTATACTTATTTATAGAAATAAGTATAAATGACCGTAAATGAAGGGGTTACTTTATCAATATTATCATTTATTTGGATAAGTGTTATTTTTGTATAGATATTTAGTTTAGAAGCGTATTAATTTAAGTAAATCAGATTTCATTTATAAGTAAAAATAAAATTATAACAAATATTTAATTAAAAAATAAAATAAAGAAATTTATATAAATAATTAAAATAAATAAATAAACTGAAATATTAAATAAATATATGTTTACTAAACCATTTTCTTAATTACCTGACTATATATATATATATATATATATATATATATATATATATAAAATGTTAAAATGATAAGTCTTTAAAATATGATTATAAGAGTTTTAAAGATTGAGAATTTCAAATTATTATTATTATTATTATTATTTTCATATTTTTTTTAGAGAAAATAATTCTAATTTAACTAGATTTTTCTAGAAATTTGAACTTATTAAGTAGGGATCTCTGGAAACTTAAGCCCAGTAGCTAGGCCACTAAACATTGTCTTCACTATTTGTGCTAAATTTCTTCAACTATTATTTTTAATGTTTTAATATAATGAAATTTCAATATTTTAATGTAATATTTAAATGGTTATTTTTTATATTAATTTAGTAAATATATTGTATTAATAATTTTTGTGTAAACTTTTAAATTAAAATTATTATTAAAAAAACAAACATATAAAAAAATTATTTTAATTTTATATTCAAAAAATATATATTTTTTACACTTTCAAAAATTAAAATTATTTATGTTTTTTTCTATACTTTTAAATGTATCACAAATAAGTGTTTGAATGTTTATAATAAATACTTTTTTTTTTTATCATAAATTTATGTTGATATTGGTTTAGTGTTTACTAACTATTTAATTTATATAGGTAAATTAATTGTTATTAAAAAATCATAAACACTTAACTAAAAAACAAAAAACATCAAAATAATTTAACAAAAATTATAACTATGATTAATGAAAAATAATTTGAGTTATATGAAGTTATTTGACTGAAAATGTAGACGATATAACCAATAAAAAAATGAAATATGGAACAACAAATAGTGACATATATAAAGCGCCATATTGCATGAATTCCTTTTCGAGAGAGAACTCCTCTAGTAACCCTTACGGGAACGAATCTCCTCTCCTCCTGTGTGCATCTCTTCCCTTGCTCCAGGCATTTCTCGTTTACCCCTCCTCTGGGATTCACCTCCTCTAGGGATTTGCAAATTACTTGTTCATGTGGGGAATGTCAGTAAGGAAGGTTTGTAACAAAGGGCACGTTTATTTGCTTGAATGAAACCAAATATTGCAATTTAGGAAATTCAAAAACCTGTGGATAGGAATGGCTTAGGACCCATGACCTCATCCCTCTGAATTTGATATAAGGTTGCAAAGTCTCTCATTTCTAACTGCTACCTTTCAAAATTTGCTCCACTATTTTATTTGTGGATCCTTTTCTCCGACTCAAAAAAATGGAATCCAACACTGATGCTGCTCAAGTGAATATCGATGAGGATAGTTGGGTTATTCAAATTAACAAATCTCTCAATGCATTACAAGAAGAAGAGGAGGACAATGTGAAAGTGTTTTTTGTTTCGGTGTTTAATGTGGAAAAAGAGTTATTGGCAGATGTTCAAAGCTTCTATCACAACTTCATCGACTATAAGGAAGAAACCTTAGCATGGATCATGGCTCTAGACACCATTTTCCTTCTTGAGTGTTTGCAGTTTTATGTCAAAAATTTCCACCAAAGCTTCTGTTTTGACGTCAAATCATTGGGATGTGTCTTAGATTTGACTAGCACCAATGCCTTATACAACTCTATTCTCAGAGATTTAATGATGCTCAAAAATAAGATGCCTCTTTTCCAAATGAAAAATATTTTTGAGTTGGAGTTGGGTTTTGTAGCCAAGGTAGAGGAAAGGCTCTCTAGCCTATTGTGTCTAATGGTTCAAGAACTATCACCTTTCAATTTCAATTTTCCAAAGAGTGGAAATCTTTGTATCAACAAAAGGCGACACATGTTGGAGGTGTTGTACGACTGTATCATCCCTTGTTCCAACAACCATATTCCAATTCAATTTGATGAAGGAAAGGATGCTCCTTATCCAACATACATGTCGGTTATTACTCCAACTCTAATTGAGGAAAAAGATGATTTGCTTGATCTAGCACACAATTCAACTGTTAAATAAGCCTTCAATATTCTCTGACAAACTCTAACCTCTATGAACTTTGGTGTCACTCAATTTCTCACGATGTTACTTCGACGAGCGTTGAACTAGAAGCCTTCACAATTTGTGATGAAGTTTCCATTTCTTCTTATACTGAGTATGTTTAAAAGGCTCGAAGAAGACATAGTCACAACCGAGGAAGAATCATCTGTTAAGATCATACAACCCTCTCCACACGAACTGAATATTCCTTCAATGGTTTATTTACATTTAACAGGAGTGAAATTCTCTCCTACTGATGGCAATCTCAACACACCACAATATGAAAAGAAAACGACCATGCTTTACCTCCTGTGAGTAAAGTTTGATAGTACCACAAAGGTAATCTTGAGAAATATGGTGGCATTTGAAGCTTCTGGTGACTCGGGTTGTTGCAGACAGTTGTTACGATAACAAACTTACTATAATCGCCTATGATGATCTGACGATGGGAATCTTTTTAATCGTTTAACACATCATATCAAAAACTCAAGACAATACACCATGACACATAGTGGAGTTCATTTCAGAGAGAAATTCCTTACAGCATAAAAAATTCCTTGTAATTTCACATCATAAAAAGTGCATCCTAATTTTTAGATTCTGAATTCACGAAGTGTGAGACGTCAACTGCAATAAATTGAAATCCAACATGATATAAAGTAATAAACTCTTTAATCTATTCAATTATATCTTTTATTAAATGATATAAACTAGCAAACTCTTTAATCTATGTTATTTCACGTCCAACAGAGCAATATACTTGTATATCACTCATACGCTGGTTGTTATCAAGGGTTATGGCTGCTACGAGAAAGAGAGCCTTGTCTTGAAGGGAACAACCTTGGAAGACATGAAGTTGATACTAAAGTTGCAACAATATTCCAAAAGTATGGGGAGTAGTAGGTCAAGACACGATACAGCGTGCAGTTTCTAGGATTCCAGGCAGCCTTGTTTATAACTTGGGGATTGGGTTCTTATGCCTTCCATATTCATTGTAAGGGTCAATTGTCAATTTTTTAGGCTTTCACTCTTATTTCTTGTAGTAACGGAATCCTGAAACATATATTCTATGGTTCCCCAAACAAATCAAACTTATTTCGTGGAGTTGTTTTCACTATCGCTAGTATTTTTGGATATGGGGGGGTAACAACTTGGATGTTCGTTGGGATGGAAACGACAACATGAGTGGGAAGGAAATGACCATGCGTGTTTCTATTGCTACTACAAGATTTTCAGTATTGTAGAGCCCTCTTTTTCTTCATAAACATTTTTCACTTCAAGATGTGAGGGAGGCTCATCCTCTACTTGTTTTGTGATTAATGGTGGGTTTTGTGGGTGAAGTATCCTCCTAAACCTATGTAGTACGTCATTCCATGCAAGAGGACCAGTGTCATGTTTTCTTGAGTGGCTCTTTCTTAGTGGAGGACCTAAGAAATAAAGGAAAGCAGATGATCGTGAGAGGAAAAGCACAAGTGACAAATGTAGAGAGGAAAATCGACATTGAGTAGAGTCAAATACAAGTAGTTAGGCATTGAAGGTGGCTAAGATTTGGGAAGGAGATGAATAAAAAACAACAAACAAAGAGGGTGATCTAACTCAGGAGGGTGCGAAGAGGGTGACAAAGATCCAATTGGAAGAAACACATAGGAAAGGGCAATAGCCCAAGGGACAATATCAAAGAGAGACTTCTATGACCCTAAAACAATATGAGTGCCAAGAGGAATGCACCTGATGAGAATTTTGTGTGAGGAAATAAAATAACCAAGTCCAGGAATGAAAACAAAGACAATATTTCGGGTGCTACTTAAGTTAGAGCGTATTGGGAGAAAATATACAGAAGGAATCCAACACTAAAATGAGCAATCTTCTTCCATTGAAGAGGAACCGTATTGGGAAGTTGCATTAGTAAGGTCAAGCCTACAAGGGGAATGAAATGGTTAGGAAAGGCTTATTATTCAGTTAATCAAATGGAATTTTCCTTCATTTCCACAACTCCAATCCACGTGGAAGGTTTGTTCTTTTCTACAGTCACTAATTCTTTCCAGGATAGAAAAAACGTTCCTAGTGAGAGCTCGAGGGTGAGAGCTAACAAGACACCCATATTGTAATTAGGGAGAGCCAATGATTGTGTTTCAGTAAGACAACCTAGAATATAATATCATAATAATAGAATTGAGCCATGACGAGGGATATAATAAACCACAATATAACTCATTAGGGTTTCCCACAATTGGAGACCCTACGGGCTATCTAGAAGAGTGATTATCATTCAAAATTGGAGACCCTATGGGCTATCTAGAAGAGTGGTTGTTTCCACATCCCCCAACCTCTTAGCTATGTGAGGTAGTGGGGGGTACCAAGTTGCATGTATGTTTCCTTCACTAGTTTTGGCATGCATGGCACATGCATGTGGTTTCTTGTTTGTGATCTATCATTGGCCTGGAGGATTGCCTGGATTGAGAGTGGATTTCCTGGACTACCAATTTCCTAGATATCCACGATGACTGTGGGTTTACTTTCATTGTTTGTTTTGGTTGGTTCTTGTGTTTCCTTAGCTTGGGTTGAGTTACTAGTTCCTATAGCCTTGGTTGGACAAATGCTCTCGAGCTCTATAATATCTTGGATTGAGTTACTAGTCTCGTAGCCTTGGTTGGACAAATGCTCTAGAGCCCTCGGTGGGTTGAGTTACTAATCCTGGAGCCTTGGTTGGAACAAACGCTCTGGAGCCCTTGGTGGGTTGAGTTACTAATCCTGGAGCCTTGGTTGGAACAAACACTTAGGAGCCTTGGATGGCTGGGATAGAAACTAACCTGATAATGGTTTTGTGATGTCTGACTATGAGGTGGAATCATTTTTTGATGGGTTAAGGTGGATGGCGAACATAATTGTGCAATTACGCCACATTTTTCTTTCTTTAGAAGCATTGTCATGCAATTAGAGCTTATTATCTTTCCCAGTTTACCTGTGATACCCCTTCATTCAACATCCTTTCCTTCTGAAAAAAAAAAAAAATCAAGAAAATTTCTTGAAAATTAAAAGCTATCGTAGCCAAATATTGTAGCCATTGAACTCCTAGTACAACATAAACACCACCCATTGGAATGGAAAGCATTGGACTATTCAAAAAATATTCTCCCATGGATGGCTTAATATTATGGCACTTTCAAGAGAAATTTGTTATTCCTCCATTTGCAACCATCACTTGACACTCTGGTGCTGGATATAGGAAGAAATTCAATTACTTCACTATCTTACAATGAATAAAATTATGGGTACTTCCCGAATCAATCAACACTATTACTTTTTTCTTCTTGATATGTCCTTCTATATTAATAGTTTGAGGAGTGGTAATTACGACCAACACATTACAAGATATGGTCGGATTCATTTCTTCTTTCTCTAGGGTTTGTTCCTGGTGTGTATCCTCTTCTTTTGATGTTTCTTGTTCCTTTTCTTCTTCCTCTTCACAATCTATGTAAAATAATTTATTCTTAGCACACTTATGACCTTTAGTATATTTTCTATCATAACTGTAACAAAGCCTCTTTTCACTTTTTTCTTCCAATTGTTTTGGTGTCAACCTTGTAGGTTGTGGAAGGCTAGGGGCAAAAACAATTCCATCTGTAGAGTTGTTATTGGTAGGCTTCCTTGTTGCCATAATTTTTCTTTCAATTTTTCTTGCCAACTTGAATGCCTTCTCCAATGAATTAGGTTCCCAAAGGTGAACCTCATGTTGGATGCTTTCCTTTAAAGTCCCTATGAACACATCAATCCTATGCTCCTCTGGAATATTTTTTACCCTTATATTCAATTTTTGGAAGTCCTCAATGTGCTCCACCATTGAACCCTTTCGTTTGAGATTTATCATTTGGCTAAAAAAGTGTTTATTTTTATATCCTCATAATGTGCTACCATTTCTTCCGTAAAAAATTTCCAAGTGACAATTTGTTTACAAGAGCAAATCCATCGATACCATACAAACTGATTGGGTTCCAAATATAATGTCACAATGCATACCTTTTGTGTGTTTTACACATGATTATGGAGATAGAAATATTGCTCCATCTGTAATATCCATGTTATGGGATCCTTTCCATTAAACTTCCTCATATCGATCTTGGGAACATGATGGGTCTTCAATCCAACGTTAGAGTCTATGAAAGCATGACTAATATTTCTTTTGTTCTCATTATGAGTTTCCTCTACTACCTTTTCACCATTGGGAAGCATTTCTTGTAGTAACTTTGCCAAACCTCCTTTCAAACCTTCCATGTATTTCTTCAAATATTCAATGTTTAATTCTAAACCATCCATCTTAGCTTCCACGTCATTCATCTTAGCTTCCACGCCATTCTTTAAACCATCCATCTTAGTTTCCACGCCTTTCTTTAAACCATCCATCTTAACTTTTGTTACTTTTTGTGAGAGTGAAATTTGTTGCACTTGGTATCTTAATTTTGATATATCATGTTGCATTTATTCCTCTTCTTCATGAGTCATGCTAGAACTTTCAGGTTTCTTACTAGGTGTTTCCATTTTATTTCTTTGGGGTATAAATTAATGATAATTGTGCTTTACTGGGTATAGAATAAAAAAACATGTAAGAGAATAGACGATAGAGGAGAAACTACAGACAAAGGATGCGGACGAAGAGCTAGGGTTTTAGGTTTCTGAGCTCCATGGAGGCGCGCAAAGAGGGGAGCTCCACTCCCTCCTACAAGAAGGCAGTGGCCAGCCAAGGTAAGAAACCAATAGAATCTGTTAGAGGTCCTTCAGGAGAAGGGAAAAGGAACATGGAAGAGGATCAAGATTTAACCAAACCAAGGGAGAACAATAGCACAAAAGAAAACGAGGAAGAAGACAAGAAACAAGGAGCAGAAAACAAGGCACAAAAGGGGCCATGGAAACCCAAGGCTAAGGTCACTCCCAGAGTAGTTTTAAATGATCTTGCTCTGCAGGCGCACAAGGACCATATGTGGACCTATGCTATCATTTGTAAATTCATGGGATTATGGCTCACTGAAAAGGCATTACAAGCATGGATTAAATACCACTGGAAACCAAAAGGAAGCATATACCTACATCTTGGGTCAAAGGGTTTCTTCACTATGGTCTTTACAAATATTGAGGACAAAGATAGGGTGTTTGAAGGAGGACCCTACTTCTACGCAGCAACAGGCCTCTATATGCGGCCATGGATGATGAATTTTGTCCCGAAGGGAGAGACTTTCACTTCGGTCTCAGTCTGGGTATGACTCTACTCCCTACCTCTTGATTACTAGCAAATGGAATCGTTATCTGCGATAGGAAATAAACTAGGGTGTTTTGGCAAAGCCTCTGAGACCACTAGAAGGGGAAATACACTTCCTTTGCACGAATATGTGTGGAGATGGATCTCTCTGGAGCTCGACCGGATGAGGTCATCTTGGAAGTTTTTGATGAATAATGGGTGTAAACAGTAGATTATGAACATATTCCTTTCAGATGTCGCAGGTGCCATGAGCATGGGCACCTATTTAGAGACTTCCCTCTCAGTAAAATAGAGAACAAAAGTAAAGAAACCACAATGAAAGATACTGAAAGCTTTCACAAAGTGGGATATAGAGGAAAAGGGGGAAAAGGGGGGCCAAAGCAACAACAAACAAAAGGGCAATAGGCAAGTCTGAACAGGTTCCAAGTTCTCGAAGAAGAGGAAGAGATAACAAAAGTAGATCAGGTAATGGAAGGAAGCCCAGGGGAGAAGGAGAAAGAAGAAGATACAGAACAAACACAGGATATTAATAAATACAAAGAGACTATGCTGAGCGACGGAGAACTTGAGATGGACCAAGAAATGACCTAGAGTGAGATGGAAACGGAGGATCGTGAACTATAGAAGATTCTTAATAGAGAACACCTAGATCTGGAAGGGTTCTTGAAACAGGGAACCATGGGAGGAGTAGACTCATTACCTCAAGAAGAGTTCAATAGAGTACAATAGTTGTTCCTATGGGAAACTCGGGCTAAAGGGCTGGAAAGGCAAAG
Organism: Pinus tabuliformis; assembly: GCA_031772625.1. Classification (NCBI taxonomy): domain Eukaryota; kingdom Viridiplantae; phylum Streptophyta; class Pinopsida; order Pinales; family Pinaceae; genus Pinus; species Pinus tabuliformis. The sequence goes on from CM062816.1 coordinate 738,085,586, forward strand.
AAACAATGAAAGGCAGGGCAACGAAGGTGTGAAAACTATGAAAACCACACTAGGATTAGCTCCTAGAAACCCATGAAAGAAAAGATGTAGAAAAAAGCAAAACGAGTTATTGATGGAATGTGGAAAGCTAATGATAGATTCAGGTAAGATGAAATACTTAACCAGTTACTGCTTTACAAATCTTTAATAATGAATTTCACATCTTGGAATATCAGAGGTCTAGATAGTAAAAGAAAATAAAGAATACTTAGCAATAGAATGAAACAAGAAGCTCTGGATATGATCTTTATCGAGGAAACTAAATGTTCCATTCAAAAAATAAAAGAAATTCATAGTAAATGGATCAATAGATTTGAGTTTCTAGAAGTTAAAGCAAATAATACAGTAGGAGGCATACTCACTCTTTGGAACCCCCAAAAGATTGGCATAATAGATGTTGAGGCATCTAGGAATTATTTATCAGTGGTTATTCAACCTGTGGGAGATAGGGAGACTTATCCGGTCACAAATGTTTATGGCCCTCAAAGAATGGATGATAAACTCAGGTTTCTAGATTCTCTTGTGGACCTAAGAGATAGACATGTAGGAGTACCATGGATCATGGGTGGAGACTTCAACATGATCAAATCACTTTCGGAGAAAAAAGGGGGAGCCAAAACTTTAAGCAAAGACTCCACAGCATTTCAAACTTTTATAGATAATATGAAGCTAGTTGACATTGATATGAGTAATGGCCTCTTTACTTGGAACAATAAAAGAGGAGGAGAGTCTCAAGTAGCCTCAAAGTTAGATAGATTCATAATCTCAGAGGACCTTATGCTCACCGACAAGGAAATGATAGCAAGATTTCTCCCCTTTGGAGGCTCAGACCATTGGCCTGTACAACTTGAGGTTCAGGGCATTGGTACCCCCAAGAACAGACCTTTTAGATCTGAGAATATCTGGCTCACCCACCCAAATTTCATCAACAACATTGCAAAATGGTGGACAGAATATCTGCATATTCAGGGTACAAGAATTTTTTTGATACACAAAAGACTAAAGAACATCAAGCTCATACTTAAAGACTAGAATAAGAATGAATTTGGCAATATTTTTGAAGCGAAAAAAGTTGTTGAAGACAAAATGCAGGAACTCAATCAAGCCCTTATCACGAATGGCTTTGACAAAGTCAGAAATGATCAAGTTACCAAACATCATCAAGACTGGGAGAATTTATGTAAACAAGAGGAAATATTTTGGAGACAAAAATCTAGAGTTCAATGGCTAATAGAAGGGGATCGAAACACTAGATTTTTCCACAGATCCACCATGGCGAACAGATCTCATAATAGGATCTCTGATCCGGATCTTGGGGGGAGGCCCCCAAAATCTAAAAAATTGAAATGGATCTTGGGGGGAGAGACCCCCAAGATCTGAAAACTTGAATTGCCAGAAGAAAAAAGAGGAGAATGCCCAATAAACAAAACCACAAAGAAACTGTTTATTAAAACCGATAATAATTGTAAAGGCTACATTGTGGCGGACCATCTGTCCTTTTACAAAATGTGACTTGTTACTTATATTATTTTTCTAGTTACAATACCACAGGTCAATTCCATGGGTGAATGAATACTATGGGTGGATGTCACAATACCATGAGCAATTACCATGGGTGAATGAATACCATGGGTGGATGTCACTTACAATACCATGGGTGGATGCCACTTACAATACCATGGGTAAGTTCCATGGGTCGATAAATAATATGGGTGGATGAGTACCATGGGTTGATGCCATTTTCCATTTGGATCATTCCTCCCTCCTTAAGAAGCAATGGTCCCCATTGCATAAATTTCTCTCCTGCGAAGCCTTTGTTGAATATGAAGAGCCACTGAAGATAAGGGTTTTAGGTGGTTAACCCATAACCATGATAAACGAAGATCCGAGGATATAGATACTTGTAATGGTTGTGACCAACTATGGTTCTGACAGTGTGCGGCCTAGCAAATGGACTTTGATGAAGTGTGGGTTTGTGGATGACCTATAACCATGATGAACGAAGATCCAAGGATAGAGATACCCTGTAATGCTTGTGACCAACTGTGATACTAACAGTGTGTGGCCTAGCAAATGGACTTCGATGAAGTCTGGGTTTGTGGATGACCCATAACCATGATGTTGGTTGCTGATGAAGTAGCAGGTGCCTACATAGCCTGTGGTGGGAGGGCACGTCTCCAAACAACCCAAGCCGAATGCTGCTATGCTGAAACCGATGAATGTGAAGCAAATTCCTACTAAAGTGAGGTGGGAGGGCACGTCTTCAGCAGAACCTGCTCTGAATGCTGCTCCATAAATAAAATGGACATAACTCATCCAATATAACTCAGAATATGTATTATAACCTGTTTTTCGAAGCAGAAGGATCATTTTTTATCTTCCCATGTGCTGGAAGTCCTTATCTGGACACCTTAGAATCTCCAATTCGTGCTGCAATGTTTTCCACCGTCACAAAAGTTTTGAAAAAATAGTTGATTTTAAATGAGTTATATCTCTCACATCCGAACTCCAATTAGACCCATTTTTTTTTTAAATTGGGTGATTTTTCAAGAGGAGCCAAGATCTATAATCCATTTTCTGAAATTCTACACAAAAACTTCAAAAAATGACAGAAGATTCGTCGTCTACCAGTTGTCGTCAGAAAAAAAATAAAAATAAATAAATAAATAAATAAATAAATAAATCTACAACGTAGCTGATTTTAAATCAGCGACATCTCCCTCATCCAGACTCCAATTTGGCCAATTTTTTTTTTGGAATTTTGGTATTTTTTCACAAGGAATCCAGATCTGTTATTTTTTTTGGTAAATATTGTACCAAATATTTCAGATCTGATTTGCAAACTCGCCACCCCAAAAAAAAAAAATTCTTACAAAAAAAATGAAAAAAGAAAAATTCTTCCTGTTTGGCCCAAGAAAGTTCTTTGTGGAGGTCGTAGCGCATGCCTGAAGTATGTTGAATATTGCTGCAAAATTTTGAAACTGAAATATGCATGAAACCCTCATTCCTATGGAATTGTAACTTGCTCTGATACCACTGATCCGGATCTTGGGGAGAGGCCCCCAAGATCTAAAAAAATGAAATGGATTTTGGGGGGAGAGACCCCCAAGATCTGAAAACTTGAATTTCCAGAAGAAAAAAGAGGAGAATGCCCAATAAACAAAACCACAAAGAAACTTTTTATTAAAACCGATAATAATTGTAAAGGCCACATTGTGGCGGACCATCTGTCCTTTTACAAAATGTGACTTGTTACTTATAGTATTTTTCCAGTTACAATACCACGGGTCAATTCCATGGGTGAATGAATACCATGGGTGGATGTCACAATACCATGAGAAATTACCATGGGTGAATGAATACCATGGGTGGATGTCACTTACAATACCATGGGTGGATGCCACTTACAATACCATGGGTAAGTTCCATGGGTCGATAAATAATATGGGTGGATGAGTACCATGGGTTGATGCCATTTTCTATTCGGATCAATCTCTTCGATCAAGGACGAGGAAGATCATCTTCTTAATTCCCATGAAGATATAGAAACTGTGTTAGTTCAACACTTTCGAGGTATAGCAAACGAAACCATTTCAGACAGAGATCATTTTATCAGGGACTTAACAAGGCATATACCTAGGCTTGTTACAAGAGAGAATAACTTCAATCTTAATAGGCCAGTGACTGAAGAGGAGGTTAGTGAGGTCATCAAAGAAATGCAAAATGGTAAAGTGCCAGGCTCTGATGGTTTCAAAGTGGATTTCTTTAAAGCTTGCTGGAACATTGTTAAACAAGACATTCTGAATGTGGTGGAGGATTCCAGAATGAATAGAACCATTTTGAAGGTGCTCAATACTTCCTTCATCTCCTTGATCCCCAAACAGGACAATGCTCAGACTCCAGACAGGTTTAGACTCATAGCTTTGTACAATGTGGTGTACAAGATAATATCCAAGGTTGTTGCCAATAGACTCAAACCACTTCTTCCTACTCTTGTTTCTGTGGAGCAATCTGGTTATGTGGAGGGCAGACAAATTTTCAATAACATCATTCAAGTGCATGAGGTGGTGCACTCATTGTTAAGCAATAGGAAGGATGGCATGATCATGCAATTGGACCTAGCCAGAGCTTACGCTAAGTTGCATTGGACCTATATTAGGAAGGCCCTTATAGCTTTTGGGTTTGATCATAACTGGGTAAGATGGGTCATGGCCCTGGTAACTTCCTCTAGCTTTTCAATTCTGGTTAATGGTTCTCCTTCCAAAACTTTTACTCCTTCAAGAGGCCTCAGGCAGGGAGATCCGCTCTCTCCCTTTCTCTTTATCTTCATGATGGAAGGACTTGGTCGGTCAATCAAGCATGCGAAATAAGTTGGCAACATCAAGGGTCTCCAACTTTCTGAGACTGGACAGGCTTTGACCCATCAACAATTTGTTGATGATACCATGCTGCAGGGTATCCCCGTGGTCAAATAAGCCCTAGCTTATAAACAAATCCTGCATGACTTTGCCATGGCTACAGGTATGGAAGTTAATCTCTCCAAATCTAAGATTTTTTCTTTAATACCAATATTGCTATTCAAAGAAATATCTCCAGAATCCTGGGCTTTCAAAGGGATGTCCTTCCCTCCAAATACTTGGGAGTTCCTCTAACTGATAAACCTTTGCACAAGAGCATTTGAGAGCCGGTGATTAATAAGATGCAGGATAAAATCAGGAAATGGACTATTAGATCTTTAAACTTGGCTGGTCGATTAGTGTTTACAAAAGTTGTTCTTCAATCAATCCCTGTCTTCATGCTATCAGCCCTTCCAGCTCCAAAAGGAGTTTTGCAACAATTTAGAACCATTCATAGAGACCTTCTTTGGGGTAAGGGGGAGCAGAGAAAGAAATGGGCCTTGGTAGCCTGGGATAAGATTTTCAAACCTAAAAACCATGGGGGTCTTGGATTGGATGATCCAGAAGTACTAAGAAAAGTTCTAGGGGGGAAATTACGATGGTGTTGGGTAAAAGATCCAAAGGCTCAGTGGGCTAATACCTGGAAAGAAAAATATGCCAGCACTTGGCAATCACATAAGGATGACTGGCATCATAAAAGGCTCACACATCTGGAATAAGGCCTGGGAGAATAGAGGCTTAGTACAAAAAAATAGCTTCTCGGAAATCAGAGAGGGAGATCTTGCTTTGTTTTGGGAGGATAAATGGCAACAAGAACCTACACTGTTAAGAGAGGACTTTCTGGACCTCAAGAAAGAAACTGATACCAAAGGGTTACTTAGGGTAAAATATTTTTGGGATCAAACCAATAGTGAAGGAAAATGGAGAACCTGGAAGAATATAGACTACAGGGACGATAGCCCCTTGAAAGCAAAAGCTGAGGCACTTCTGAAAATGTTGGACCAAAGGAAAATTTTAGTGGCAGGGGGGCATGACCAACTTAGATGGGGTAATAATAATGAAGGCACCTTCAATCTTAAGGAGGCAAAATGCATACTCCTTGAGCTGGACTCCAATGTACCGGACAGGGTTTGGTAGAACCTATGGAGGCATCAAGGATGGATGAAGATCAAACTCTTCATGTGGCTGGTTCATCATAAGAAAATTCTGACTTGGGAAAACATTCAAAAGAGGGGTGTTCTGGGTCCTTCCAGATGCCAGCTCTGTGAAGCCTAAGAGGAAACAATGGAGCACCTTCTCAATAATTGCATTTTCACCTCTAGTTTGTGGGATACTTTTTACACTATTTTCCAACAGACAGACAGGGACAAAGGAAGCATTATCAACACCCTAAATAACTGGAGATGAAACTTCTCTGATTATGAATTTCTTTGCTCAGCTTGGGCTTTAACGCCAAGCTTCATAATATGGAATGTCTGGAAAGAAAGGAACAACAGAATCTTCAAAAATGAAAAAGGTTCCTCCCAACGCATTTTTGATCAGATCTTAAGACAACTTAAGGAGATGGTAGGTTCTATTGTGAGAATTTCCCCAAAGAATCAACCTTCAGAAGCTGAAATGCAAATACTTCTTCAGTTGGGTATGTTGGGGCTCATACCACAGGGCTGGGATAGGAAGGTAATGAAACTGCACACTAAGCAAGATTACTGGCATCCCCCCCCCCACAAGGTTTTTTGAAATACAACATTGATGGGGCCTCAAAAGGCAACCCGGGAATCGCTGGCTTTGGAGGGGTGTTAAGGAATGAAAATGGCTGCATCTTTTTTATTTTCCATTGCCATTTAGGAAGAGCCACTAATAATATGGCAGAATTAATGGCTCTTGAGCATTATTTAGAATTCCTGAAGCAAAATAATCTCCAGAATATAATAGTTGAAGCTAATTCTGAGTTAATCATTAACTCGGTCAAGAGAATCAGCGATGGCACGGAGCCAGAAAAATTCTCAAAACACTGGAGGCTACTTCATGTCTTTCAACGGATTCAGCTTCACCTTCTGGGTTTACGTATCGTGAGTTTTACCCATGTGCTAAGGACGACAAATAAACTAGCAGACATCCTGGCCAATCAAGGGGTGCTCTGCACCAAAAGCAGGTTCGATCTGAGGTGGCAAGAGAAGCCTCAGAATATATTAAAGGCGCATTGTCAAGATCAGGTGGATGAGGACAGAATGGTGTTTCGTAACAGAGCCACAAAGACGGGGTCTAGTTGATTTGGTTTTTTTATGAAGTGTTATTTCCGAAGTGAGGTCATTTTTGGGATGCAGGTCACTGTCGGCCTCCTCAACCCTGGAAAGAACAAACATAAAAGTCTTTGGAGGATGTTGCTCAACAGACGTCGTTTCTTGGATAGACGAATGGACAGAGGAGTTTTCATCTTTCTTTGGTTTAGTCACCCGAGGAGATGGGTTAGTGTGAGGGGCCGGAATCCTAGCTTTCTTGGCATACTCAAAACCCCAGGTTTTCTTTCTGTGGTAGCAATACCGCTCGCGGGGTGGTTTCTGGTTTATCGCAGGCCCTTCAAGCCGAAAGTGGTTTTTCAGAGTTGGGAGCGATTCCACTCACAAATCAACACGTGGCCAAGGGACGGGAAGGAATACCGCCCTCATCGCGCGGTAATTCTCTGTGCTTTTGGATCGTGCGATATATTCCACAGTCATTGGATCAAGCATGACGAATCTACAGTCAAGAATAAGGGAGCATGTTGGTGGGTCCAGGGCGTTCATCGCGCGGTCATTCTCCGTGCTTTTAGGTATTGCGATATCTTCCTCCATTGTTGGATCTGGTGAGGAGATTCGATGATCGAGGAAAAGTATGTAGGTCCGGGTGAGTGTTATCTTTTGTTCTTGTTGCACTCCGTGGTGGGAATCAGTGGATTTCGGGCAGATTACATGCTCGAGGGTTATCCCCCCATTTGGACCTGAAATCCTTTTAGAATGGTCCCTATTTCCTCATCGGTCCGATTCTAATTTTAAAGTGGTTGCATGTTCTCATCCCGATTTGAGCCTCGTCCGTCAGATCTCTGAGGGGGGATCGAACGGTCTCGGCTTTTGTTTGTATTTCATGGGCTTTGTAGTTTTGTTTGTGGGACCTTGGCTCGGCTTTTAAGCCTTTAGCTCGGTGACCTAGGCTTTAAGTGGTTTGATATTTCTTTGGCCCACAGTTCCTTTGGGACTGTTGTATTTTATGTAATTTGTTTTCCGATTTAATGAAATAGAAGGTACGACTCTTGCTTTAGCAAAAAAAAAGATAATTGTGCTTCATTGTGCCCTTTGCAGTCCTTCAAACTAATTTTTCAAACCAAACTTATGCAAATTTTTAAAAAGACCACACATTTTTTCGCTTTGTAGGAGCTTGATATTGAATCTGTTGTATCCTTGTAATTTCAGATCTACAAGGTCTGAAATTTTATCCTGAGGTAGCCCTCTGAGTCCTCTTTCAAACCCCGCGAGTCTAATCAACATTGGATTCTCCATGAAATATTTATTCCAAATCTCCTACGATAACCTGATTATACACTGGTTTAGTAGAGTGAACTTGTATGAAGTTCCATGTGTCACTGTTTTGACCTTCAGACCTAGAAACAATACACTAAAAACTATAGTCTGTCTCCTTTCTGCAACTTTTTATTAAATTTCAATCTGATGCTCAGAGAAACTGTTATGACGATTTTACCCAAGTCACTAGTTTGAGATACAATTTAGGAGCCTGCGAAAACCCTAACTTCCTTGGATCATATCTCCAAAACTATAGCGCGAAAAGATATGAAGTTAGTACCTATGGTTCATCAAGATTTATTCTCAAACGAGTTTTAACTTCAACTTCTGACACCTCGTAGAAAATAAGTTATAGTGAAAATTCCATGATGACCTGTTTGAAGTAGTGAAACCATAGAATCAAAAGCTCTGATACCAAATGTTAAGCAACCAACTCATAAAATAGAAGAAAAGATGGATCAATGACTTCAAACTCAGCCTCTTCGAGAGGAGAACCTTATTTATATTACATAAATGAATAATTCTTGTATGATACAACTGACAAGGCCTCATTTCTATATATAGGAGTCTAAGGGGTCACAATATAATAAAAACCAACATAACAATAATAATATAAGGGAACAACAATAACAATTGTGGTTTTTTTTTTAATTCAAACTTCTATGATCCATATCATTATCAAATAAATTTCGAAATAATCACATCGTTGTCTTGGAGTCGACGTTTCAAAACATCTATTTTGGTTCATCTTGAGGATAACAATAGTGGGCTTTTATGGGGCACAATAATAACAATATGAGGACAACATGGGCACAACAATAACAATAAGGGGCTACAATGACAATAATAATAAGAGAATACACTAGTATTATAGGGACCTCACACCAGGTTGATACTCAAAATTTTGATGAAAATGCACAATATCAGTGTACCTTTCAGAAAGAAGGAATTTTTCGTTGATGTGGAGTGGAAGGGGAATGGGCTCAGCTGAATATGGAGGTTCTTGTGGGTTATTCTCTGTTGGAGAAGGTTCTTATGGGTTCTTCTCAGCGGAAATCTGCATCACAAAATTTATCCCCAAAATTTTACGATTGGATTTTGCTAAGAGTTTGACTAAATCGTGACCTTTTATCAACTTTGTAGTTTTCATAATGAGATCAAATTCTAATATCTTGGTGATCCATCTTCCTCTTCGACCATTTGTATCAGGCTGTGATAAGACAGTTTTAACAATATTGTTTGGAACATAGGCAATAATGGAAGAATGAATGATATAGACCTTGAAAGCTTTCAAGGCTTGAATTAAGGCATAAGCTTATTTCTCAATAACATCATATTTTAATTCAGCATCCCTCATGACTTTATTGAAAAACGAAATAGGTTGGTCATCTCCATTTTCATTTTTTTGCAAAAGGACCGGAGCTAGGGTGTTTTCAGAAGAAAAAGAAAAAATGTTGAAAGGTTTAGAATAGTCTCGACTAGCTAATAATGGGGCTTTAGAGATGGCTTTCTTAATTTGGTTAAAAGAAAATCTTGCTTGAACTATCCATTTTACCTCATGGCCCTTTCTCAGCATATCAGTGATATCTTTAACCATTTTAGCATAGTTAGGTATGAATCTCCTCAAAAAGTTGATTTTCCCAAAGAAAATCTTGAACTTCCTTTTTATTCCTTGGCAATGAAAGTGCTTGGATCGCTGAAACTTTTTTTGGGTCAATGACTACTCCTTCATTTCAAATAATATGACCCAGTAATTTTCCTTCTTTAATGGCAAACAAGGACTTCTTTGGATTTAGTGATATTCCAAACTTCCTACACCTGTTAAAAACCTTTCTCAAGTGTTTTAAATGTTTTTGATGTGACTTTGAAAATACAGTTAAATCATCTAGATAAATGACAACAAACTTGTTAATCTTACCAACAAATTCTATATCCATGGCTCCTTGGGAAGTAGCTCCAGTGTTTTTTAGTCCAAAAGGCATCCTTGCATACAACAATGTACCCCAAGGAGTTGTGAATGTTGTCTTTTCTCTATCATCTGGGCTCACCATAATATGATTATATCCATAAAAAATATCTAACATAGAAATTCTATTAGAAACAGAAACCCTTTGAAGTAATTGATCCATCTTGGGTAATGGATAATTATCTGTTAAGGATGACTTGTTTAAGTTCCAGAAATCCACACACAATCTAATTTCACCATTTTTCTTTCTAACAGGAACCAAATTTGATATCCAATCAGAATATCTTAAGGGAACTATGATCTTGGCATACAGTAGCTTTTTAAGTTCTTTCTCAATTGTGGGAGAAAGACTAGATTTATTCTCCTTAACTTTTTCTTAAAAGGTTTTACATCTAGCTTCAAAGGAATTTTATGTTTGATGAGTGATGCATCGTAGATTTTTAGCTCATCATAAGACCAAGAAAAAACATCTATGTAACTCCTAAGGAGAGCTAGATATTTATCTTTTATTTCCTCTGGTAATGATGCAGATATTTTAATATTTATGGTTTCTTCTTGAGATACTATGTTGCATTCTTCTATATCTTCTTTAGATGAATCTGATAGTCGGTTTTTTGGAACATTATTATGGTCAAACAGTTTTTCAAGAGGGACTAAGCCCTTTGCGATGAAATTGGTGGATAATTGAATGATGTTATGATCAGGTATTTTTTTTATTTTAATTGTGAAGTTTCATTTTCATTATTCAACGCTTTATCATCAAGTTGTTCTTCTTGGATTTGTAAGAATGAAAATTCATCAATTACCTTCAAAAATGGCTTTAGTTATTCATCATCTTCATATATTTTCCAATATTTAATATTATCAGGAATTTATGGTCTCTATTTTACTTGAATCTGGTATTGTAACTGTATTTGATCGGGAATTTTAAAAAAACTAGCTTAAACAACTAAATAATCTACATGAATATTTTCATTTCTTGGAATAGCAGTCATGTTAAATGCCTGAAATAAATTATCTAATGAGTCGCATACCTCATTTCTATATGATCCAAGTTTGGGATGTTTTGTTTGACAAAGATTCTTGACTTGTTTAACAATGAGCTCTGAGTCACTAAATACACTTAAATTTTGTATTTTAAGACATTTAGCTAATTCCAATCCTATAAGTAAAGCTTCATATTCTAATACATTGTTTATAACATCAAATTCTAACTTATAGGATTGAGTTATGTTCTCTTCATCTGGTGAAATAAGTACAATACCAACTCCACCACCTTCTTTTGAAAAATATCCATCAACGTATAATTTCCAAATATCAATTTTGACAGTCTCGGGATTATCCACCATATGTTTAATGGTAAGTTGAGTGTTTTGTAAATTATCCGATGATAGTGTGAAACATCCAAAATCTTGGTCAACTGCATAAATGGTATGATTTCTTACTTGATCAAATCTACAAATACTATTGATGAATCTAACCTCCCTGTATAATATTAGTTGTTCACCTCCATATATAGGAATAGTAGCCTAAGACATGTCCATTACTAGACTTCCTCCTAATTTGGCACAACATGATTTAGACAGTAACATGCCAAATTTAGGAGGAATGTCTGTAACTGCAATATCTAATTTTACACTCTTAATAGGGATTTGTGCTAGGGTGACAACTAAGTCTTTTATAAGTCCAAGGCAAGGTACCTTCTTCGAGTCAAAAGTATATAAATCATGATAGGGTATAATAACTTGTAATTGAAGTTGATCCATGATAACTTTAGGCATCAAATTATGGGAAGCCCCAAAATCTATCATATAGTTGTATAACAAAAAATCATGAACTTTTAAGGTGACATAAAAAGGTTGTACATTTTCATCAATCATATCATAACTGGTACCAAATATTACTGAGGGTTTCTCATCTTGCAAGCTTATAACATCTCCTTCAACATCAACGCTATAAGGTTGAATCCATTTAGAAACTTGATTTTTATACCATGGATTTTTGGAAAGTTCAGATAAGGGAATAGATATTTTGAACCTTTCAAGCTCTCTTTCCACATTTAATGTAGTTAAAACTGGTTTATCGACTAGATTACACTGTTCACTCAAGGAGGACTTGAACCCGCAACAAGTCCTCAATCACATGACCATAGCCAGTCGGGGTGTCTCACCTAGGCTAAAAAACACTCAAAAACACTCTATAATCAATACAATGAAGTTTTACAATAACAATCTGAATCAATATAATGAAGTTTTACAATAACACTTTATATCTTCAAACCTTTAAAAAAAATGTTTCTTCTCTAAATATACCAACTATCTTAATTTAGGATTTACCAAGTGCTCAGAAAGATCAAATCACTTTTCACTCTAAAAGAAGTTTGCACCTCAAGAGATTTGATCCCTCTACACTTGGGAGATCCTGAATTATATACTCTTAAAAATATTATTGACAAAACTATGGATTGTCAAAATCTAGAGTCCAAACACCATCAAGTGTAAATTGACCTTTTTACTTCAATTTTATTTAATTATTAATTTAATTATTTTATTGTATTTTGTTTTTTATTTTTTTCATGCAGTTTGAGAGAATCATATAAAAAGATATTACATGCAAGATATTACATCTCTTATGTACTGAGTTAAATAACCCCTCCAGATATAATAATCCTTCTTCGATATTTTTTTTAAAAACATAAATAAAACACCCAAATATTATCAACTACCAAAATCGAGTTCAAAATGTGAAATATGCATCAAAATACCCACATTCTTGCAGAGCTCTGTAAAATCAAATCATATGCAATGCATCAAAATGTCCCCATTCTTGGGAAGCTATGCTAAATCAGATCATATTTGCAAGTTTTGAGGCAATTATTCTCTCCTCATAAGATATCCCCAATCATTGGTTCTCTTGCAAGTGTAGCATCCAACATTGCAGTAACTGACAGGTCCTTTTTCCTGCTTGTGCCACCATGTTTTAAAACTCCACCTGAAATAAAATGCAAACCTTATGATTAATTAAATGCCTTCGGAGGTTAATGACAGAGCTCTGAAGGCAGCGTGCAGAGGGCACTGTTGCCACCTGACCACGATTGTAATGATGAAAGTGCTGTAATATTTTCCCGGACATATTTTGCTGTTTAATTCGCCCAAAAGAAATTTGTTGGAATGGGAAATATTGTACCGTGAACAAAATTTAACTAGCACACCTGTCAACAAATTTCGGCCAAAACCTCTGGAACGGTACAATGTCAGACAACGCCTGCTTTCTTAGCTGGAACCTTCTTCACTCGAGCTTTCATCACTGGAGACTTCTCGCCAGCTTCTTCAGTAAAGCCTTCTCCCAATCGCTGCGCAGCTGCTCGACTACTCCAGCACCCTATTGCAGTTGGGGACATTGAAACACAATAAGGTTCTCCAACGAACTCAGCTGCTCAACATCGGGTAGCATCTGTAAATTGGAACAATAGGCCAAGTCAAGAATTCGGAGTTTCGTTAAGTTCCCAATCGAGTCTGGGAGCCACAGCAGAGAGTCGCACTTAGCCTGCCTTGTATATCATAGTTGGAGAATTTACGAAATTGTGCTTCCCAAAGTTTTAAATCATTTTTGCCACGAAGAAGCGACCCAATCACTTTAATGAATAATGGTAATCCATGGCAGAAATCCAAAAACTTTTCAACCTCTTTGTCAAACTCTACAGGGGGATGACGCTGGCCGAACGCATGCGAGCAAAAGAGCTCTCGCGAGTGCCGTCGATTGAGGCCTTCCAGAATGTATATGGATGACTCTGGGATGCCTGAGCTTGTGAGAACATCCTTATTGCGGGATGTCACTAAAATTAAGCTGCCGGTTTTAAGGACATCCCTGGCTGGATAAAGTAATGCCTCCAACTGCTGAATATGATCCACATCATCTAAAATAATGAGACAATCAGAAGATGGGAGATGGCTTCGGAGCTTTCCTTTACCTTCATTAATGCCGCGTATTTCCATGTCCTTTTGAGTGAAGTCCTTTAGTAGGTATTTCTGCAAAGTGGTTAAAGGATTGTCTCTGATATCCTCTAAAAAGCAATATCGTTTGTAATTTGATCTTTGATGGTTATAAAACTCTGTTGCTAGGGTGGTTTTGCCAACCCCACCAAGACCCACAATTCCTATAACTCTAGTCTCCCCGCTTTCCCACTGCAGTGATACTCTGGTTTCAAATTCTCTTAGTTTTTCTTGCAAGCCCATTGGATATTCTGACACAAACCGCGGTATTTTAACATTTTTTAACACTGCTTCCACCACGTCTTGAAGGAGCTGCTGTACCACAGGAAGGTTGACCCCTGTTTTCACACTAAAACCAAACATGAACAGCGGTTGAGCAACGCAGAACCGGTTTCAACTGGAAGGGCAGTACTAAAGATCTCTAACAAATAATACAAGCGCTCAGTAAAGCCTGGGAAACATAAAGGGGAAGAAGAATTTCTGAACAATTGAGTGATATGTAATTTAAATCTTCTTTGATCTTTATGATTAACAATGTAACCCTATTTAGAGACAAATAGGGCGCACTCATTTGTTGCTGCTATTAAGAGATCATTTTCCAAATTGCCATGAAAGATGCAAACAAAAACCGATTGCCAGCATTTTCCATACAAGTAATTGAAACATACATTCATGTGCACAAATTGAGTAACATATTAAATTCAAAGACAATAAAATAAATACACATTCCATGGCATGCTACATATAGTTCAATGCCTGATACATATACAAAGTAGTGAAATGTATTCAATGATCTGAAGTATCTATGGCTCTGATTCCCGCCTAAGCAACTACAGTCTAGGAGTACTGATTATCCATTTCCTGTAGAGAAGCAACCAAAGTCTAAAAGTACTGATTATTCCTTTCCTGTAGATAAACAAGCTGTAGTGCAGAATATTAGCAAAGTGTGGGGGAGTCACGAAACTTATAAGCCCTCATGTAGAGTGGTAGAAATGGGGTGATTGAAAAAGCCATGGTGGGGTAGAGCAACATGTCAGTAAAACGCGGCATGATGTTTATGATGGAAGGGGCTGAAAATGTCATTAGTTATATGATGATGGTGCGGGCAATGGTGAAATCTGTGATGTTTGTGCTGCGGGGAATGGTGAAATCTGTGATGTTTGTGGTGTGGCAAATGGTGAGGTCAGTGGTGCTTGAATTTGCCCTTGCATTTGAGCTTGTGTTTGTGCTCAGATCTGTGGTGGTCATGGTGGTGGTGCTTGTGTTTGTGGCAATGTGGAGGGGTTGGGGGAGTGAGCGTGAATGGTGAAGGTGAATATCCTATTTGATCTTTGTGATTAACCCTATTTACATCGTCTATCTGCATCCATCAGAAGTTTTAATCAAATTTTCTTCCCCCGGTTGGCATGCCTTAGAAGACTGGGAACTAATTGAAGCACGAAATTATGCATTTTTGGCTTTTCAGGTTCGAAGAATCTAACTAACAGTATTCATTATAACTGTGACAATTTTATGAATTTCATTGGCTTTTGCTCTGTTTTTACTTCTTCTGCTCAGGAATATTTGTTTATTTGTTAATTATTTTTCCAAGAGATTTTATTGATCTTATTACAGGAGGACTTATTGCTACCACGTGTACAAAAATCATCTTCGCTGCTTTCATTCCCTTTCAAAATAAAATGCAAACCGATAATAAGTGGCGGCAAGTCTGCCTACTTCACTGTGCAGAAATGCCTAGGTACGGTGCCATCTATCTATCAATTCAGCAAATTTAAATGCTAAGATTTACATGGAGGGTGGGGTTCTCACCTGTTATACATCTCTATGTCAAAACCTTTTATTTCTGCAACGTCAGAGAGAGCCTTCCTCCATTTTTCAAGTGTGTTGGAGTCGTATCTTGGTCGACCATGAACATCTTTTTTCGCTTGAAGTTCGCGTAGGGCTTGAGCGTAGACTCCCTTTCCGCCCTGCGTCCAGCGAAGCTCTGCAGGCTTGACACCGTAGAAAACCGGGATAACGGTGGACTTAAAATTTGACATGGAGTCCACCATCAGTACGAGCTCATCCAGGCACCATTTTGAAGACGCATAATTTGGAGAAAAAATTGCTATGTGCACAGTGGCTGTTCTAATGGCGCTTTCAATTTGAGGGGTTATATTCTCTCCCTCGCGCAATTCCTGCTGGTCTAAAAACACTAGCAAGTCATGTGCGCAAAGGCGATGGTAGAGATCGGTGGCCAATGTTTTCTTGACATCGGGGCCCCTGTGATTGATGAAAACATCAAACACATAGCTTTCGTTCTCGCCTCGTGGGGAGGAGGAGGATGTTGAAGAGGAGGCCATTGGATAGAGAATAAGTAAAGATTGAAGATGTGTTGCAGAGGTTGGGAATGCGCACTCAAGATTAAAGATATTGTCGTCCTGTATGATCTCACTCTTTCAGTGTAACTAGTATCTGCGCCTTTACCTTCTGTCTCAATACTCAACCAATCAGTTGAAAACAAAAAGGCACTGATCAGATCTGTTTGATTTCTGAAATGCTAATTTACTTGATGGGACTTTCCTCGAACCGCGCTTTTTTTCTGACTCATTGATTAGACATAAAGCATCTTAGCACGGACCAGAAACCACGCTTTGATTAAAGATAAAGCATTAAAGATCAAAGGAATTTCATCGTTTTGGAATCTTGCCACCGACCCGATGTAGGAATTTCCTCCCACTGAATTTTGAAATCCGGCCACAGGGCCTAATGTCAAGAGCTATTTCCACCTCTATAGTTTTATTAAGAGACTCTAAGGACAGTCTTGGGACACGGGTTCTAACATTGGTTCTGGCTGTCAACCCGTGTGTCATTTCTCGACTAAAAGTTTCCGATTAATAGGAGAATGTGTATAGGTGTTGCCGTTCATGATATGATCATCCATCTGATCATCCATCTGGCTGTTTGTATGGCCGTAGTCTTTAACGCGACTTTTTGAAAGCCTTTCCGGCGATTTTTTCCGGTGGAAATCCGGCAGTAATTTATTGAAATCGAAGTTTGATAACTAGTTTCTGCACAATGAAAGCGTTCCAGGGGTTTTTCAGGGTGCTGAATCCGAATATGCAGTTAAAAAACCATTTTAACTGCAACAAATCATGATTTCATCTCAATTTCTTCCGCCGGATTCCGTCACCGGAATCTCAAAAAATCGCATTATAGACAACTCCGTTTGTATGGATGGTCATTGAAATGCAGAGGCATGCTCATGTACATCATACATATTTTACTCATGCCCATATATGACATGCCCATCATACCATGGCGTCATGCGTTCTGGCTATCATTTATCGTCTCCCACTTCCCCCTCATTTAAATTTCAAAATTTGAAAACCCCAAGTGGCATACTCCCTTCCATTTCCTTCTCATTTCAATTTCGAATTTTGGAATCATCGCGTAGCGTACTTCTTAAATACATGGAAAACTTATTTTGTTTCTTCATTATCCACTGCCCAAGCAAGGTTGTTTTATGCACTATTCAGCACGCTCTTTTTTCACCGATGTACCAGTTCTCTCATATTCACTACAACCCTTTCTTTTTAATTATGATACACAACACTAAATGATGCATATAATATGGACTTGCGCAGTTCATTCATAGAAATATTGTTATAATATGGACTTGCGCAGTTCATTCATAGAAATATTGTTGCAAGATTTTTGGGTTAAAACTGAGGCTAAATTTTTCGTGCAGTGGTGGGGTTTTCAAGCTGGCTGGATCCCATCTGGATTGTTTTTAATTCCATCTGATTTTATACCCACAAACTGGATTTGACCTCTCCATCTCTCAACCTTGACTGTCTTCTTCTGTTCTCTATTTATTCGTCTCCCACAATGAATTGTTTTTAATTCCATCTGATTTTATACCCACAAACTGGATTTGACCTCTCCATCTCTCAACCTTGACTGTCTTCTTCTGTTCTCTATTTATTCGTCTCCCACAATGATCTTCATAGCATTGGAGGTCCATGGTTCAAGTCTCTTCCTTCGCTCACAGGGTTTCTAGTCATTATGTTGCATGTCGCAATTTTGGTAGCATGCATAAAGAACGTCATCTCGTGAGCTCTCCAGTGTGTTGGGTTGGCCGATATTCTGGAACCCAAGACCTCCGCCTCCTTTTCACTGCAAGAGGCAGACTGTAATCCCCTCGCGCAGGAGGAAATAATAAGAAAATGTCTGCCATTTACTACGTTCGTGCAAAGATTTCATGGGGGGAGTTGCAGAGGATGTTGTGTGCGCTGCGTGTTTGCGCTGGAGAGGAGGAGATGAGATGTGTGGTGTGTTCTTTCTTGGAATCATTTTTAATTTGCAAATTTAACAAACATCTTATTAAAATTACCAACAATGGTTTCGGTGTTTCAATGAAAACCCCGAAAAGTCACATAGATGTATCTGAGAGAACCTGAGCGTTGCATTTTTAAGTGTTAATAAAGTTATGACCCTGCTTGACTTTTCGCGCCCTTTGGGGTTCATTCTAGATCTGTTGAACGTTTTCTACACAAGTAATAAGTTCAATTCTTCTTCTGTTGCCAGGTATTAGGGTTTACTTGACTTTAATTTATATCTTTACCAATATGAACCTTTAGGAAGGTTGAGCTTTTGACTCTATTTTAATGAGATTTGACTTTTTTGTGAGTGGTTTAAGCGTTGCTTTATATTTTGCCAAAATAACCATATAACCACAACAACAATAATGTTTCAAAAACTATTTCAATCATGATGTTTCAAAAGTTATTGAAAAAATTATTAGTAATCCCTAAATTGCACATAGTGATGGTTTATTTGCATAACTATTTCTATGGTTTACAAGTATAAATAATTTCAAATTGCTTTCTATTTGTTAATAGAAAATATAAATGCTAATGTTTTTCTGGGGAAAAAAATAATTTAAAATTCAATTGAACTAAAATATAGAATATTAAGTAATTTGTTTTTAATTATACTTTTTTTAATTAAAAATTGCGAGAAGACAAAGAATTAGGTAGAATTGAAATGTTATTTTCTCTAAATCGGAAATTTCCTAGGCGGTGATATAAAACACAAAAGCTCTAAGATTTAGTGTAATTTTGGTTGCTTAAGAGAAATATTGGTTTTAGGTTTCTTTAATTTAACCCTTTTCAACGTTTACAACAATAAATTAATTTAAAGTTCAAATGTTTTTAAATATTTTTCTAATTATTTGAGTATATTTTTGAAATATAAAAAAATTATAATAAAAACAATAATTCTTAATCAAAAGTTTAATTTTTATTTTAGGTTTATTAAAAAATATTTATTAAAAAAAATAATACATTTTATTCAAATTTATGTTTCATCACCTCCTAAGCTTAACGGTTTTTTAAATGTTTATCAATTAATTACCAACAACAAAAAAGATTTTAGCAAATATCTAATTCATAACACTATATTTAACAAACAATTAATTCATGACATTGTATTAATTAATTATATGATAACAATGATGATTAAAGTCCACTAAGACCACAAGAAAGAATGAGCTTTGAGTTATAAAAAGTAGGTAAGTTGTCTAATTACTAGTGTCTGCCTTAATTTGATTTCCAATAAAATTATAAGGGCTATGTAGTATCCATAAATACATCATAAAGATAGCCGAAGACACAAAACTTACACGGTACACCTTTATATAATATAAATAATATTATTAAAAACCAGAATTGATCTATCTTAAGTAAGCATCTATCAATCTATGAGAGTAACAAAACTTTCAGAACTTTGCACTAAACAAGATTTTTTCACATTTAGAGATTTGATCCCTTTCGGTTTTTGGTTGATTCTGGGTTAAGATGGATATACTTTCGTAGAAAATAAATTTATAGTTTAGTTGATTTTTCCAATTATAACAATATGGGATCTCTCATGAAATAAGTATTTTGATGTTTATCATGTATTAATCCCTTATAGTATTTATAATTGATTTAATTTGTAAAATTGCACTAGTTATAGGCGGATTTCATTTTTTTCTCTCTTCATCTAATTTTGTAATAGCCTTTAAATAGACTCCATGATAGTAGAGATGTTCTCATAAGACTTTCATTATATTTAAACAATAATAATAAAATACTTCCGTTAAAAAGAAATACAAATAAACTTTAAACTAAAAAATACATTAGTTTTAGAGTAAATTTTCATTTTTATTTTGGAATTAAAATTAGAAATAAAAAAATTTGTTGATTTTATTACATTATAATAATAATAATAATAAAAGATTTGCTTTTTAATTATACATTTCTTATAAAAACATATGACAAAATGTGTGCTTAGTTTATGACAAGAAAATTCATAAAGACTTATTTATGCTAATGGTTTTTCTTAACCATTATATTAGAAAAATGTTTTTTTTATTGGTTGACAATAAACTAAAAAAATTGGAAGTATGTAGGATGTGTTCATAGTTCATTGCATAGATAGTAGTGAGTTGATCTACAACATAGTATATAGGAGATGTCACATGTCTAGGACAATAATAACAATAAAATCATAAATTAGTGTGTACATATGTCCATGACTATATTTAAAAAACTAAACCAACATAGATCTATCTTAAGTCTATATCTATGAAGCACCAAAGATGGATCAAATTTATTAAAGTGTAATTTTTTTAATCTTTTAATGTTAAGGAATTAATACATGACATAAAATTAATGATAAAAAAAAAAATTACACCTTAATAAATTTGAATTTCGTATGGATTTGGGTTTAAGATGGACATGATAATAATGTGTATACACGTCAAATATCTCTCTGTTTTTCCTCTTCTCACGTCACCTATTTTCCTCTTCTCACTTTATCCTCATTCTCCACTCATGCACCTGCGGCCCCCTTGCACCCACGTCTCTTTGTCTCACATATCCTCCTTCTTCTTACCTCTCTCAACTTTTCCACTCATGTCCATCCACTTTCTCTCTTCGTTCACCTCCTCTACCAAGCCCTTAAACATAAGTTATCCTTCTACCCCTCACCTACACCTTCTCCTAAGAAACAACATTTTTCATTCCCCTCTTCCTTACCCTTACCTCCTCACCTCTCCTCCAACTTTCGATTCATCCTATCTCTCCCTTTCCATTGGCTCCTCCCTCCTTCCTTCATCCACACCACCTCCCCTCCCCTACCCATCTATCCTTCACCTATTTTCATCTCCTTCCCCTTTTCCCCTCTCACTACACCTCATGATGTTGTCGTAGCCTAGTCTCGCCTATCTACCTCTCTTCTCCCCCATCATGCTTTGCATCTCATTCCCATTGACGTTTCTTTTGTTATCACCTCCTATCCTCACCCTTCTACGTATTTTCCCTCGTTTCCTCCATTCCCACCAATCCGCCTCCCTTACCCATCAATCCTTTACCTCTTCTCAAGTCCTTAGTCCATTACATCTCACCTCCCTCTTTCCCTCCCTCACCTCCTCCCCACAAATGACTTATTAAGGGAATTATTTTCCTCTAATTGGGTATATAGGTATTTATAACCATTTTTAGCAGTAGGTATGGGTCTTCATGCCTTATACATGGTTGTAGGTGGAATGAAGAATGCTAGGCACTAAAGGAATCTTCTACCCATCTAGGGCCAATACAAATGTCTCAAACAACCACACATCACCTCTTGAAAGTATCATTATCCTATTATTATCGATGTTACTGCACTATTAGGTGGTTTTGAGAAAGGATATGTCCCAAGGCCTTGGAAACTATAACGTCCCTATTTTAATTTCCATAAATTGTATTGCTATTGTGCAAATTTTATTTAGGTTGGTGAGATAGTTTGTTGTGGGTTGGAGATCATACCTTTATTGATATGGTTGAGGCCCAAACTTGGCATGTAAATTGTATGTTGAATTTATTTATAAACACAAATCATTGGTTATGATACAAGATGGATAGTTATATTCAGGGGCTATGATCCAATAAGACAAGGGTCTAAAGTGGGGTCCATGGGAACAATTCCACATTCCTAATAATTCAAGCCTTTTTTATTAATGTTTACCTAATTTGAGTTATCAAAATAGTTTTTTGGTACATGTTGGAGGTTGGTGAGATAATACATATTACCAATTTATGATAAAATGGGCTAATTGTAGCCACATTTTGGGAAATGTGAGAGTCAAAGAATGCATGAAAGAAAAGAAAGTTTCAGTAGGAAAAAGGGATAGTTTTTTCATCTTGGAGAGGAGAGCATGAGGAGAGTTTGGTGATTATAAAGAGAACTAGATATCCAAGGAATGGAAAAAGTAGCTCTATTTGGATGAGTATAGGTTTAGAATCATATTTTTTTCTTGTAAATGAATTTATTGTTGATGAAATTACTCAAGAATATTGAGAAGGCTATTGTGAGCACTTATATGGCAACTCTAAATTCTTGGAGTCCCCAACTAATATATTTTCTAGTGGACCATACACCATATCTATAAAGGGGGGTGTGATATCCTAAGGGACCACATGGAAAAGAAGAGAATACCATTGCTTAGGATGTGTAGGTTATAGGGAACAATAATTGCTGGATTGGAATTTTTGTTTGAGTAAAAAATATGGACATTATGTTGCTTATTATGGATAATGGATAGCCAAAATAGCAAGTCCTCACCGTGGAATCATAGACCCAACTCAAGGGTGCCTTGTTATTTAGAGAAATGGAATAAAAATCCTATGCTTGGGAGGAACAACCCTTGTATGTAACTAGCTGGAAACAATTCCCACATCATGTAAGTGTTATGATTATTTTTTATCTACAAACTTAATGCCATGTATAATTCTTATTTTTTAATGCTACGCTTTTACTCTATGTTTGGTGAATTCATGAATGATGTGTAAGCTTAAATAATGTGCATCTATGAGTTAATTTTTTTAGTTAGTTGCACAAGAATTTCTTTTATGCTTCATGCATGCATTTCTTTTAGTGGGAACCAAAATTTTTCACTTTGTTTGGTAATGGATACTTGAAATTTGGTGTTAGAGTATAAGTTTTTGGTAATGGCCCTTAATGTGGGACATGAGGAAATTATAGAATGATCGACCTCTTCTCATCTCCTCCCCATTTGACTGTTTAACCCCAACCCTCATTCCCAACTCTCTTAGTCTAACCTATCTCCCACTCTTGTCCTATCTATTTCATGGTGTCACTTATCTCCCTTCCCTACCCATCCACCCTTTTACTCTCTTATAGCACCAACTCATGCCCACCTCTCCTTGTTTCACCTATATACCACTCTCTATGCCCACCTCTCCTTATTTCACCTATATACCACTCTCTACGCCCCTCAATCCTTTCCCATCCATATCCATTAACCTTCATATCCACTCTCCTCCACTCCCAACCCATTTAAGAACTCCATCCCCTCTACCCCTCATCTCCACTCTCCCTTATTCCACTACATTTTCCCTTTCCCTCTAAGTCACATTTTCCTCCTATCTCCTCTATCATCTCCTTTATCCATCTTTACCCTCCCACTTAGCCCCTTCCTCCTATTGTTCATGCTCACTACTCCCCTCTCCTAACTATCTACCCTTACCATTTTCTCACCTCCTCCTCCTTTTCCCCTCTTACCACAACCCTTCATGCCCACCTCCCCTAGTCTCACCTATCTCCATTTTTTCTCCCCCCACATCCTCTACCTACAATGCCCATGCATATTCCTTCTCTTATAGCCTCCAATCCAAAATCTATGATGAGTTTCCCCCTTTCCATCCTTTCCAGCCATTCCCCATATCTTATCAATCATTGCTTCACCTATTCTCACCTCCTTATCCCACCACATCCCCCCTTCCCCTCTTTTCCTCCCTCACCTCCTCCCTCTTTAGTTTTATATGACCTACCCCTTTTCTCCTTCCTCCTATATTTTATCTAGCCTTCACCTTATATCACCACCTCCCAATTTTCAAGCCTTAAACTTGTACCACCACCTCCCCATTTTCCCCTCTCATCCCATCCCTTCATGCCATTATCCCCTAGTCTCACCTATGTCCTCTTTTATGTGTCTCTCTCACCTGCGCCTCCTCCTTAACTCATCCTCCTTTCATTCATGCCTACCATTGCACCTTCCCTAACCCTCCACCATTCATATCTTCCCACCTCTTCCCCTTTTTCCCTGTCACACCACCCCCTCATGCCCCACCATCCCCTCAAAATTCGATCCCCTCTACCCCTTCACTCTAGTCTCTACGTAGACCCTATTCCCGTCAATGCTTAGGCCTCTATATTTTCTTAAAAAACTAGCTCCCTTTGTTTCTATGCATCTAGAACCATGGATAATGAATGAAAGCACCACACATTGCCTCTAGAGAGTATCTTTGGCTCCTATGAAAGATGATAGTTCCCCTCACAATTCTTTTATTGTTAGGTATCAGACTCAAGGCCCTAATAAGGTTTGAGGGGCAGTTAAGACTCAGTTGAATTAAGCCTCTCTCTCTCTATAACCTCGTCGACTTTTTAACATCCCCAACACTTAACCCCATCGAAATTCTAATTGTAATTGATTAGGTTATTGATCCTTTTAAGAACACCTAAATGTAAATGGGAAAAATACTCAAAATAATTGTAATTATAGTTTAAACACTAGATAATGAAGCAGTGAAGGATTGATATGATATAGACCATGAGAATTCATGACGAGGAGGGTAGCAAAAAAAAGGAGGATAGCTAACTTTCCTATCCTTCTTGAAATCAATTTTATAACCCATGATGTTTTAGTTCGACTACATCCAACGAAGTTACGAAAAGGATAGGGAAGGAGGTACCATGTTACCCTAAGCATGGGTTGTGTACCCTATAGTAGGTCCTGTTTGACCCCACAGTCTAAGGAGGGACCTTGGAGCTCTCATGCAAAGAAAATGGTCATGAAAAAAGAAGGGAAAATGTTCACTAGAGATACATTGTGTGTGAATTATGAACCATCACATGCTATAGAGTGATAACAACTTGTGAACCCACAAATAGTAGTTCGGCGTTTGAATACTAAACTACAGGACTTGTGGAAGAGTGACCTGAACAAAGGGAGAAAAACAATCCCTTAGGTCATGACAAGCCTATGAGGGATTCCATGTTTAAAATACGTTAGCGGTGGAAACTAGGGAGGGATCCATCAAAATGAGTCAATTAGACCAAGAGGAAATCAATTGTTTGGTTGTATTATGTGTGCAAAGAAATGGAGAGAAGGAGATTCATCAAGGTATTCTAGGAAGCAACGAAGGTGTTTTCTTATTCTATGCATTCCTTCAATGGGAATATTTTGTTGTGTCATGATCCTAGGTTCAGTTCTTGAGAGGTAGCATTCATGTTTCTTGAACATGATGGAAGGAGAGTGGCCTTCATGCTTACACCACTAGTAGCAAGGGAGATGTTTCTTGTTGTGTAGAACAAATGTGAAACCACCCATAGAAACTAGGAAAAACTATGGGCTTGGTGATAGTGATATGAAAGGAACTAATGAGTTAATATTATGAAGGAGAATGGACTTCATGGATCCACCCTATAATATTGAGTAGAAAATCCTTCATGGCTTCTTCATGTGGTTGAGGGTGGTTGACTAAAAGAAATCTTGGAGTGAAGTAGAGCCTATAGTTGGGTGAAATATGGGTCACATTTCAAAAGTTTCAAAAAACATAGGATATTAATTTATAAAAGAAAATTAAACGAAAAAAAATTAATAGACTGGATAAATATAAAGTACAAAACCATGGACTATAACAAAATCATAGACAAAAACTAATAGATAAAATAAATATAAAGTACAAAACCATTAGCTATAACCAAACTATGGACGATAATGCTTTTCTTAAAAGCTACTTTAACACAATCAAATCCAACGACTAAAAATGAATGGTACAGTAAGTTATAGACTCGAGTGAAATTTATATAGGAGTAGTTTTAAGTGCAACTTTTTAGAGTTTCTGACAGGTTTCTAATCGGAATTCGATAAACAAAATTGTGGCCAAATCTCCTTTTTTGTAAGTTTGGCAGGATAACATCTTCATCATGTCCAATATATCACCCTGATCGAGGCGGAGAATTGAAACGATGACTTCACATCAAGGAGTGTCTTAATAGAGCACCTAATCACTATTTATCCAAGACCCCGTGGACATGGCCAAATCTTGATTTGTGTTGTTTAAAATGATCTTTTTACTACATATATGGATTCAACACCCTCAAAAACACCTAAGGCACTTTGATTGTGAAGTGTTCACTTGTAAAACTTGTGATTTCAATGAATACCAACTGGATTCTAAACAAATTAAATAGAAAAATAATTTGGAAAACTTTCCAAAAAACCGCACTTAAAGACTACTCGATTTATATATAATATTTAATTTAATAAAAATTTAAAAATTGATAATTTAATAATATTTTTAAAATAAATTAAGATTCTTAATAAAAAAATAACTAATATAGGGTAGTTAAATTTGACCATCAAAATTTAACATAGTAATAAATTTATTATACAAATTATGTGTGTGGTCGATTAAAATAATTAATATAAAGTATAACTATATACATTAATGATTAAATAAATGCAAATATAAATCTGTTGTATATGAGAGAAAATAGTTTAACAAATATAATTACACATGAATTCCAAATTGTATTTTAAAAATCAATCAAAGTGACAATGTAAGGAATAATAATTATGCATTCAAAAGTATATTTTAAATAAAATGAAATCATAATCTTATTAGAAATTGTACTGTTAGATTACAACCAAAAAGTCATTTCGTCTATTAGTATGGTAGAGAATTTGTAATATAATGTAATTTTTGTAAACATTTTGATTAGATACAAATAAAATAAAAACAAAAACAAAATAATTAATAATAATAATAATTATCAATAAAACATTTTGACTCGGTCAAATTATATAAAAATAAAATAAAATATACCAGTATAGATCCTTCTTAAGCATAAATCTAACATGAGCCATGAGAGATCAAATTTCTTTAGGTCCAAACTTCTTTTTGGGGTGTAAAATACAATGTGTAATTTTTCATTGTTTAAATTGTATTATTGAATGCTATATAGATTACATAACTTAAACTTGTAAGTCCAAAAAAACTTTGCTGGATTTCTACAAAAAAAATATACCTATGAAAGAACCAAATGGTAAAATACTCACACCGCTCCAAATGTTTTATCCATAAAGCTTATTTTTTTCAATAGCTTTATATGATATATACATATTTTTTTAAACAATATATAATATATACATGGTTGACGGTGGAGTGGATGTGTTGATGGCTGCTTCGGAACGCCATGGCCTGAGAACGGGGTTTGAGGGTACAAGGTTCTGCAGGCCGGCATCGGTACTGCAGCCGCCCCTGACATGCCTCCGTACCTGAGCCACTGGCCATTTTTCGCCATTAACTCATCACCTCTTACGTTGGGGGGTTTTTTTTACTATTCTCTCAACTATTCTCCCTGTCGTTTTCACCGCTAGGGTTCTGTTTTTCAAAGAGTAGGGCTGCGTACAGGCATACCCCCACTCCCTCCCCGTCGGTTACCCGTCTACTAGACCCATAGAGGGCTTCACCTCCGCATTTCTCGCTTAGCATCGGTCCCGTTCCTCCATCACTGTCGGTGCTGGTTTCTGACGGTTAGTTGGTTCCGAGGTGGTTTACCTTCCTTAGCAGCTGTCGTGATGGACATAGATGAGGTGGATTATTCGGACTCTCCGCTGGTGGAAGGCTCCATCTGGTGCTCCACGTTTGCGGCTTCTGGAGGTTTGTACAGTGAAAGCCTGTCTGCTAGCTTCGACGATCTCCCTCAGCCTTCAGGTCCTGTTCTCTCTGTTTCAGCTCAGCCGGAGAACCCTCCTCCTAGATGCATATACGATGTAGATATATGAACGAAGATATGTACAAATTCCATATACGGAAATTGCCCATATACGGAAATTGCGCATATACGGAAGATATGCGCATATCTTCCGTATATCCGTAACTTTCCTATATGTGCATATCTTCCGTATATGCACGTCATTCATGTATCTGCATCGTATATGCGCAAATTCCATATACAGAAATTGCGCATATACGAAAATTGTGCATATACAGAAGATATGTGTACATCTTCTGTATATGCACAATTTCCGTATATGCGCAATTTCTGTATATGGAATTTGTGCATATACGATGTAGATACATGAATGAAGATATGTACAAATTCCATATACAGAAATTGCGCATATACGGAAATTGTGCATATATGGAAGATATGCGCATATACAGAATATATGCGCATATACGGAAATTGTGCATATACGAAAGATATGCGCATATCTTCCGTATATCCCTAACTTTCCTATATGTGTATATCTTCCGTATATGCACGTCATTCATATATCTGCATCGTATATGCGCAAATTCCATATACAAAAATTGCGCATATACGGAAATTGTGCATATACGAAACATATGTGCATATCTTTCGTATATGCACAATTTCCGTATATGCGCAATTTCTGTATATAGAATTTGTGCATATACGATGCAGATACATGAACGACGTGCATATACGGAAGATATGCACATATAGGAAAGTTAGGGATATATGGAAGATATGCGCATATCTTCCATATATGCACAATTTCCGTATATGAACATATCTTCCGTATATGCGCAATTTCCATATATGGAATTTGCGCATATACAATGTAGATACATGAACGAAGATATGTTCAAATTCCATATACAGAAATTGCGCATATATGGAAATTGTGCATATACGGAAGATATGCACATATACGGAAATTGTGCATATACGGAAGATATGCGCATATCTTCCGTATATCCCTAACTTTCCTATATGTGCATATCTTCCGTATATGCACGTCGTTTATATATCTGCATCGTATATGCGCAAATTCCATATATAGAAATTGCGCATATACGGAAGATATGTGCATATCTTCCGTATATCCCTAACTTTCCTATATGTGAATATCTTCCGTATATGCACGTCGTTCATGTATCTGCATCGTATATGCGCAAATTCCATATACAGAAATTGCGCATATACAGAAGATATTATTCGCATATCTTCCGTATATGCGCAATTTTTGTATATGGAATTTGCGCATATACGATGCAGATACATGAACGACGTGCATATACGGAAGATATTCACATATAGGAAAGTTAGGGATATACAGAAGATATGCGCATATCTTCCGTATATGCGCAATTTCCGTATATGCGCATATCTTTCGTATATGCACAATTTTCGTATATATGCAATTTCTGTATATGGAATTTACGCATATATGTTGTAGATACATGAATGAAGATATGTACAAATTCCATATACAAAAATTGCGCATATACGGAAATTTCGCATATACTGAAATTTCGCATATACGGAAGATATGCGCATATCTTCCCTATATCCCTAACTTTCCTATATGTGCATATCTTTCGTATATGCACGTCGTTCATTTATCTGCATCATATATGTGCAATTTCTGTATATGGAATTTGCGCATATACGATGCAAATACATGAACGAAGATATGTACAAATTCCATATACAAGAATTGCGCATATACGGAAATTGTGCATATAAGGAAAATATGCGCATATCTTCCGTATATCCCTAACTTTTCTATATGTGCATATATTCGGTATATGCATGTCGTTCATGTATCTGCATCGTATATGCGCAAATTCCATATACATAAATTGCGCATATACGGAAATTGTGCATATACGGAAGATATGCGCATATCTTCCGTATATATGCAATTTCCGTATATGCGAAATTTATGTATATGGAATTTTCGCATATACGATGCAGATACATGAATGACATGCATATACGGAAGATATGCACATATAGGAAAGTTAGGGATATACGGAATATATGCGCATATCTTCCGTATATGCGCAATTTGCGTATATGCGCATATCTTCCGTATATGCACAATTTCCGTATATGCAAAATTTCCGTATATGGAATTTGCGCATATACGATGTAGATACATTAAGAATCAACCCAAAATTTCCTCTATCCTATATTAGGGACTTCACAATTGGTTATTAGTCCAAACTAGTGCATATTATGGTTTTTTTAAATCTTTAGCTAGTCTGCAAAAACTCTAGAGTCCTTTAGGGAGCTCTTTGATATTTTCCATAAGATGTTTTGAGAATACTACTTCTAATCTTTTGACATCACAACTTATGTTCTTGCAAGTGACTTCCGCATCATACATAAGATCCTCTAATTACTCCAGTTCACCTAGAGATTTTCCAATCTAACTAATGTAAGACCATGGAAGCTAGTCATGGCTAGGAATAGATGTTCTTCAATCACATGCTTAATGTGTCATTTTCATCCTATCCATAACATAAAGGGTATGAAGCATAAGTATGTTATTGATTATGGGGAATATGAGTATTATACATCCATTTTAGCCTGATCTACGACTTCACATCATAAATATACATTATATAGACCATACCTTCTACTAAGAAAACAAGCACAAAAAAATACATTTTAGAAATGACCATTTATTTATTATTAACATGGTTCACATTACAAATATGAAGTCCATGAGGGTACTTATATGATTAATATCCTATGTTTTTTGAAACTTATGAAATGTGACCCATATTTCACCCAACTATAGGCTCTACTTCACTCCAAGATTTCTTTTAGTCAACCACCCTCAACCACCCTCAACCACATGAAGAAGCCATGAAGGATTTTCTACTCAATATTATAGGGTGGATCCATGAAGTCCATTCTCCTTCATAATATTAACTCATTAGTTCCTTTCATATCGCTATCACCAAGCCCATAGTTTTTCCTAGTTTCAATGGGTGGTTTCACATTTGTTCTACACAACAAGAAACATCTCCCTTGCTACTAGTGGTGTAAGCATGAAGGCCACTCTCCTTCCATCATGTTCAAGAAACATGAATGCTACCTCTCAAGAACTGAACCTAGGATCATGACACAACAAAATATTCCCATTGACGGAAATTGTGCATATACGGAAGATATGCGCCTATCTTCCGTATATCCATAACTTTCCTATATGTGCATATCTTCCATATATGCACGTCGTTCATGTATCTGCATCGTATATGCGCAAATTCCATATATAGAAATTGCGCATATACGGAAATTGTGCATATACGGAAGATATGCGCATATATTCCGTATATGCACAATTTCCGTATATGCGCAATTTCTGTATATGGAATTTGCGCATATACGATGCAGATACATGAACGACGTGCATATACGGAAGATATGCACATATAGGAAAGTTAGGGATATATGGAAGATATGCGCAATTTCCGTATATGCGCATATCTTCCGTATATCCCTAACTTTCCTATATGTGCATATATTCCGTATATGCACGTCGTTCATGTATCTGCATCATATATGTACAAATTACATATACAGAAATTGCGCATATACGGAAATTGTGCATATACGGAAAATATGCGTATATCTTCCATATATGCGCAATTTTTGTATATGGAATTTGCGCATATACGATACAGATACATGAACGACATGCATATACAAAAGATATGCACATATAGGAAAGTTAGGGATATACGGAAGATATGCGCATATCTTCCATATATGCGCAATTTTCGTATATGCGCATATCTTCCGTATATGCACAATTTTTGTATATGCGCAATTTCTGTATATGGAATTTGTACATATCTTCGTTCATGTATCTGCATCGTATATGTGCAAATTCTATATACAAAAATTGTGCATATACGGAAATTGTGCATATACGGAAGATATGCGCATATCTTCCGTATATGCACAATTTCCGTATATGTGCAATTTCTGTATATGGAATTTGCGCATATACGATGCAGATACATGAACGACATGCATATACGGAAGATATGCACATATAGGAAAGTTAGCGATATACGAAAGATCTGCGTATATCTTCCATATATGCGCAATTTCTATATATGCGCATATCTTCTGTATATGCACAATTTCCGTATATGCGCAATTTCTGTATATGGAATTTGTACATATCTTCGTTTATGTATCTACATCGTATATGCGCAAATTCCATATACAGAAATTGCACATATACGGAAATTGTGCATATACGGAAGATATGCGCATATACGGAAATTGCGCATATACGGAAGATATGCACATATCTTCTGTATATCCCTAACTTTCCTATATGTGCATATCTTCTGTATATGCATGTCGTTCATGTATCTACATCGTATATGCGCAAATTCCATTTACAAAAATTGCGCATATACGGAAATTGTGCATATACGGAAAATGTAAGATGAAAGAAAAAACGAGCATATTTCCCAACCCAACAACCACAGAGATGAAGTGGAAGAGTGTTGTGTTCAAGAGTGAATCACTGCCATTATTAAGTGGAGCACCCTGTTTTCCCAATTTCCCCAACCATTGCTGGTCAGTACCTCTTTATTTTTTAACAAGCTTGAGGAGGATAACATATACTTGATCTGTAAGTTCATCCTTCAGATGAATCCCTCCAAGTATGCTTAACGAACCTTGAGAAGGAGTGGTTTGTCCTGTCATGTTCGACGAGTCCATCATTGTTTGATGTTTTAACAATTCCAACAAAGGTCTAACTTGACATATTTTTCATAGAGAGTTTGAAAAAGAGGTGAAAAAGAAAAATCCAAATGTTCCTTTTCGTAGATAGTCCCTTGTGTCTGAAAAGGAAGAAAATGATATTTAGGAGAACCTCTTAGTCATGTTCGACTAAGGTATTCCTTTTATATATTTAGTCTATCTCAGTCCGGAAAAGGGTTAAACTTATGTTGAGTAGACGTCTTTTCATTTACTTTAAAAAGTTTGAAAAGAAAGGTGCTCGACAATATTTTCATATTTTGGGAGTCTGAAAAGAGCTAAAAGAGGACTCCTAGAGGAACGAGTGGTATAAAGGGGGTACAAACTTGTTTCGGTCATGATGAAACTACTCAAAACACGCAAAGGTCAAGAGGTAGGCTAATAAGACCACTCATCGCAACAGTTCCTAACCAAGTGAAATCATATGATCAGCCAAATAGATGGTGATGATGGAATGAGAAAACCAAGACTCATCTAGCATAAAGAGGCTGATAAAAATGGAAATCACGAGGGATAGGATCATAATGGTTTCATTTTTACACAAGCTTGAAACAGAGAAAAACTATGCTTGAAATAATTTTTCATGTCCCCAGCATAATCGCTCAATTCGAGGTACATGCCCCCAATCTTCATATCATTCACCTAAGTAGACTATTGGTTACTAACAACTGGATAGAATGAAGGTTCATTTACGAGATCAAGTGAAATAATCGACTTGGAATTTACGAGATCTAATCAAAGACTCGAATTGGAAGGGGATTTGTTTAATTTTTTGTCGAGATTTACATAGGAAAAGAACTATGCTTAAGGGACCTTGTTTCATTTTTTAATGAGCTTGACACAAGAAAAGGAAATATGCTCATGTGCCTTGTTTCATTTTTTAAGGAGCTTGACACAATAAAAGGAACTCTTCAGGGAACCTTGTTTCATTTTTTAACGAGCTTGACACAAGACAAGAAACTCTTCTCTGACCTCTGTATCATGATTTGCAGAAGGCCATAGCTTCTAAGAGGTTCTCATCAGATGGGAGAACAATACTCTGGAAGGGATCAAAGGATCCAATGGACATATTAGACTCCAATGCCCCCAATAAATCATGCACTACATCACCTACTAGATCATTAGTAGACGAAGGCATAACACAGGTTTCCACATAATTAATCTGCGGTGGGGGAGATACCACTTGAACATAAGGACCATCTAGGGAATTTGGTTTATTAGGAGTCAAATTAGGATTAATGAATGAAAGTTGGTTAATGGTCATGATTCTTCCTTCATTGCGGGAAACACATCACAT
Source organism: Pinus tabuliformis (assembly GCA_031772625.1). Taxonomy (NCBI): domain Eukaryota; kingdom Viridiplantae; phylum Streptophyta; class Pinopsida; order Pinales; family Pinaceae; genus Pinus; species Pinus tabuliformis. The sequence goes on from CM062816.1 coordinate 738,119,476, forward strand.
GAAAGAAGGAAGAGACAAGAGCTCCCATGTCATAAACATAGTCACGTCCAAGGAGTAAATTAAAATCCAAAGAGCCTTGGACTACCTCACATATTTATAGACATTATTTCCTCCCAAAGTAATAGGAAACTGAGGAAGGACCCCTAATGGTTGACTGGTACATCTATTAAAATCCAACAGATTCTACGTAATAGGCACAAGTTGCAGAGAACCAAAATCTTGCCAAGAGTTGAGGATAGAATATTAACTGATGCGCCTTTATCTATGACTGTGCCAGGTCTGGGCACATTATAAGTGTGTAATATGATTTGAAAGGGAATGTAAGGAGGAAGACGATATCCTGCCAATTGAATCCAATTAAAGGAAGTGACCATACTACTTGGAGGGTGTGCCGTAGGAATGGGAGAACTGCCCCTTGTGTTATGGGAATGAAAGGATTATCTCCCAGTTCATTGGAATCTGAATAAACGAGAAGAACCTGAGTGATATGAAGTTTAATATCTACGGGAAAGGCATGACCGATTGAAAGTGGAGTCAAGTCAACTATTTTCTCAACCAATGGTCAGAAACAGACTCATGGGATTCATGTTCAAGGAGAGTGGGATTGATTGGAGACAGATTTGATCAATCACTTCATTAAGTAGTGGAGGATTAGGGGAAAGCTTTTGATAACAAACTAGAAGACAAGGATGAGAAGTTGTAAGGTTTTTTAATAATTTTGAGTCTTCATCCATCTAATGACAATAGTGAATAAGATGATTCCCTTCACATGGCCTACAAGGAAACTTAACTTTACCCTTTTTCCCGTGGACCTTACTATCACTAGTTGAAGGTTTTTCATCAGCATGATCTCCGGAAGCTAATGACAAAGGCCAATGTGATAACGTAGAACGCACTTCTAATACCTAAGGAATACCAAGACAATCTCTAAGAAGGTAATCACCCTTACATAATTTGCAAGGGAATTTAACTTTGTGGGGCTACTTGGAATATTTCTCCATACTAGTTGCATTGGTAGAAATGGTTGTTTGGTTTCCCCCTGATTATTTTGCTTCTTCTTCTTAGCTTCCTGGTTACTAGAATCAAGACTTTCATCATGCGAGAAGAAAGAAAAGGATGAAGAAATAATAGGTGAAGAAGGAAAAGGGTCAATGTTAGGATCAACTTGTTCAAGTGGAGGACTACTTGGTTGAGGAGCAGTTTGGACATTCAGAACTATAGGGGTTGAAATTAACCAAACTGGTAAACCAATGGTAAATCCAGGAAGGGACAATGTTGCCATATAAGGAGCACCAATATTTCCAAAAGAAGGAAAAGGACCAGGATTCTCGTCAGACGGGTTTCCTTGGTTGGTAGACTCAAGAATTGTTTCCATTAGTCTCAACCTAAGATCTACTAAGAAGTTGTTCCACGATAAGAATATCATTTCACGGTCAATTTATTTTACAAATTAACAACAAAAATAAATGAAAAGAGGAGTAACTAGGAAAAAGGGTTTACAAAGCAACGGTGAACTACAATATACCACCTTGGAGAACCAAGGATTTACATATGGGCAGACAATCTCCCTGAATGTTGTGTTCGGTGTATCACAGTATACAAGGTGGCCGACTCGTTTACCTATGGTGGACTTCCAAAATATACTCAATGGTATGTGGAAGCACAGTCTGTAGTAGTGTTGTCTAATGTGTAATCGTTTCATGAGAGTGTTCCCATATAATTTTCATGCGTGGAGCATCCGATATACCCGGAGGTACGTGGAGAATGATCTGATACACTTACGTACGTGGAACGGGATATCACCCCTAGAATGCAACAATGACAAAAATTGACAGCTCCTACGTTTAAAGACGTTGGAACACATCTCTAGCCTATACCTCTATGTGTGTCGTTAAGTTTCAAATTCTCCTTAGGTTAATTGAGATGAATTTTATAGTTTATCTTGAATTATGTTTCCATTTCAAGGCTCTAAACTTGATGCCACCTAAACATACCTATGCTGCAACTAATGTGACAAAAATAACTCTTTTCATTTTCCTTTTAATAATGAAAGGCTTAACTAAGTAGGGGAATAAGAAATCAATCAACAATGCAACAAACAAGTGATGCAACAATTGATCTCTAGAACTCCACTATTCCAATCAAAATCAAAGCCCTATATGCAATGCAAATAATTGTTTTTCTTTTCTTTTCTTTGAATGTTTCAAATGCAAAGAAACATATGAATGCAACCTGATCGTTGACAAAAAGAAACCAAACAGACTTTAACTGTAATGTAAAAGTTACTTTTCAATTTAAACAATCAATCTATGCATACAAACCTGAATTGATAGGAAGAAAGAAAAAATTAAACAAAATCTTATCAAAAAAGGTGACAACACTTAGAGGCGATTAACACTCATACGAAAGCAAAAACACTCAAAATTTGTTAAGAAACTGAAGCAAACCTTTCAATAATGACCAAATGAAAATTCACTCAATTTCACATAAAATCAAGTGTTTTATTGGCTTCAAAGAGACCAAGACACTCAAGGAATCAAGGAAGAGTAGCTTGAACAAAGCTGGACAGAGAGAAAATGAGACAAAAGAAAATTTTTTCATGAACAAGGACCAACATAGGTGCTAAAGGGGCATCAGTGCTCTGCAACAAAGGCACAAAGAATGCTCAGGAGAATTCCAATGCTCTATCACTAGACCATAGGGATAGTTGATCAAGGGATGCAAGGTTCCAACACAAAAATTGCAATTAAAACTCAATTAAAGGTCTTCTTAGGTCTATCCTTAATTGATTAAGACAGTGAAGGTCTGAAGAAATGATAAAATAAACACTAAGGACAAGGAAACTATCAAGGGAATACATCGATCCCCAGTATGGTCGCCAAATTTTTATATAGAATCTAGGACTGCAGACAAAAATATCTTCCCTAGATCTAGTGGATTGACCTAGAACTACAGAAGGCAAAGAAACCAATGTTTTCCTTAAAGTAAATGGACAATGGGATGAAGCCTACCTAGAATCCGTCGTAAGTCTCATTCCTGTCTTAGCTTGTATTCTACAATCCTAGATCTTATCACTATAATTCTAGAACCTCCACAATTAGATAACACAAGCCAAATATCTACAATATCTATGTAGTATTATCCAATCACTTTATTCAATAGATCAACATGGTATTGAAATACATGAAATCATAACATCACATATAGGAAAACAATGAACTCTTTATATTAATAGAAACGGAGAGAGTTACAACCAAATATAAAGTTGGTCTTGTAGAAGAGCTCCTCCAAGTTGACTTGACCTTCCTTGTCACAAAGTGTATCTCTATGTCACCCTAATGCATGGAATAATGACTCTCAGAACAACAACATGAGGGTAGAATCTATCTCCAAAATCCAACCGCTAGCTTGTGGATGATAGTAAATATATAAAAGAGGATGGTAGGTTAGGAATTCTTATCCATTTACCCAATCTAGGCTTGAGATCCACTCTTGATGGAAGGATGAGATCAAGGGATAAGGGATGAAATCTCCAAGGTAGGATAGGATAGGATTCGAGACTTTCATCCAAGGTAAATGGTTTTAAGAATTCCTAGAACCTTATGGAGAAGCAAGCTTTGAGATTCTTTTTATTATTCATGAATTTATAGAATTAGCGCACCCCCAGCAAGGGGCAACCTAAGGTCCAACAAGGGTCAGCCTGCTGGTGAACGTAGTCTCTTAAGGAAGCAGGGTGCGTTGGGCCTTAAAATCACTTAAATGAAGCAATTAAAGGAAGAAATTCAAGGATTAGGGAGAGTCGTGCTTAGGGATTTGTGCAAATGTGACGACAAGGGGTAAAATGATGTTGATTGATCCAGTTAACGTGCCTAGTGACAAAATGTGATAAAATGGCCTATAACAACTCATATGGTTTATATTAGTATATTTGATAAATTTGAATTGAAGACCTTGGGTTGTAGTAGTTTTTCATTCTTATGCTACTCCTTAAGTTACACATATTATACTACTTATCTATATGAAATGGATACTATTTTGGAGAACTAATTCCTATTTTTACTCAAGTTTTGGTTGCTTTGTCGACATACATTGAGACATAGATCCACTATTTATTTGATCGTGGCTATGATCTGCATTTGACATGGTTCCAATATGTATTTTCCATGTCTAGGATTTTCCATTCTATATATTCTTCATGTATTTGCATCATACATGATTTGGTGACCATGCTTACCTTTTCATCTTAACATGTATATGCCTGCCTTGGGGAAGATAGTAATTTGATACATTGGTTTTGTTTGAATATAATGTTTTGATCTTGTGGTTGTTGGACTTCACTTCTCTACACTTATCTGAATCTTTTGTAGTATTATAATGTAATTCAACCATCAACTTCCCTTCTGATCTCATTTATTAGACGACATATGCTATAACATTTATTTTGTCATTAATGACTTCTTAACAAGGATATATCTACTTTAATATCTTTTTTTCCACTGAACTTAGTTTAAAAATGACTTTTTACCTAGTATAAAAACTTTTCCTTATGGAAACACACATATTATACACTCATTCTCTTCATGCTCGGTGTGTATGCATTCCAAAATTTTGAAAAAATAATAAATCCACATTAATTGCATGCTCCTGAGTGCAAGTTACTAGGTTGTTACACTACACAACCCTAATTTCTATTCCCAATGAACTTAGACAGCTTATGAGAGTATAAATAAGGTTTATGTGATGGAGAAGGGGGAATTGACCATTTTTGTACCTTTATTTTGGAGCATTATATTGAAAATTTAACCTTGGATTTTATGGTTCCCTTCTACACAAACCTTTGTTTATAAAGTTGACTCTCTTACTCAAATTTGATATGTAATCCCTTATTGGTTTTCCTTTTCACATATAATGAGGAGTTGTAATTAAAGTTGAAGTCTATAAGTGGTCTAGGTTAGGAGGAACACAACCTTTGTTGATGAAGGCATTGGAATTATATCAAGTATTGCCCACACACACTAACACACGTGCACACACACACACATGAAGTGATCTCTTCTCTCCCAAAAGAAACTATGTTGTAATTCATTTAATTATTAATTACATGATTTAGAAGAGAAATTAATTACTTGATATTAATTAATATTAGTTAGTTACAAGTGTTCTTGTTTTAATATCATTAATAATTTATATTGTAAATGGTTTGAGCAATGGCATGTGATGATTTTGTGCATATCTCTATAGAAGTTTGGAGCATGCAAGACTTTATCTATACAATTACAAAATCCAACCAAGGGACCAACTAATTGGTGAAAGGTATTCTTCGCTGTCGATTATTTATATCTTTGGCATAATAACTTAATCTTAAAAGTTGAGTAATGAGTCTTCTTATTTTCTTTGTCATTAACTTGACCCTAATAAACTAGGGATCATTCTCTATCAACCACCCCGGACTTTCCCAAGAAAAAGTTTCTTTGTATTTTGTGTGTTTTAATTTTTTATTTTTTTTGGTGTGGGTATGGGTTATTTTATGTTTTGATTTGTTTGTTGTATATATATATATATATATATATATGCTAAATTTCATTTTAATGTTGTTTGTTAGTTCTTCAATGTATCTATGTGAATGAGAAGCACCATTAATGACACACTTAGCCATCCATAGTAACACTAAAAGAGCTGCTACTATTACATGACAATGCATTACATGACTTACAAAAAGAAAAATATGGGATGGTGGTGTGTTTCTCTAGTAAAGTAGCAACACCTACTGTGTTATACCCTAATTATCCCATGTCCATCAATATGCACTTCTCATTCACTTAGTGTAGTTATCAAAGATGTGTGATACACATTATCATATGGGAGTATTGCAATAAGTGCTCCCATACATTTGTTAATGTACCAAAGAGCATAGTAAATTTATGCACATTTCATATATGACTATTTGATGCACTTCAAATTGTAGGAATTTACAGGGTAAGTTCCACAGAAGAATACCAAAAGGACACCGCTCACAACCAGATCTCAAATCAATACACCAGTATTTTTGACGTGGTTAAAACCCTCAGAGTGCAAGGAGGGAAACAGTCCACGGCCTGTCCCAACGTGGGTACAGACAATTTATTAATCAAAGAATGAAAATTTACATAAGCTTCTCTCATGCACGGATTACCCGAACAATGACCCTCCATGCGCTTTAAATAGAACTCATGGACCAATCGGGTGTCAAGCCACGGATCAAGTGTCGGTAATACCGAGGTGAGAGTGAACCGTCGGATCACTACATATCGTGACCGTCGGATTGTAAGTTACAAAATGTACAACGGTAAAGAAACACACTTTACCTAACTCTAACCTAACTCTATACTAGACCAAGTTGAACTTAACTATATCCTATGTGTCGGAATATCCTAACATCCCCCCTTAAGAACAACTTGGGATAGGATTGAAGGATTTACAAATATGACACAATAGGAGAAGGAAGGAGGCACTAGAGCCTATCCCCCCTTAGTGACAACTTCCTGAACTCCAAGCATATATCGAAGTTTAGTGAACTTCGCCTCTGTGAGAGCCTTTGTGAAGATGTCTGCAACCTGATCATCCGTTGGACAATATTGCACTTCAAGAACATGGTCAAGAATGAGCTTTCTGATGAAGTGCATGTGTAGTTCAATGTGTTTGCTGCGCTGATGCTGGACTGGATCTTTGCATAGCTGAATGGCACTTTGATTATCACACCAAAGTGTGGTTGGATGCTGCTGCTCAAAGCCAAACTCTGATAGGATCTGACGAAGCCACAAGGCTTCCTTACTAGCTTCCACGGCACCACGATACTCTGCTTCTGCTGACGAAAGAGAAATGGCAGCCTGTTTCTTACAAGCCCATGTAATAGGTCCTGAACCAAGAGTGAAGACATAACCGGCAGTAGACTTCCGATCATCAAGGTCACCAGCCCAATCAGAATCAGTGAAACCAACTAACAGAGGAGCTGCTTTGGCACTGTAATGAATCCCAAACTGTATTGTACCTCGAACATAACGAAGTATTCTTTTAGCTGCTTTCCAATGACTTTCACGGGGGTTTTGCATAAAACGAGCAACAAGGCCAACAACAAAGGAAAGATCAGGACGAGTATGGGTTAAATACAAGAGTTTTCCGACAAGTTGACGGTATAAGGTAGCATCAACTTCAGGAGAAGTACAAGAGACTGAAAGTTTGACTCCAGACTGAAAGGGAGAAGGGGCTGGCTTACAGTCTTCCATGTGAAAATGACGAAGAATATCACAAGCATACTTGGACTGGGAAAGGAAAATACCCTCTTGGGATTGCAAGACTTGAAGACCGAGAAAATAGTGTAAGTGTCCTAAGTCTGTCATTTCAAATTTCTTTTTAAGGCTGGACTTCACATGGTTTATAAGGTTGGGATCACTACCAGTAAGAATAAGATCATCAACATAAAGAACAAGGATGATGAGAGAGTTGCCCACTTTCTTGGTGTAGACAGTATTGTCAGAATGACACCTAGAAAAGCCAGATTCTAAAAGAAAGCTATCCATTTTGGCATACCAAGCTCGAGGAGCTTGCTTGAGGCCATAAAGGGATTTCTTAAGTCGACAAACGAGGCTGGAGTCTGTTTGTATGAAGCCAATGGGTTGTTCCATATAGATTTCTTCCTGCAAGTCCCCATGCAAGAAGGCAGATTTAACATCCATTTGATGTACTTCCCATTTTAAAGAGGCAGCAAGGGAAAGAACAAGGCGGATAGAGTTCATTTTGGCAACTGGAGAGAAGGTTTCAGTGTAGTCAATGCCTTCAACCTGTGAAAAGCCCTTAGCAACTAGACGAGCTTTATGTTTTAACTTTCCCATCTGGTCCATACTTGGTTCTGTAAACCCATTTGCATCTAACAAGTTTGCGTCCCTTTGGTAGAGGAACAAGATCCCATGTATCATTTGTCATCAATGAATGATATTCTTCATTCATAGCTGTTTCCCAATGTGGATGGCCTGAAGCTTCTGCAAAAGTGTCAGGATCATGATTCACTGGAGCTTGAGCCAGTAAAGAAGAGGCTCTTTCAAACTGAGAACGTGTACGTCGCTGATCTGTAGGATCACCGGCAAGATCACCTGCTGCATCCCGAGTAGCACGGACCCATCTTGGAAGTTGAGGATCCTGAGAAGGTGGGGAAGGATTATCATCCTCGCTTTCATCATCAGAAGAAGAAATGTTTTCAAAGATAGAAGAGATGGAAGAGGTGGCACATCCGCCGGACTAGGCTCGCAGGCCGATTTATTTTCATCAAATTTTACATCTCTTCTAATGATAACATTTTTGGACTTAAATGGAATAAGTCTATAGCCTTTTACATCTTCAGAATATCCAACAAAAGTACATTTCTCACTCTTAGGTTCTAAGGCTTTATGCTTTTCATCTGGAATATGGGCCCATGCTTCACTTCCAAACACACGAAAGTGACTTACATCTGGTTTAATGGAACTCCAAGCTTCTTCTGGAGTGATATTCTCTAGAACCTTAGTAGGAGTGCGATTGATTATATAATTTGCACAATTAATTGCTTCGGCCCAAAAACTAAGACTGAGTCCTTTAGATTGCAGCATACAATTAGCCATTTCCTTTAAAGTGCGATTTTTCCTTTCAGCTACACCATTTTGTTGTGGAGTGTATGGAACAGTATGTTGCATTTGAATTCCATTTTCGGTGCAAAAGGTGATGAATGCATTTTTAACATATTCTCCACCATTATCAGTTCTTAGCTTAAGAATTTGATGTCCAGATTGTTTTTCAACGAATGCTTTGAAGGCCAAAAAGGTGGTAAATACTTCGCTCTTGAGTTTTAAGAAGTATACCCAAGTGCGTCTAGAGAAATCATCAATGAAAGTTAAGAAGTACTTGCAGCCAGAGAATGAAGCAACAGGAAGAGGACCACATAAATCACTGTGCACAAGCTGTAAAGGGGCTGAGGCGTGCCAAGAGGCACGTTTGTCAAAACTGTCCCGATGATGTTTTCCGAGTACACATCCGGAACAAACACCATCTTTGCAAGATACCATAGGAAGACCTGTCACCATGTTTTCTTTACAGAGATGCTGAAGGGAGCGATAGTTTAAGTGACCATACCGCTCATGCCAAAGTTTGCTCACTTCATCATTATGAGCAACAAATACTGAGGGAAGATGGGATGACCCAAAGTTGTGAAACTTATACAACCTTTTGGAATCATCAGCAAGACCAGTAGCTAGAATCTGTTTAGGATCTTTTAGATCCTTGATTACAACATCATGAGGTGAAAATTCAACGATTTTACCTTCACCTGAATGAGTTATCTGATAGACAGATAGAAGGTTGCAGGATAAGTTTGGAACACATAATACATCATTGAACTGACCATTGTCTAGATGAACAGTTCCAGTCCCTACAACATTAAGAGATCTATCATCACCAACATATATATTTTTGGTGTTACAATCATTTAAAGAAGAAAACATGGCTTGGTTTTTGGCCATGTGACAAGAGGCTCCAGAATCAATGAGCCACTCATGAGAATGAGAAGAAGAAGAAGATACATTTAATGCATAACTAGACTGAGATGATTGACGATGACATGCAGAAAATGCCGTTCCGGAAGTTGAAGTTGAAGTAGGCTCCAGATGGATGTTATGTTTCTTCATTGCGGCTTCCAAGGCTTCCATCTTCTTAAAGCATTTAGATTCTAAGTGGCCATCTCGATTACAAAAGTTACAATGTCTTTCAGTCTTCTTCCATTTGTTTTTATTGGCTTATCATATTGCTGAAATGATCTTTCATCTTGAGGCTGAGTTGGTTTAGGACCATTCCTTTGAGGATAAGACTTCTTAGGATTCTTTGAATTTGGATACTGCTGGGCGGCTAACGCTTTTGTGGAAGAGTTTCCAAGATTAAGAAGACCAAGGTGTAAGAGTTTTTCTTGTTCTCTTATTAAGGAATCACAAAAGGAGTCAAAGGAAGGGGGCTTGTAGTCTTTGCCTTGACAAATGAAAGCTTCCCTGGTAGAATGGAAAGTGGAAACAAATACAGAGTAGGCTGGCCCTAACTTAGTGAGGATGGAATAAATAAGGTTACCATCATCTTTCTTAACTTTAACACCTTCCAAGAGATATCTAAGGTTCTTGAATTTTGACAAGAAATCTTCAATGCAAGAAAAATTATTAGGATCCAAAGTAAGCAGCTCATTTTCAAGTTGATGGGATCTAATTTCATTTTTAATCCCAAAAACTTTAGCAAGTTTTTCTAATGCTTCATGAGGAGTTTCAATTTCTGCAATGTGGAATCTAAGATCAGGAGAAACAGACATTCCTATCAAGCCACGTGCTTGATCTTGTCGATTTTCCCATTTTTCGGCCTTGTCTTCATCTTTGGGTTTCTTCTCTTGGTCTGTGGCTATTCTGAAGAGACCTTTACTTCTAAGTAAATCTCCCATGTAGGCGACCCATTGGAAGTAGTTAGTGCTGTCAAGAATGACTTGGCATGGACTTTCCATTTTTGAAAAACAACTGAAGCTGAAGATGCTGAAAGTAAGTGGTCCAATGGATAGATCTCGAAAAAATAGGCGGTTTTAAAAAAAACGGCTCTGAAAAAGGCTTCCGGATGAAGAAGTTATGGCTTTTTGAAAAAAAAAATTGTTGACGTTGCCGGCAAAGTGCGCGAATGTGCGGGAATGAAAAAATCCGCCCCCACAAAATGGAGACTTGAACCCAAGACCTCTACTCTCTTAAAAGGTCTTTGAACCAATTGATCTATACAAAAGATTTGAGAGAGAGAGAGAGAGAGAGAGAGAGAGAGAGAGAGAGGGGGGGGGGGGGGCCTCGATTTGCGTGCTTGCCTTGGGAAGACTCTTTTCCCCTACAAAACACAAAACACAAAACGAATATCCAAAGAAAAACGAACCTTACGGCTCGAAGTTAGCTTTAGCCAAAAAACTAGAAATTTTTTAAAAAAAATCTCAAAGTTAGCTTTTAGCCGAAAAACTAAATATTTTCCTCAATGTTTCTGATTTTCCGAGATCACACTAAGGTGCAGGGAAAAGAGCATACGCATGAGAAAAATCCTTTCTTTCTGTTTCTGATTTGCCCAGATCGCACAGAGTCGCAGGGCAAAGAGCATACGCAGAAATGAAAGGTATAGATCCGGGAAAAAAAAAGGCTAAATAAACCGAAACCGAAATAAGCAGAGAGAAAATGACAGTAAACTGCAAAAAAAACACTGTATACCTCCCGATCTGAAAAATGACGCAGCTAGGGCTACCGGAAACCTTTTCGCGTGAAACGAAAGGGGTTCCTCACTGAAACAGATGCTCCGAATGCAACAGAGCAGTCCTCTCGGCCCGAAAGCAGTCAGAAACAGCAGATCTAGGAAACGACAGCCGCATGCAGTTCTACCGGCTTCAGATTTGGATCACCAACGGACGCGGCCCTCAAATAGCTCTGATACCATGTAGGAATTTACAGGGTAAGTTCCACAGAAGAATACCAAAAGGACACCGCTCACAACCAGATCTCAAATCAATACACCAGTATTTTTGACGTGGTTAAAACCCTCAGAGTGCAAGGAGGGAAACAGTCCACGGCCTGTCCCAACGTGGGTACAGACAATTTATTAATCAAAGAATGAAAATTTACATAAGCTTCTCTCATGCACGGATTACCCGAACAATGACCCTCCATGCGCTTTAAATAGAACTCATGGACCAATCGGGTGTCAAGCCACGGATCAAGTGTCGGTAATACCGAGGTGAGAGTGAACCGTCGGATCACTACATATCGTGACCGTCGGATTGTAAGTTACAAAATGTACAACGGTAAAGAAACACACTTTACCTAACTCTAACCTAACTCTATACTAGACCAAGTTGAACTTAACTATATCCTATGTGTCGGAATATCCTAACACAAATGATAGTGAGTTTTGTTAACTGATGTGACCTGTGTACATGCTTAGAGTTAGCATGGTTTGAATTCCAAGGTGACACTATTAAGAACTTTTTAAAAGAAAATAGAAATGTAGGCTAATTTTAAATGTTTAGCTAGTGAAAACAACTATCAATATATGGTATCTATGTAGATGAAAACTATAGATTTATATGTTTGCCAAAATTCTAAAAATAAATCAAATATATTATGGAATAGAAGGAATAATGAAATATAATAATTCAATAACACAAGACAAAGAAGTGCTCATACTAGAATATAAAGCATTGGTGCTTGTATGTGTGTGGTGCATTATATACAATTTAAAATGAAAAGTTCAATGTGATATATCTTTTTAAACCCTACCATGGTGCCCCATGTATTATATTGAAGGTACAATAAATATTATTTTATAAAATAACTTAACCTACCTTAGTGCACATAGGAGGGTAATACATGGCTATGATGGTATCTTTCATATATAACATTGGCCAAATTTTTTGAAACCTTTACAACATACCATAGAACAATCTACATTAATATAATTCTATTTAACACATTGAAAATAATTTATTAAAAAAAATTGTTGATATTAACATGAATAAGCACTAACAAAAATATATTTAGTAAAACTTTTACCTAAATTTATTTATTAAAAATATAATATAAATAAACTAATTTTATTAAAACATTTTAAAATTAATATTTAATATTTTTTGAATAAATTATCTATTAAATTTGAAACAAAACATTATTTAAATCTAAATTGAAATTGTTGTAAACTTACATTTTAATAGTAATTACGTTTTCACAATTATCAAATTTACCTTAATGTTAATTAAAGTATTTGATTTCAATTTTGTTAAAACTGGTGAAAAGTGCATATGTAAATAAATGACAGATACACAAAATGCCTTAGATAATTGTTATTATTATAATATACGGAATCGAATATACATGAGTTTGGATTGTATTAAAGTTCATTATTATTTTAAATTTTTAGCCGTAAATATAATTATATAGATAAATTAATTAAGAAGTAATAATTTAAAGGTTTAGGAAATAGATTTTGTATTTTTCCCCACTTAAATAAAATTAAATTAGTCAATAGAGTAGCCAAACGTTTTGTTTTTTAATATTATTTTATAAGAGGTGTTTCCAATGACACTTCAACGTTATCCTTAAAGGGTTTTTGAGTTAATGAATATCTAAATTTAGTTTTTCCTTTGATTTATTATTATACAGGATTGAAAAATCTCACTACATAATTTCATAGCAAAAATTAACAATTTTTTTCCAAAATTCAAATTTTATCAAAAATTACAACTCTTTACACCATTCAAATCGATATCAAGTTCCAGCATGAATGAGAAAACAATATAGGGCATGGTTCTGGTAATATTTCTAAGTATTTAACAATGTAAATTGCTTCTGGACCTCAAAACCAGAGATGGGGAGAAACCAAGGAGTGAGCAATGGTGCCATATGCTGAGCTCATATGTGCAACACTGCAATTTCGAGTTTCAACACCCATACTTTCAAAGACACCATGAGGTTGAGTGTTTAATGTGTATTGCAATCTTTGGAGCTTGTGACTCAGCTCCATGGCCTCTGATCTCAACAAGGAATTCTCTTCTCTTATATGAGCATAACGCACTGAAGTAATGTTGAGTTTCTTCAATATCTCCCCATTCTTTGCTCTCAAATGACCCACCTCAGCCCTCAGCTGGTCCACAAGATGTTTCTGGAGCCTAGACCTCCTTGCAGACTCTCTGTTAGACAACATCTTTCTCTGCTTCCTCTCCTCTCTAACTTGCTGCTCCTCTATTTTGTCAGAGGCTGAGTGGCCCCAAATGTGTGACATGGCCTCCCCATTGCGCCCAGGAGAATTCAATGAATCGTCTGTTGGGTACCCCTCGTTCACCGACATAGGCACTGATCTCTCAGTGGGCACTTCAGATATAGATCCAGGAGTATTCAGATTGGCAGAAAATGGCATATTTCCATATTGGGTACGCCCCATATCATATATTTCTCTGCTAAATTGTGCTGGACTGATTGGGATTACCGAGTTGTTGTAAAGGTCCATTTCATTTGAATGAGAAACAAGCATCTGATTTGACTGCAAGTCTGAGAAAAAGGGAAAACCAGGTACAAATGTTTCAGATCCTGGCTTGATAATCACTCCCTCTGCTCCAAAAATTGAAGAATCTGCCACGGTCACTGATTCTGACTCCATCACTGCTCCTTTGTTGCCTCTGATGAGTCAATTAGGATTGGAAATGACACCATATACCCTAATCACCAGGGAAGGTATCAAGATCTGAAATAATTGCAGAGAAAGTTTGGGAATTTTCAAGGAAGACAAAGTGAGTAATAGGCATCAACAATGATGAGAAAAGACTTGTGCCACAGACGCCAATGGAGAAAAGTTTGAAGAATCTTTGCAACAATGGTGGTATAATCCAAATAACAACCGATGCTCCTCGTCTGAGTCAATCCACTAAGCTTTAGTTTGATTCCAACTCCTCCGAAGCCCGTGGCCTTGTTATAACAATGAACTCCTGTGAGGATATTGGCTTGACCTGTCACTGCAATCCCCACAATAGCTGAAAAGATGACAATGTCTGTTACAGCGTTGTCATTGCCCATGAGGCTTATGCCCACGCTGCTGAATTTCTTCTCGTCGGGGCTTCCGCCGGCGGTAATGCGCTGCTCCTGGAAGGAATTCCGGATGTATGTCTCGTGCCCACCCTAAACCAGGATGCCAGACGACTTGAAATGCGAGATACAATAATTATCGATGTTCAAATTTTGAATTTGGGCGGGGCAGGTTCACCAGTTCAAATTTCGAATTTGAATTTGAATTGTTCGGTTAACATGGAGTAACATGCATGCTCAACTCGTCACATCTCAGACGCGCATCCATATGCATAGCATAGCATGGTTTTATGTATTGTACATGGCGGTTATCCATGGTATGGTTTTACCAGAAAGCGTTTGTCCAAAAATATTCAGGTGTGTCAGCGTGCTTGTACTACAGTCTATGCCCACGGAATGACAGTAATGTAAGGGAGCATTTATGGAGCTATAGAGGTGGAAATAGCTCTTGCCCGGACCCAATACCACGCATTGATTGGACATAAAGCAGATCAGATTTCATTTTCCTACGGCTTTCTGGCTTACTGTAAGGAGGTCACAATTTTGCTTATATGGTGAAATTATCACTGGAATTTGGGGGGAAAATTTACAAAAAATTTAGCTTTAGTGTTTGACTCATTTTTTATGGTGGAAATGGATTCACACTATCAAGGAATTTTGGGCACCCAATATCTTGAAGCTTCATAACAATGACTTTGATTTCCAAAAATTTCTACTAGATTTTTTCAAAATTGTGTCAAATTGCCATTGTTTTCAAGGCAAAATCACGGCTTCGTTACTATTGGTACTAATTCTTTTCGCTAGTCTCACACATCATTTTCCAAGATAAAGCATATCCTGGCATAAAAAATGTTATGCATCTCATTCATATGTAAAACAATTGGTGTTGATGAAATGTTATGCATCTCATTCATATGTAAAACAATTGGCATTGATGATAACTTCACGTTCTTGGATGTCATAATGGTCCCTGTTAGCACTACAGGAAGCTCTCCTAGGTTGTAGCTTGGACATGCCTGGTAACATTAAATTTTTCAATATTGTTCTTTGAACTATTGGAATGGATTAAGGTTTGGATCAAGTCAGATGACTGTTTCAACTTTGTTTTCACTCCAGACATGCATGAATACCCTCAGCTTGACAAGGCTTTAGACCACTAATGCTCAATAGTTTATAGATTGAATGGATAGATGGAGAATACTGATTGTACCAACAGATGCATATATAAACATATATGAATTGCTAGCTACAGAAAGTAAATGAAGCTTGCAAATCTAATTTATCAATGCAGAGATAAGATGACAATTATTTGGCATTAGACACTGAAGAAAAACATGAATAACCTATTCAAGTGCAAGCTTAAAATAGAGGAAAAGGTGGCAATTGAACATGTAACAGCGAAAGAAGCTTGTATTACTGGAATGAAGATGAGACACTGAGAGGAATAGAGTCTCCACACTCTCCAAAAGTTGAACCTCTAATACCTCTAACTTTCAACCATTTATAGGCTTTTTACAATGCCTTCGGGCTCTCTGAGGCTCGAGGTGTCTTAATCTATCCCCTGTGTCTTTTTAACCACTTGATGCCATAACTCGACATACATGAGCTCAGAGATATCTTTTTCTAACAACATAGTAACCAATTTTTGGTAAATTCGCTGCGCTGTCAGGTGGCTCGCTCGTGCCAGCGATGCTCCATGATCACTTCTGTTGGTTCGGCTACATCGTGCTGTGGCTTTTCCCCTTCTGGCCATCTGTCTCCTGGACCTTTGTCTCCCGGCCTCTGTCCGGATGAGTGCATCTAGCCTTTGAAATCCCTGAAACGACCGCTTTTTGTTTTACACAGAGAAACGCATTCAAACTATGAAAATCTGTTGCGAACACTATTCATTCGGACTTCAAAAGTCCTTAAATCTGGTCTATTCTCCTATCGGGTCCGTCCTCAATCGCTATCACAAGTCGATTCGGCCTTGTTCCAAGGATCCCTTTGTATTTTGGAAATATGTTTAAAACATTGAAAATAATGAAAAAATGGCCTCCTCCGAACTTGAAACAATATACATTTTCATTCCCAAACCTCTTCGGGTCCAGGTTTTATCTCATATATATATATATATATATATATATATATATATATATATATATATATATATATATATATATATATATATATATATATATATATATATGCCTCTCCTATGTGAAACTCTGATGTGATATTGCGATGCAAGTGATCGCAATCGCATATCGCGATAACCCCAAACCATTTGGTGAGCGCTCTATTGCGCTGGCCGATTGCGATTTTCCAATCAGATTTGGACCATTGATCGGTTAGATCTGATGACTGATGTGCATTCATAGTTCAAGCCTTCGCTGCTCTGTTTTTCCCTATTTTCTATATGTTTTCGTTTCTCGATAGTGTTTTTCTGCCTTTTGGAGGGTTTTCTCTTGTGATTATTTTGATCTTTTAAACGATTTTTTAAAGATTTAGAGAGTTCTTGGATCCATTTTGGATCTGTTTGGATCAGCACCTCAGGGCTAACACGACTTATGGCCAAAGCGGAGCAAGAGGAGATGTGGTCGTCGGAGCTAAAACAAGGGACATTTCTGCTAAAAATAGCAGCCCTCTACCTCAGGGGCTAACACTGGCTCCTTTTGGGGATGAAAGCCTCCTTGTGAGGTTTCAAGAACTGCAGACCACTGCCTTTCTAGTAACAACCCAAACAAACTTATCTCCCAGTGTTCCATTGGGCATGGAGTTTATCTGTATAAAAAGCAAAAACTAAAAAAATTATTACAATATTAAGGCCTTAAAGGCCATATGAAGTAAAGTTTCAAAAACTGCCCATTGACTGGGCCATCAAAAACACCTTCCCCCTCCAAATTGTGCAGAATGAAAGTACTGTTCATCTGAACTTGAGTAATGACAAACAGTCCCGTCCATAAGGCATCAAATTTACCATGGTTGCCCTTCTTTTCCTTCAATGCATCCCATTTGAGAACCCAGTTACCAACCTAAAAACTGTCCATTTTTGCCTTCCTATCAAAGGTTTCTTTGATTTTCTTCTGATGAATTCTTGACTTCTCAACCAGTTGTTCTCTGATCTGTTGTAATTCAACCAAGTTACTCATTCTCCTCGCCATGTTGTTCTCTTCATCCTGTTCTTCTTGTAAGAATTTAGCCATAGGGAATTAGCTGGATAGGAAAAACAGTGTCAGCGCCATAAACCAGCTTAAATGGAGAATTTCCTATGGACTTCTTTTTGGTAACTCTGTCAACCCATAGTGAAAACTTCAACTTGGAATCCCAGTTCTTTTTGTTGTCCTCTTACCTCATGAGTTAGAGCTTTGAGGATGATGGGATCATCTGTCAGTCGTTTCTACTTTTTAGCTTGCTGTATTGCAGGGACAACAACTCTTTGAACAAAAGTTTCCTGGGCATTATTCATCTTCAACCTCAGATCATATCTGTGCTGATCTTCAGTTTGCAAAACAGCTTCACCATCCCATTCTTGGCTAATCTGGTCATTGAATAATGACTTTTCATAGGAAGCTGAGGTAAAAAAGGAGGCACTGCCTTTTTCTTCAAGACAATGGATCTCATCATCTTCTTCAAACTGCTCTTCTTCCATGACTACATTCTGGAAATGGGTCTTTACCCTTTGGTCTTCATTGGCATCTTTGCAGAATCTGCAACTGCTCATTAGCTCTTCTATATGGATTTGGGTTTCCAGGAGCAAAGGTATTAGGAACTCTTCCTTTCCCAGAGTGCTGCTCAACCTTTAATTTGGAGATTTTAGAGGCTAATGACTCTATCATCTTGGTCATTTTATCTATCTTGGGATTTGAAGAGGATGAAGGTTCACCCCTCTGTCTCCTTCTATCAACATTCCCCTTGAGCTTCTCTGCAACCATGATGTTCGATTCCACTTCCAAGGCTGCATCCTGCATATCAGCCAAGGTAGCACATTGTCTCTCCCTCAACAGTAGACAGAAGTCAGAATCAAATACACTGGCATAGGTGAGTTTAGCAGAAGTAGTGGTGGGTTTTACTTCAGCGGGTATCTTGTTGTACATGCGGCTAAACCTCTTATTAAAATCAGACAACAACTCACCATTTTCCCTCTTTAAGTTCCCAAACTCGATGTGGTAGTAGAGTAGATCCTTCTTATTCCCCCAATGCTTTAGGAATGCATCATCTAAAGCCTCAATATCTGCTATAGACCTTGGGGTCAGTTCTCTGAACCATTTTCTAGCCTCTCCATCTAGACTTTGGACAAAGACTCTCATCCATACATCATCTTCACTAATGTCCAGGTTATCAGCATAGCTATAGAATGATTCAAGATGTTCCTCAGCTGTAACACCTTCAGTCCCAGTGAACTTAGGCCTATACTTCTGATATTCTCTAGTAGGCATGGCATTCAAAGGAGTGGGCAGTACTAGAGGTCCATACCTAGCAGCTATGATTCTTCCCACTTTGGTAGGTGCTTGTGGTCCTACCATAGTTGTGGTGGCTAGAAGGGTACTGGAAGTCTGAATGATAGAGGGTTGATGAGTGACTGATAAGACTAAAGGAGTATGATGGATAGGAGGGGAGGCTTCCTTTGGGCTTACAACAAAAGGAGAACCTAAAGAATAAGGAGCTTTATGAATCTTTGAGATTTTTTCTTCACTGCTAGTATGAGATGCTATACTCTCAACATGTATTTGTTCTATTACAAGATTTTCTTGAAGAGATATAGAATATTGTTTAGAACTACCTGAACCTAATGCTCCTTTCTGCAACGCCTTTCTTTCTTTAATGATTCTTTTAGGGTCAGGTACTGGGTCAGCTTGTGGCTTCTGAGGATTTCTCCGCGTATGCCTCACAAATTGACCCAGCACTATGGAGTGGAGTCGCCAAGAGGTTTGTCCTTCAGTAGAGTCGCTAGATAGATGATTACAACCGAAAAAGTGTCCAAACTTTGTCTATCATCAAAGATGGATCTGTGTCATCTCCTAGGGAAGCTGAGCTCCAGTCTCCTCTCCCCGGCAACAGCGCCAATTATGTTAGCACTCCAGGAAGCTCTCCTAGGTTGTAGCTTGAAGATGCCTGGTAACATATAACTCTTCAATATTGTTCTCTAAACTATTGGAATGGATTAAGGTTTGGATCAAGTCAGATGACTGTTTCAACTCTAGTTTCACTCCAGACATGCATGAACACCCTTAGCTTGACAAGGCTTTAGACCACTAATGCTCAATAGTTTATAGATTGAATGGATAGATGGAGAATACTAACTGTACCAACAGATGCATAATTGTACCAGTAGATGCATACATAAACATATATGAATGGCTAGCTACAAAAAGTAAATGAAGCTTGCAAATCTAATTTATCAACATAAAGATAAGATGATAGTTATCTGGCATTAGACACAGAAGAAAAACATGAATAACCTATTCAAGTGCAAGCTTATAATAGAGGAGAAGATGAAAATTGAACATGTAACAACAAAAGAAGCTTGTATTACTGTAATGAAGATGAGATGCTGAGAGGAACAGAGTCTCCATAGTCTCCAAAAGTTGAACCTCTAATACCTCTAACTTTCAACCATTTATAGCCCTTTTACAATGCCCTCAGGCTCTCTGAGGCTCAAGGTGTCTTAATCTATCCCTTGTGTCTTTTTTAACCACTTGATGCCATAACTCGACAGGTCTCTTTTTGGTAAATTCGCTACGCTGTCAGGTGGCTCGCTCGTGCCAGCGATGCTCCATGATCACTTCTGTTGGTTCGACTGCATCGTGCTGTGGCTTTTCCCCTTCTGGCCATCTATCTCCCGGACCTCTATCTCCCAGCCTCTGTCCGAATGAGTGCATCTAGCCTTTGAAATCCCTAAAATAGGCCACTTTCTATTTTACACAGAGAAACGTGTTCAAAATATGAAAATCTGCTACTAACATTGTTCATCCGAACTTCAAAATTCCTTAAATTTGGTCTATTCTCCTATCGGGTCTGTCCCCAATCGTTGTCGCAAGTTGCTTCAGCCTTGTTCCAAGGCTTGCCTTTGTATTTTGGAAATACGTTTAAAACGTTGAAAATAACAAAACAATGGCTTCCTCCGGACTTGAAACAATATACATTTTCATTCCCAAACCTCTTCGGGTTCGGGTTTTATCGCATATATATATGTATGTATATATATATATATATATATATATATATATATATATATATATATATATATATATATACATATCTCGCTCCTCTGTGAAACTTCGATGCGATATTGCGATGCGAGTGATCGCAATCGCATATCGCGATAACCCCGGGCCATTTGGTGAGCGCTCTGTTGTGCTGGCCGATTGTGATTTTCTGATCAGATCTGGACCATTGATCGGCTAGATCTGACGGCTGCTGTGCATTCATAGTTCAAGCCTCCGCTGCTCTGTTTTTCACTATTTTCTCTATGTTTTCATTTCCCGATAGTGTTTTTCCGCCTTTTGGAGGGTTTTCTCTTGTGATTATTTTGATATTTTAAACGATTTTTTAAAGACTTAGAGAGTTCTTGGATCCATTTTGGATCTGTTTGAATCAACACCTCGGGGCTAACACGGCTTATGGACAAAGAGGAGCAAGAGGAGATGTGGCCATTGGAGCTAAAACAGGGGACATTTCTGCTAAAAATAGCAGCCCTCTACCTCAGGGGCTAACAGTCCCAATGGTCAGAAAAGTGGTTTTATTTTGTTTTTTTTAATAAAGATGACAAGCACACTGAGTGATTTGATGTCATAATGGTCTCAATGGTCGAAAAAGTGATTTCATTTTGTTTTTTCATAAAGATGAGAGTGATCAAATTTGATTGGATGTCATAATGGTCCCAATGGTTAGAAAAGTGGTTTCATTTTGTTTTTTTTTAATAAAGGTGACAAGGACACTCAGTGATCTGATTTCATAATGGTGTCATAATGGTCCCAATGGTTAGAAAAGTGGTTTCATTTTGTTTTTTTCATAAAGATGAGAGTGATCAAATTTGAAGGACTGGTATCAATTTCATTTGGAAGAGTATATATTCATCTAACTTTTCAAGGATGAAAGGTTAAAAAAAATTGTACTTCAATTGACAAGTGTAAAGTAAATAAACCCTTCATTAAAAAGGTGCATAAATAAAGTAATGCCCTTCTAAACCTGTACACCTTGAAAAAATTATATTGCCATTACATCAAAATACCCCAAAATTTCAATAAAAGTAGTGAATAAAGAGAGATTTTTCTCAAATTTTATTTAAAAAACAACTAAGCAAATGTTTCTTTCATTCATTAGATGATTTTCAAAAATATTTGGACTTACATCATTGAAAATTTCAATCTATTTGCCCAATGAGAGAGGCTTTCTACTTTTCATTTGTTTCCATACATCATAAATAACATTCCAATCTACCTCATTTAGAGCATGAGGTGCACTAAAAGAGAGGAACATCAACATATCTAGCGTCTCCAATGAAAGTCTTGATTTATCATTGTTTTTAATCTCATTTAATTTTGAGAAGCCTCTTTCATGCATTGTTGTGCTTGTTGGAATAACAAGAATTGTTTGCTATAATTGCATCAAATATGGAAAATCTTCATACCATTTAGGTTCATCTCCACATAGATCTCAAACAGATGTTTTTAGGAGTATGATTTATAAATAGTACAAATAAATTCATCCATTTCACCCAAACATCTAGTAGTATCTACAATAAGTGATTCCCCAACATTAAATTTTTGACATAAACATTTCAACCATCTTTTAGTTTGGGAGTCCTATCTAGAGATTCAATCATCTTCATAACAAAACATTTTCCCAAAAGAATACAATCATCTATTGTCCCTGATGTTTGCATCTTTGGAAAACTTTCAAACCTCAATGGATGTAAATGTACCATACCTGTGTTATCCACAAATTCAAGGGTCCCCCCTTGTGCTTTAATTAGAAAAGAGGATATGTGGATTGCACTTGCGCTTAATATGCTTCCTAAAATTTGTTTGTGAAACATGCAGATAGAAACATCTAGAGTAGTGCCAATAGATGTAATATCAACATGATCCTCTTGAAACTTCTTATTCAACTTATTTAATTCAATTAACACATCTGAGACTAACATTGTTATGTTACTGCACTTTCCAATAATGCCAAAACTAATAAAATTACAAGTATTTTACGTAGAGGAAAGAGAAAACCAATAAGACTAAAAAAATCTCTAATTCATTGTACTAAATGTAGAGGGTACAATCCCTCTTAAACTCAACAATGAAAAGGAGGAAAAAATATATTTGAAATGTTCCCAAAATCACAAGCTAGACGACGATGAGATTTAAATGAAACATAGCCATCCCTATGCCCAAAAACAGCCTTCAAAATTTGTTTCTACCAATTTCCTACAACTCCATGAGAAATTGGTGATTTTATTTATACAAGGAAATTTAGGGATGACACAAACTTTGTAGGTCGTTTAAACAATTCATTGTTTCGTTCCAAATTTGCATCCTTGTCGAAATCCAATGCAATGTCCATCATCAAGATTTACCATGAAAGCATTCATAAACTTTTTATTTATCAAGAATGCTGGTGGTCTATTGAAATTTAATAGCCAAATTATTTGGCAATGCGTCTGAGCATAAAATAGAAGAAAAATTCGTCTGAGAATAAAATAGAAGAAAAATTCGTTTGAGAATAAAATAGAAGAAAATAATTGTAGGTTACACATTGCATACTTTATAAAACAACCCTAACATATTCCAGCAAATACCGAGAGAGTTAGATATTAGTGTAGAAGCATAAATATTTCTTACAAATATGGTGAGCCGACTGAATTTTTATTCACAAAGAACACTATCAATGGGGACAACTCAAACAGAAAAGATTTCTGCAACTTCTTAATACTATTGGTTGTCTAGTGTTGGAATTTAACGGTCAAATTATTTGCCAATGCAGGGTTTGTATGCTATTGCTTGTGAGATATTTTCTAGCACATGCATCTCGCACCTCCCAGAATCACACATGCATCTCGTGTGTATCTCATCTGGAGAGAAGGAAGCATCGAGAAGAATGTTCTCAATTATGTTAGGTGTGGTGGCGGCTCTGCTCCTTAGTTGGCCAAGTGGCTATATTTACCTTTGCATAATTGGTTCATTAAAAACATTGTAAATCCAGTTACAACTATTATGTTCAATGGAAAAAACGTTGAACAGAACATCTAAATGGCCATGTGGAGAAGTTGGTTACAACATTTATGATTGGAAGTGAGAACATCTTAGCCCTATTTCAGTGTTAGGTGGACTTTTCCAAGAGGAAAGTCTGAGGCCCGTGGATACTAAAAAAACGCCACCTGACTGCCATGGTATGTACCCTAAAACTATTTGAGGAGCTAATATTTCATAAATGCTTGGCAATTATAAGGTAGATTGTGATATTAATTTGAATACTTTATTTTGCAGAATTTAAAGATAACCTATTCGTTTTTTGTGACAATATTCAATGCAAGAATGAAATTATAGCCTGGCTTGTTGGAAGGGTTTTATGATAACTTCCCCACCCGGGTTCTATTCACAAGACATAATTATGTTAAATAATCCTGAAAAGGATTCTATGTACGACTAAGTCGAAGCTTCTTCAGTACTAAAAAAATGACATTAATATACCGATAGACAATGAAATACTAGGAATAATGTTGGAATATAATGTCATTAATAATATTGATATTAATGACATTAATTTTATTTGTTTAAACCTATTCGAATTATATTGTCATTTGCTTTTGCATGGTGACTCTTGTTGTTTTTGTGGGCCACTTGGAAATTTGAAACATGTTCCTTAGTATAAGGGGATGGAAATCCACATGATGTTTTTGCTTATCTAGGTGGGCAAGAAATGAGTGAATAATTACTATTCAATTATGTATGTGGTTGTTGGTCGGGGACTTGTGCAGAGGTTTGCTTATGCGGAGATTTCATTGTGCAGAAAGTTTTACACAAACAAATCTCTACACATTCCAGCACAAGCAATGGTGAATGTAAAATAATCTTATATAAAGACACTTTTACATAGTATACGCAACTCGAGGCACTAGAATAAATATTTATTGCAAGTTTGACATTTCCCTCCACTTACACATTTACCAACACAATGAAATGTATGACAATGAGCTATTTGTTATACTTGTGCAAAGCTTTTCTTGTGTGGAAAGCTTCGCACAATCAAAGCTCTACACTCAAAGATCTCTGCAGACACACTAGGGTTGTCTTCATTCTATAATGGAACCTCTATGATTTGTGAAGATGTCCTCTTTACTCGTGAAATTTCTCCCTAGTTTGTTTGTTCTTTAAAAAATAGACTTGACTACAAAATATTGCACTACAATCAAATTAATGCTTTCAAAAGAGGTAATGAGCTTTACTCATTGACATCAATCCTCAAACTTGTATAGTATAAAAGATTCACAAGGCGAAATAATGTAACGTATCACAATTAACTGCTAGAACAAACTTTAATCCATATCCCTAAAGAATAATACCTCATATCCTCACTGTGGGCCTTGGTCTGCATCGCACCTAAGTACTGAAGCAAGTCCCTACGATTTGGAGAAGAAATGGAATGATAATTGAACACATTGTCATATTCAAGTCTCTTTGTTTGAGAGTGTCTCGAAAATGCAGGTGATTCTGTGATGACCTCAGAATGAACTTCAAGACCACAGGTAACCAAGTTTTCCCTTTTCTTTTGTCCTATAAACTCTTTAGTTTTGTTCTTGTTCTTCCTCTTAATCATAGGATTAAAAGCACTTTTCCTTTCGAGACACAATTGTCTTCAAAAATGGGGGCTTCACTCAACAAACCTCTCGCATATGACATGTGTTCGTGCCATACTAAACAATACCCTTAATTTCCATAAATATTGGAAAATAAATCTAAAAATCACATTATTTACCCCCTACCAATACAAACCCAATACACCTTCCTAATTTAAGATACTTTCACTAGATATTGTAGGTATCCATTTTTTCATTGACCTTTTTTATACCCCTTTATATTTTCTCATTAAATTTGAGTTGCACCTTTTAGACCTACCAATATAAAAACCCTTTACCCCTTACTATATGCTCAAATATATTATGTCATTTTTTCCTCAATATATATCCCCCATGTGGTATGGTATTGCTCCCCAAGTGAAGCCCATGTGTCCTCATAAACCGCCTTCTAATTCGTGCCATGACTACAATTGAATGAAGGTATGGCATGTAGATACCTATGAGTTCTAGGTGGAGAATCGGATTTGTAAAGCATCCTTGGAGAATTTATGCTAAAATCATGGCTGTCTTTGGCTTTGTCCATTGGAATTTTGTCACCTAATTTGAATTTATTTCGAGGAGAAGAATCTCTAAGCCGGGGTGAATTGGAAGCAAGAGACTGATGTCTGGAATCAAAAATGAATTATCTCTTGCTACTACTGAAACAATTTGGAGAATATATGGCTAGATCCTTGGTTGGTATGCACATGTCACTAAGCATAGTGAATTTAAAATGAAACAGCGGTGAGTTTGAAATCTATTATTAGGTCTATTGAAAGGGAGGTTGCATATTGCATGAGCGATTTTTCCACCAGGGAAATCACCTCTAACCATATTTATCAAAACATAGTAGAGACACAAGAAAGGATTAACAAACTCGGTTTGTAAAACTTGGTTATGAGAATAATTACTACAATGAAGCAGAAGGCACTGCAACTTTCTGTCTGGAAACACTCTGGGCACTCATCTCAGAAATCCAGGGACTGGACATGCCCGTTATCTTAACAGAGGTAGTAGATTACATCATAGCCCTTAAACGAGACTCATTACAACAACCACCTTTCCGAGATCAAGTCTACTTGGCCTTCATTGACCTACAACAAAACAAGGAGGGACATGCTTTCCTACTATGGCAAGAGCTATTAATGGAAAATGATTCTAGCTCAAACACTAATGAATTTGAACAAGGTTAGTACTGGAGAGTGAGTCAGTCACCTTGCCTACTATAGAACTATACTTAGGAGGTGAAAGGAAGCTTGCATAGGTCATTAACCGGTAGTCTCCAATGATTTCATACAATTAACTTGGTTAATTGAATCTTCAATCAGTGGAACTGCAACAGATGTTGAGCTAGGTGATGAAATAACTTGAATGGCTCACTTTGCTACGCAAAATTCCAAACGATGTGCCTAATTGATTAGGGAAAATGTCCAAAATTTTATTTTATATACTAATTCCCCAATGCACTTCGTTAGCGCTACCAGTGCATTTGTTCCTTTTCTTTTGGCGCTATTAATGATGTAGCCTTTAGATGGATAATCAACCAATATTTATGATCAAGTGATCATGGCATGTAGGATGTTAAGAGACGTAAATTTCCATAAGACTATCTATTGGAAAGGCAGAGAAGCTCAAACAGAAATTCACCCAAAACACATGAGTTGCGGCTCTTCTATTGATCACACAAAACTAGATTATTACAATGAACCCGGTGAAGGGTATTTAACCCTTTCCAACTAGCGACTTGCCTTGACATGCAACCACACACTATAAATTCGACTATGAATTAACTCGACATGACTCATCACCCAGTTAACTAACTCTCTAACTTTAGCCAACTTCTCATACGGGAGTAATTAGCTTATTTTAACACTCTCCCTTAATTACAACTGCTAAACTAAGACTGACTCATAACAACTCAAACATGCTTGTTGATCTATGTCTCAGCTAGGCTTACAACACCCAAGTTTCTTCTATGAAACTCAAAAAAATCTTTTGCTAATGACTTAGTAAATATATCAGCCAATTGATCACTAGATTTACAAGGCTTCAAGTGAACTTCTCCATTGCTCACAAGTTTTCTAATAAACTGATATCTAGTATCAATATGCTTTCTCTTTTGATGAAACACACTATTCTTGGATAGTGAAATCATTGAGGTGTTGTCGCAATATATTGTTGTTGATCATTATTTTTTCTGCTTGAGTCCATCAAATACTCTTCTTAACCATATGGCTTGACATGTTGCTGATGTTGCTGCTACATATTCTTCTTCTGTTGACGAAAGTGTCACAACGGGATGCTTCTTAGATGCCCATGAAATCACACCTGAACCAATATGGAACACAAAACCACAAGTTCTCTTCCTATCATCCAAACTTCCTACAAAATCACTATCTGTGTATCCAATCAAATCCTTCTTTTATGTGCTTTCATACATTATGCCACAATCTCTAGTTCCTGCAATGCATCTTGGAATTATTTTTCCTACACTACAATGTGTGTCTTTTGGAGTCTCGATAAATATGGAAATAAAACACACTCCTTGCATGATATCTGGTCTTGTAGCTGTGAGATACATGAGGTTGCCAACCAATCTTTTAAATAGAGTTGGATTGACATCTGATCCTTCCTCATCCTTGCTTAACTTTTCACCTGTTGCAACTGGTGTAGGGATAGGTTTGCAAATTTTCATCCTAAATCTTTTCAACAATTCTTTGGCATATTTATTTTGACAAATAAAAATTCCTTTTTCAGATTGCTCAACTTCTATGCCAAGAAAATATTTCATGAGACCAAGATCTGTCATCTAAATTTTTTTCGTCATGGTTGCTTTAAATTCATCTAACTCAAAATCAACTGTAAAAATCATGTCATCATCATATAAGAAAAAAATCAAAATATTTGCATTCTCATTTACCTTTGTGTACAAGGTAGGCTCAATGTTGCTTCTGCAAAATCCATTCTTAATCATGTAGTTGTCGATTCTACTATACCAAGCTCTAAGCACTTGCTTCAGTCCATAGAGCGATTTCTTCAACCTATAAACTTTATATTTGTTACGTTCAACTTCATAACCTGGAGGCTATTGCACATAAATTTCTTCTTCTAGAATTCCATTAAAGAAGGTTGATTTCACATCCATCTGATATACTTTCCACTTGTTCTGAGCTGTTGTGGCTAGAACTTCTCTTAAAATATCCAATCTGGCTACTGGAGAAAACTTTTCTCCAAAGTCTATTCTTGGTTGCTATGAGAATCCTTTTGCTACAAGTCTCACTTTAAATCTGTCAATTTCACCTTTCTCATTCAACTTTGTCTTGTACACACACTTCCACCAATCGACTGTGTCCTCATAGGTCCACACAAGTATATATGCACTAGCTCAAGAGGTTGCTTTTCTCGGTATGCACCTCCCTTTGGAAAACTTTCACAATGTTGCTTTCCCAAGATGCAACACTCATAAGTACTTGCAGGTTCTTTGATGGGAGTTAATCCTCTAACCATTTGTTTCTGCTACAACAATCTTAAACTAGAAAGTGTCCAAACTGAAAGTTCCATTACCAATAATCATCAGAACATGCAACTGTAAAATAACTTACATAATCACTGTAATTCATAAATTAGAGGAAAGAGTTTTTCCCTCGTCATCTACACCTTCACTATCAGTTTCCTGCCTGGGGGCTTGTCATATATAACACATTCTTGACCTTGAAAGATAACGATGTATCATTTCTGTGTCAATTGACCAACACTTATCAAATTATGTTTGAGACTAGGAACATAATATACCTTTGAGATTGTCTTAGGCTCCCCTTGCTTGGTCAGAATGTTGAAAACTCCTTTTCCATATACATCCACGGTCTTGTTAGTCCCCAACTTTACCTCTGTTTTCACAAATTGATCCAAATTTGCAACAAAATTCTTGTTGCGTGTCATGTGGTTACTACAACCACTGTCTAATAGCCACACACTATCAGAAAGTTCATGCATGGTATGGAAAGCTAGGAACATGGAGTTAGTACTCTTTATAGTGATATTATCTCTCTGGTTCCCTTGATCAGCTATCTTCTTCTTGCAATCACAAGCATAATGACCAAATTTATTGCAATAATAACATCTCACCTTTGATTATTGCTGAAATTTCTACAGTTTCTTCCACTTTCATGTTCATGCTCTTCTTAGCCATCTCTCTGACCACCATACCTTTCGCCTCATGATCCAGGTGGATATTGGTGGCCACTTTCCAAATCCACTTGGACCCACACCATTGTTTCTTTCAGCTTTTCAGTTTCCTTAATCGTAGCCTAGTTTACTATTTTTAGCAGTTTTTCGAGTCCTGAACTTCTGGAGCCGTTTTGAGGCCCTAAACGACATTTTTTGGGAAAACTAGGAGCAACATGCATCCATGGACCAATGTTGCTCTTCCCAAAGTTGTAGTTCTCGAATAGATATTTCTAATGAGATACTGTGTGCGTCAAACGGAGATCGTATGCCAAAGTTACGACCCCGGGAAGTTGATGTACCAATTTACCCAAACGGGGCCCACAGTTTGGCGTTTCATCTTCTAGGGTTAGGTTTTGGAATGTCAAGGGTTTTCCATTATTTCTCAACAATAAATAGGCCTTCGAGCCTCATTGTAACACAGTTCAGAGGCATGTAGCCGCCACATCTCTTCTCAGAGATAAGCTACCATCGCCCTAGCTGGTTTATTTCCAACTTTGTTTGTAAGCATATTTCAGTGTTTTACATTAATGAAATGAAGTATTATTTCCTCTACATCTCTGTTTTTATGGTTATCTGTGTAGTTTGTTTCATTTCTGTTTAAATCCGGATCAGTGGTATTAGAGCGGTATGCTTTTTCTCTGTTTTTCTTTGCATGTCCCCAACGAGTTCGGGATATAAGGAGTTAGGGCTTGAACTGGTCGAACCTTTGCAAGACCAGCCTCGCAAATCCTGACAGCCTCCCATGGTGGATGAAAAGAAAGACGAGGGGGCAGGAGATCCTATCAAAATATTGCTCGAAGGAGCCCTTGAGCGATAAAGGAATGCGATGATGGACAACTTCGCCCAAATCCTTCAGCGGATACCTAGGGGCGACACATCGGCTTCCAACATCTACTCTGGAAACGCCACACTGTTTAAGGTACAAGTTAATTTTGAAATTCCCATATTTGAGGGTCAGATAGATGCAGATGCCATTGATAAATGGTTAAATATGCTAGAGGGTTATTTTCTGTTCATGATTTTTCCAGTCGAGAAAAGATTATTTTCGCTCTTCTCAAAGTAGCCCCCCCACTTCAAGGACTGGTGGGAAACCTACTGCGAGCAGAAGGATGAAAGTACAGGCTCATTGTTTTCAGTCGCACCCACTTGGGATTCCTTCCGAGAGGCCATCAAGGGGCAGTACTACCCTGTCGGAAGCTATGAGGATCAATACATAAAGTGGACCATGCTGCGGTAGGGAAGGGACCAAGACGTGCTGGAGTTTACCAATATTTTCCATACCCTTCAGAAAAAGTTGGGTATCAAGGATTCAGAGCAACATTTGATACTCAAATACCGTGGATGCCTACACAAGTACATCCAGGAAGAAATAGAATTCCTGAACATCCCCTCGCTCGGCACAGCATACCGATATGCCGTCAAGGTCGAACAAAAGTTTAAACAGAAGAAGCGAGACTTTGGATCTGCGAATCCAAAGCAAGGGAAAGGTGCCCCCAAACCGTAGAACAAAGGACAAAGCCAAGGTGGGGCAGCCCAAGAAAACCCGCCAAATATGCAAGCAAAGAATAACGCCATGAATCCAAAAAAGGACACGGGAAAGTGGTGTGAGTTCCATAAGAGCTCCACTCACAACACAAGTGAGTGTCGGGCCAAATAGTCACTGGTGGTCGAGCTAAAGGTTTTAGAATCAGATGCATGTTCCGACTCTGAGTTAGAACCTGACAAGGGGAATGACAAAGGGAAGTAGATTATCGATGCAGAGACCAACGCCACTGTTGCCACCACGAAGATCCAGAAGGAGGAACCTGAAGACCCAGAGAAGGAGGAGCATCTCTTCCACTCACGAATGTGGGTAAAGGGCTCCCCGCTACAGTTCATTGTCAATGGTGGGAGCCAAAAGAACCTCATTTCGGCAGAGGTCGTGAAGCGGTTGGGCTTACCAACCACAACACATCCACAACCGTACAACATCAGGTGGCTTCACCAAGGACGGGATCTTCGCGTGAGCTGACAATGTCGCCTTCCATACAACATGAAGCCCTTCACGGATGAGCTATTGTGTGACATTGCTCCCCTTGAAGTTTGTGATGTATTATTAGGACAACCTTACTTGTGGAAGTGACATGCTATGTATGAATCAAGGTTCCATGCTGTTATTGTTACTTTGGGACATAAGTTTACAGGATATCGGAGGTAGCACCGCCCACCACCATCTCTTTGATTACTGCAAAACAATGCAGTAAGCTCGTTTCCAAAACTGGGAAAATTGTTTTCCTGATGATACACCCTCAAGGAATGAAGAAGATGGTGGCCACGACCTCCAAACAGGGCCCCTCTGCACGACAACTACAGATGGTCAAGGTCACGGAGGAGTACGAGGATATCTTCACCTCCTCCGCATGGGTTCCTCTACATTGTCAGGTCAAGCACTCCATCGATCTGACCCGAGGTGCACTGCTGCCCAATGGACCAATCTATTAGCGCTTTTTTCTGGAGAATGATGAAATCAAGAGGTAGATTCAGGAGCTAGTATAGAAAGGTCACATCCATCCAAGTTCATCGCCCTGTGGGAGCCTGATCATGTTAATATAGAAGAAGGATGGGACTTGGAGACTCTGTATTGACTATCGGGCACTGAACAAGATCATTGTCC
Source organism: Pinus tabuliformis (assembly GCA_031772625.1). Lineage (NCBI taxonomy): Eukaryota > Viridiplantae > Streptophyta > Pinopsida > Pinales > Pinaceae > Pinus > Pinus tabuliformis. Next base: position 738,151,790 of record CM062816.1, read on the forward strand.
GTAATATGTACCCGATCCCATAGATTGATGACCTCTTGGACCAACTGAAGGGGGAAAAATATTTTAGAAAGATCGATTTGAAGTCAGGATATCACCAGGTACTAATCGAACCCTCTGATGTGTGGAAGGTTGCCTTCAAAGCCAAGGAGGGCCTTTTCGAATAATTGGTTATGCCGTTTGGATTGACGAATGCTCCTGCAACCTTCATGAGGCTAATGGATGACATCTTGCGTCCATTAGCCAACTCATTCATAGTGGTATACTTGGATGACATCCTGATCTTCAGCCATAGTTGGGAAGAACACCTCCACCACATCCGACAGGTTCTCCAGACACTGCGGCAACACAAGTTATGTGCCAATTTGGAGAAATGCACTTTTGGCATGACCCAAGTTCAGTATCTGGGATACATTATTGATGAACAGGGGGTACATGTGGATCCATCCAAGATCCAAGTCATTCGAGATTGGCCATCTCCAACCACTCTGACAGAGCTTCGCAGCTTTCTAGGTCTTGCCAACTTCTACCGCAAGTTCGTGTTGGGATTTTCTCATATCACTTGGCCCTTGAGTCAAGTCACCAAGGGAGGAGCGAAAGAAAAATTCTTTTGGTTTGAGTCTCAATAGAAGGCATTCACAGAGTTGAAATATCGCCTCTACACGGCACCAATGCTTGCTTTACCAGAATTGCAACAACCATTTGAGGTCGAGACAGATGCCTCTGACTATGCTATTGGGGTAGTCCTCACTCAACATGGGCATCCAGTGGCATATCACAGTGAGACACTTTCAGGGACAGTCTTGAAGTATCCCACTTATGACAAAGAGATGTATTTCATTATGTAGGCCTGCCGACAATGGAAGCATTACATTTTGGGGAAGGAAATGGTCATCCACACAGACCACCGACCCCTGCAGTTCATACAGACCCAAGGGAAATTGCAGAATGATCACCATCAGAAGTGGTCCACATACCTGCAACAGTTCCATTTGAATATAAAGTATAAGAAGGGTAGCACCAATAATGTTGCAGATTGCCTCAATCGACCACCAATCATGGCGTTAACCACTATGCTCAACTCTTGTGGGCACGAGACTTCTGATTGCCCACTTCTCTACAAAAGCAACCCAGAATTTGGCCACACATACTAGACACTCTTGGAGGGTCAACATGTTCCAGATTTTCACCTCCAGGATGTTATGCTCTTAACCTGCAAAGTAATACCCAAACACAGAATATGCGAAGAAAAGATACCCAGAACACAGAATATGTGAAGAAAAGATACCCAGAACACAGAATAGCAATGATTTTATTATTCAAAGAGCAATGTTCACATGCCTCTTCGAGGGGGCAACCTCCAATAGAGCAGAGCTCGATTACAACATAAGACACGATACTCCTCGCAGGGAGTCTCTATCCTTTATATATGACTCATACATGCAATACCACGGGCCAATACCGTGGGTTTTATTAATACCATCTATCTAATACTACTGCCCATTTGCAACTAACTGTGGTCCTGTCATTAATTGCGGGTTAACCACTTACAAATATTAATATGGGCTTTATTGACTCTTGACTATGACGTGATCCCATGACATAAATAAGGGGGATACGGTGGGACCCTAACATGCCCTCCCCCTTAAGACTAGCCTTGTCCTCAAGGCTGAAGCTGCGGAAACTGCTGAAGAATCGTGGCTAGTTCCCAAGTTGCATCTTCCGGAGAGGTGTCTTTCCATTTGACGAGGACTTCCTTAATCATGCGGCCGTGCAGGTGCTTGTCCCTTGTGTCTAGAACCTATTCGGGTTGAAGCCAGATTGACCCTTCTTCGTCTAATTCAGGTAGACTGGTTTGAACTCGGCAATTGTTCCCAATCACTTTCTTGAGGCACGATACATGGAAAACTGGGTGGATTTTTGCTGTAGGTGGCAAAGCCAACTTGTAAGCCACTTCTCCAATGCACTGAAGTACTTTGTATGGTCCGTAGAATTTTGGAGAGAGCTTTTGACAACCCTTGTCTTTGAGTGATGTTTGCTTATATGGTTGCAGCCTCAAAAAGACCTGATCCCCTTCTTGAAATTGGCGCTCTGAGCGATGTTGGTCGTCCTGTTGCTTCATGCGATTCTGAGCTTGATGAAGATTCTCGCGAAGATGGGCGAGCATGGTTGCGCGGTGTTGTAGGAGTTGATCCACGGCTTGTACTTTGGAGCACCCCGTGAGATAAGAAGTAGGGGAAGGCGGAAGTTGACCACAGACTGCTTCATAGGGAGTCATTTTGGTGGTGGCATGATAGTTGGTGTTATACCACCATTCAGCCAGAGGTAACCACTGTACCCAAAGGTGTTGCTTTTTTGAAGTGAAACACCTAAGGTAGGTTTCTAGACATTTGTTGACGGCTTCGGTTTGACCATCTGTTTGCGGATGATATGAAGTACTGAGTTTGAGTTGAGTGCCTTGTATTCTGAAGAGTTCCTGCCAAAAATTACTGGTGAAGATCGGGTCGCGGTCGGACACAATAGAAGTGGGCATGCCATGCAATTTGAAGATCTGATCCATGAAAGTTTGAGCAACCAAAGTTGGTGTAAACGGTTGGGGTAGGGTGCAGAAATGAGCATACTTCGATAGTCGGTCCACAACCACCATGATGACTGACTTGTTCCCAGACTTTGGAAGACCTGTAATGAAATCCATGGAAACCTCCGTCCAAATTGATGCCGGAATGGGCAATGGTTGTAATGTGCCTGGTGTGTTGATGGTCTCCCCTTTGTGGCGTTGACAGACATCACATTCTGCTACGAAAGTAAGGATGTCCTTTTTCATGCCGGTCCAAAAAAATGATCTTCTGGTGCGAGCATACGTCTTCTGAAAGCCCGAATGTCCTGCAATGGAAGATGAGTGCAATTCTGTCAAAATGCGACTTTTGAGGGTGGATGTTGGTGATATTACGACTCTGTCCTTGTAGCGAAGAATATCATTCTGCCACGAGTAGCCCTTGCTGGAATTAGGATCTACCTGCAATTGAGAAATGAGTTGGGAGAGCCCGGGGTGTGAAAACCATTCCCTGCGAGCCTCTTCAATCCAGTCTGGAATGGGGAGGGAAATTGCGAGCAGAGTACTTTCCTCCTCAAATTGGCGCGACAATGCATCTGCTACACTTTTGTCTTTCCCTTTCTTGTAAATGATCTCATAATCATATCCCAGCATTTTGGCTAACCATTTATTTTGTTGTGGGGAGGATAGGCGTTGCTCCAAAAAATATTTAAGACTGTGATGATCTGTGCGGATTTGGAAACGTCGCCCCAATAAGTAAGGTTGCCAGGTCTCGACTGCATGTAAGATGGCCATCATTTCCTTCTCGTAGGTAGATTGGCCCAGATTCCTCCCACTGAGTTGTTGGCTGGTGAAGACCAATGGTTGCCCTTCCTGCATTAAGACCGCTTCAATACCTGTACCCGAAGCATCACATTCAATGACAAAGGATTTGGTGAAGTCAGGTAGTGCTAAGACGGGAGTGGAACACATGGCGTTTTTGAGAGCGGTAAATGCCTGTTGTGCTTCCTCGTTCCAGAAGAAGGAATTTTTCTTTAGGAGTTGAGTGAGGGGCTTTGCTATGCGGCCATAGTTGCGGACAAATTTACGATAATAGCCTGTTAGACCCAAAAATCCTCTCAAGCTCTTCAAGGTCTTAGGTTGAGGCCATTCTTGCATTGCCTGGATCTTTTTGGGGTCCACCTTGACACCTTCATGCCCCACAATGTGGCCCAAATACTCAACTTCTTCCATGCCAAACGAACACTTAGACATCTTGACAAATAATTTATGCTGGCGGGGCAGTTGCAAGAGTAGATCTACATGCTGAAGATGTGCCGCCCAAGTGCCACTATAGATGAGGATGTCATCGAAGAAGACAAGGACAAATTTTCTGAGATATGGTTTGAGGAGGTGATTCATAAGGCTCTGAAAAGTAGAGGGGGCATTACAGAGACCAAATGGCATGACCAGGAACTCATAATGGCCTTCATGAGTTCTGAAAGCCGTCTTGGGAATGTCGACTTCCTTCATGCAAATTTGGTGGTAGCCTGAGCGAAGATCCAACTTAGTGAAGAATTGAGCCCCATTGAGTTCGTCCAGCAAATCGTCAACCACCGGGATGGGAAATTTATCTTTGACTGTCAACTTATTGAGGGCCCTAAAGTCGGGACACATCCGCCACTCCCCATCTTTCTTGAGGACCATGACCACTGGGGATGAATAAGGACTAATGCTGGGACGAATGACACCTGCTTCCAACAATTCCTTGATGATTTTTTCTATTTCATTCTTTTGGGTGAACGGATATCTGTATGGCCGCACATTTGGGGGTTGGGCCCCTGGAACCAATGTGATGCTATGATCATGTTCCCCTTGCGAGGGTGGAAGCTCATGAGGCTTATCAAAGACCGTCCGATGTTTATTTAAAATCTGTTGCATCTCAGGATGAATTGGCAGAGACATGGTTTCGACTACCTGGATGGCATTAAATTGAGCTACCACTCCATGATGGCCCTTTTTTAACAATTTTTCCATCCTATGCGCGCTGATGATAGAGGGGGCTCCCGCCTGTAGTCCATGGAGGGTATGTGTGGAGTTGTTCTGCTTAAAACTCATAAATAACTCCTGGAAATCCATTGTGATTGGCCCCAGAGTGCGGAGCCATTCCGCGCCTAGGACAATGTCGCAACCCCCCATGTGTATTGCAAACATGTGGGTTTTCAACTGATAATCCCCCATTTGAAGTTTGACATTTTCATAGCGGCCTTCACATTTCATTGTGCCCCCATCTGCAATTTGGACTTGGATGTTAGAAACTGCCCGGACAAAACAATGCGCTGCTTCAGCGATCTTTTGATGGATGAAATTATGGGTACTTCCACTATCAATCAAGACTACTACTGGGCGATGTTTAAGAAAACCCCTGATTTTGAGAGTTTGAGGGGAAGAAATTCCTGCCAATGCATTTAGCGAAATAATTGGTTCGTCATATACAATCTCCTTTTGGTTATCTTCTTCGATCGCCTCCGGTTCCTTAAGTGGTGGATCTTCCTCGGTGGAGCTGTAGTCAGTGGCATCTATTTGAAAAAACTTGGGCTCCTTGCATTTATGACCCGAGGAATATTTTTCATCACAGTAGTAACATAGTCCTTGCTTCCTTCTTTCGGCCATTTCCGCAGGTGACACCTTTTGAATCTTAAGTGTCTGAGTCGTGTTGGGAGCCTGTGGGGGACAACCTTTAGCGGGGAAGTTGAGGCGGTTGGATTGGGCTGTTAATGCACGTTCCACCTTACGAGCTACCTGGCAAGCCTCTGTCCACGTGGGAGGGTGGTGGAGTAGAACCTGAGCTTTGATGGCTTCTTTCAGACCGCTGATAAAGCATTCCATGTAGAACTCATCTGTGAGACCCTTAGTGCGGAAGGCTAAGGCTTCAAAAGCGGTAATATATTCATCCACTGTACCCGTCTGTCGGAGCTTAGTGAGACGCCCCAAAAAAGAGTCTTCCTGTTCAAAGCGATTTCGAAGAGCTTTGGCAAATTGGGCCCAATTTTGAAAATGTCCATTGCAACACTGATGCCATTCCCCCCATTGCCATCATTCATTGTCCAAGTACATGGTGCCCACCATAAGCTTAGTCCCCTCATCTATGATATGATTCAATTGGAAATACTGCTCCATTTGTGCTAGCCATGCAGACGTGTGAGAACCGTCAAATTTATGCATATCCAACTTGGGAGGTCCCTGATTGGGTGGTGGATGGGTGTGCCAGACGTGGGGAGAGTGGCTAGACTCACCCTCATGGTATTCATGGCCCTTATACGCCTCCTCGTGGGCTGGCTCCTTGCCCTTCGAGAGTGCATTCTGTATCTGGATACTTATTCCTTTAATCTCATGTTGTATTTCGTTCACCGCAAATTGGATGGAGTTCACCTGGTCTTCAATTTTGTCCATCCTTTCATTGGCCATCGCTTGAGCACGAGTTTCTACCATACACCAACTTGATGAAAAATTGGGACCGCCTAAAAAATTTTTACTAAGAAATTGAATGGTACCACCTTGCTCAGCTCGTCGTCCTGATTCTGATGGGCTAGGTCACCAATAAGCGCCCCGGAAGATCTCAGACTTTTTTTTTTTTTTTTGGAAAACTCCTAACGGAGTTTTACTCCTTCCTGATCAATACTGCAGTCGCCAAATCCTCAAAATTTCAATGCCACCAAAAGTCCTGCGAAAAGTATATCCAGGTACAGGAACCCTTCACAACTACTCCGATCTGGTGGATCTGAGAGATCTGAATGGTGGAACAACTGCTGCTGCTGATCTGATGGAGCTGCCAGACTGATGTCTGCTACTGCTGCACTTCTTTGCACCCACGGATCTGGAATAGATGATGTGTGATCCCCCGATAGAAAGGGAACTATGGTCTTGAGGAGTGTCAGGTGCTACAGATCGCAATATACATAAGGGTCTGACAGTAGTACTCAACCCAATGTTTCAGGGCTCTAACTAAGGAGGATCGACCGTACCCTTAGCCGTACAACCCGACTACCCTATCGTACGGGCGAGTAATCTCTCCGAGTGCTGTTCTCGGTGCACTGTAGCCACAAGACGGCCGAAGGTTTATCTATGGCGAGGTTTCAAGGGAGCCTAGGGGGCTTCCTATATACCCAGAGGGTACGTGGAAGACAGTCCGTGCACGGTTCTGTCTAATGCTCTACTACTCAAAGGGGTACCCACAGGGGTTACAAGGGAGTCCAACAGACGTGACCACCTCTTGTATTTCCTGCGTGCATGCCTCCCCAAATCCGCAGGTTTATGCGCTTAACGACAAATCCCGTGGTTTAAAGACGCCGGAACACGTCTCTAGCCAAAAATTTTTTTTTGCTAAAAATTGGAGATCCCACCGAGCCCTGGAAAGTGCTCTGATACCACTTGTTATGCTCTTAACCTGCAAAGTAATACCCAAACACAGAATATGCGAAGAAAAGATACCCAGAACACAGAATAGCAATGATTTTATTATTCAAAGAGCAATGTTCACATGCCTCTTCGAGGGGGCAACCTCCAATAGAGCAGAGCTCGATTACAAAATAAGACACGATACTCCTTGCAGGGAGTCTCTATCCTTTATATATGACTCATACATGCAATACCACGGGCCAATACCGTGGGTTTTATTAATACCATCTATCTAATACTACTGCCCATTTGCAACTAACTGTGGTCCCGTCATTAATTCCGGGTTAACCACTTACAAATATTAATATGGGCTTTATTGACTCTTGACTATGACGTGATCCCATGACATAAATAAGGGGGTTAGGGTGGGACCCTAACACAGGATGCCCTGTTATGCCACCTGGGTCACCTTTGTGTCCCTTCAAGCGAGCGTGCCAAGGTGATTTGGGAAGCACACTACAGTCGGGCTGCTGGACATTTCGGGGTCAAGAAAATAGTGGCAGTACTGTAGAAGTATTTCTATTGGCCGAATCTTCAACAAGATGTCGGGAAGTACATCAGATCATGCACTGCCTGTGCCATTGCCAAACAGACCATCAAGAAGTAAGGCCTTTATACCCCACTGCCTACCCCTAGTCAACCTCGAGAATCCATCTCCATGGATTAGATGTTAGGCCTTCCTTCCACTAAGCATGGAAACGACTATGTTTTTGTGGTTGTCGACAAGTTCTCAAAGATGGCCATTATGGCTACCTGCAAGAAGGATATCATAGCATAAGCCACTGCTAAACTCTTCTTTGAATGAGTGTAGGTACACTTTCGAATCCCACAGTCTATCATCCCAGATCGGGACAGCAGGTTTCTCAGTACATTTTGGTCCAATCTCTGGTCAATGCTCGACACCAAACTCACTAAGTCCATAGCCTTCCATCCTCAAACTGATGGCTAGACAGAGGTTGTCAACAGGATGATCGTACACATTCTGCGCATGTACAACTCAAAGCATCCACGCACATGGGACGAGAGCCTCCCCTATGTTCAACACAGCTACAACCTGGCTGTCCATAGCTCGACTGGCCATAGCCTTTTTCAGGTGGGCTTGGGATTCCAACCACTATGTCCCATTGATGTGGCCATGCCATTTATAGCTACTCACGCAGATTCGGCTCATGTCCAGTCCGAAATAGATAAGGCAAACAGCTTCATTGAGCACATCCAACATATTCGCCAGTAGGTCCATGACATTCTAGAGAAATCAAATTCCAAGTACAAGCAGCGATATGATCAACATCGGGTGCCACACAAGTTTCAGGCGGGCGACAAAGTCTGGTTGCATTTGCAAAAGGAACGCCTTACCGGAGCCTATTGGAAACTCAAACCACTCTGATATGGTCCTTACACCATTACCAAGGCTGTGGGAGACAATGCATTTGAGCTCAGCCCCCCCATTCCTTGGCCTGCACCCAGTGTTCAATGTGGACTGCCTTCGGCCATACTTTCTACCATTACTAGACACATCTGATATTGTAGAACAGCTCACACCCACAGAATTAAATCCAGATTGCATGGAACAAGCTGCAGTTGATCAGATCATGGACACAGATCAAGCACACTCGTCAGCAGAATATCCAATTGTATCGAGATGTCAAAGCAGGCCAACTCCTTCACCAGGGCAAGTGGCTCACCAGGGACCAAGTTCAACAGAAGTTTCCTCATCTCATGGAGGAACTCAACGCAATGGAGACCATTGCTTCCTAAGGGGGAGGAATGATCTAGGTGGATATTGGTGGCCACTTGCCAAATCCACTTGGACCCCCACCATTGTTTCTTTCAGCTTTTCAGTTTCCTTAATTATAGCCCAGTTTACTATTTTTAGTATTTTTTCGGGTCCTGAACTTCCGAAGCTGTTTTGAGGCCCTCAACGATGTTTTTTTGGAAAACTGGGAGCAACATGCATCCATGGACCAATGTTGCTCTTCCCAAAGTTGTAGGTCCCAGATAGATCTTTCTAACGAGATACTGTGTGCATCAAACGAAGATCGTATGCCAAAGTTATGACCCCGGGAAGTTGATGTACCAATTTACCCAAACGGGGCCCACAGTTTAGCGTTTCATCTTCTAGGGTTAGGTTTTGGAATGTCAAGGGTTTTCCATTGTTTCTCAACAATAAATAGGCCTTTGATCCTCATTGTAACACAGTTTAGAGGCATGTAGCCACCACATCTCTTCTCAGAGATAAGCTACCATCGCCCTAGCTGGTTTATTTCCAACTCTATTTGTAAGCATATTTCAGTGTTTTACATTAATGAAATGAAGTATTATTTCCGCTGCATCTCTGTGTTTATGGTTATCTCTGTAATTTGTTGCATTCCTGTTTAAATCCAGATCACCTCATCCTCTACCTCTTGGTCTACTTTTGCCTCGACCTCTCTCTCTTGAAATAGAAACCTGACTTTTGAAAGCAGTCTCTAAAGTGGAATCCTTATTTCTGTCTATCCTTGCCTCATGCGATAGAAGTGATCCCATCAACTCATCAGCCATCAATGATGCCAAATCCTTGGCTTCTTCTATGGCTGCTACCACAACATCAAATTTGGTTGACAAAGATCTAAGGAACTTTTCAACCACTGTTTGATCTTTGATTTCTTCACCATAAATCTTTAACTGATTTATGACAATCATGACCCGATTCATGAAAGAATCGATGTCCTCTATCTCCTTCATCTGCAGACTTTCAAAATCTCTCCCAGTATTCTGCAACTTAACAATATTGACTTTGGCCACACATTTATAGCTTGTCGCCAAAGTATCCTATGCTTCCTTTGCTGAAGAAATGGTCATAATCTTCTAGGACACTACTCGTTCCACTCCCTGCTGAATAAGTTGCAACGCTTGTGAATTCCTCTTCTTGTCTTTCTTCTATTGTTCCCTCTCTGCATTAATGAAAGCTTGTTCTTCTGATTCATTCTTAGGTTCTGAAAACCCAAATTGGACATAATCCCAAACATCATGAACCTGCAAAGTGGTCACCATCTTAATGGCCCACACATCATAATTTTTCCCTATAAACGATGGGAATTGGGACTGAAAATTTGAGAAAGCCATCTTTCTTCAAAAATATCTTTTAAAAACCCTAAATTTATTTTTTTATAAACTTCACAAAGCTCCTAAAAACTCCCTCCTTTTATAAAACGCTTAACTATGTTCTCTTTTATATAAATAACTTTTATAATAAAAATCCGTTAAAAAACTTTATAAATCCCTTTTTTTAATAATCCCAACTCCTTTTTAATAAGCCCTAGTTTTGTTTTTTATAAAAAAAAACTTTTACAAACTAAGCCACATGTGGCATGCATTTACAATTTTCTTTTAATGTTTAACTTCTTTAATGTCACCACCCACATCCATTTGATGAAGCTTGAAACTCATTTAAGCTTGAAACTCGTGAAATAAACCCACACGATTTTACCTTTTTGCGTATTTAATATTGCAAGAGATGTGCACACCCCCGACAAATAAGAAACTCTGCAATTAACTTGATTTTTCGTAGAATAGTAGTTAAACTAAATTTGTGTGGTTTTTTTGCATTAATTAAGTGTGAAATTTGCATGCCTTTCAAGAGTTCAATAAATTTGGGCTTTTTAACATTTTGACAAACTTACAACATAATTTTTTTTTTTGAAATTGTTGGCTTTCTTTTCTTATGGCTCTGCGGGCACCATAGATCCTGTCATCCTTCCTCAACTCTGATACAAATTTGTTGGAAAGGTAGAGAAGCTGAAACAAAAATTCACCCAAAACACATGAGTTACGACTCTTCTATTTATCACATAAAACTTGATTATTACAATGAACCCAGTGAAGGGTATTTAACCTTTTCCAACTAGCGACTTTCCTTAACATGCAACTACACAACTTGACATGCAACCACACACTATGAGTTTGACTATGAATTAACTCAACTTGACTCAATGCTCAATTAACTGACTCTCTACCTTTAGCCAACTTCTCACGCAGGAGTAATTAGCTTATTTTAACACTATCGCTTGAAAAAAATGTATTACAAAGTTCGAACAATATGATCTCTTAGTCCTGACAACAAATATATTTTATGAGAATGGAATATAAATCCTTGCTACACTAGAAGCTCCAATGGTCACTCGAGGTTGCATAAGATCTTTAACCTTTTGCAGCTCGACTGGGAGAAATTGGGAAAAGAAACACCACTAATGTGGGAGATAAATTGGGAAAACAACATTGTCGAGGTGGGACGAAACTGCATACGCTATCAGCTCCAATGGTCACTCAAAGTAACACATGATCTTTAATCTTTTGTAGCCCGACTGAGAGAAATTGGGAAAAGTAATGTCGTTGAGGTGGGAAATAAATTGAGAATGTCATCTAGGTGGGAGGAAACCACATACACTACCACATGTAGTAGTCACTCGAGGTAGCATAAGATCTTTAATCTTTTGTAGCTTGACTAGGAGCAATTGGGATATTTTCTTATGCTTTCGACATTCATGGGATACCAACACATTTTCTTCACACCATTAAAAACATTGTGTGGAAGTTTATTGTGTGGATGACCTCTGCATAATGAACTTCTACACAATGTTTTTAATTGGCAGATGCTAATAGAGGGGAAATTTAATGACAATGATGTGGGTGGCGATTTCAAAAGTTTTAAGGATTTAATTATAGATATGATATCTACGACAAGAGATTTTGACATCAGAGACTTTATTCTTTTAACATTGCATGTTTCGCATACTGATATCCTTATTTAGGTTTATAAGGCACTTCTTTCAATGTGGATGACTAATACTTCGATTTTGTCCAATAGTGGGAACCCACCACTTGATTCCTTAGTGGATGACTAATTCTTAGAAATAGTTAGTAATCAAGGTAACTATTAGTTAGGGTAAGTTCCACACTCACCCTCCGTTAGTGTTTAGTGCGGAAGAAGTTGATTGTGTGGGAGTATAAAGAATTTTTTTTTCTCTGCGCTCTCGCACAATCAACTTCTTCTACACTAAAGACTAACAGAGCACAAAAGAATAATAGAGAGTGAGTATAGAACTTACCCTCGTAGCTACATAGTATTTCTTTCTCTCTCTTTTTCATAGTTGTAGTAGAGGCCAGTTATCGATAGCCAATAAAGGGAAGAACAATTTAGAAGGAGGGTTATATTTTCGACTTTTATATCCACATTGGATAAAGCTTCCACTCTCGCAACTGAGAAGTCACTTGACTTAGGTTTTGATCACTAGAAATGGATAAGGTGCTACTATCCTTAAAACTAGCTCTGCTACTTCCTTCCCTACAACTAGCTCAAATTCTTGATCTTTGAATGGCTCTGGTTACGTAGACATGATCGATAAGATTAGATGCAATTGAGTAAATAGGGAAAGAAGCAGAAACTAGTACAAGTGTTTCAACTTCGATTAGATATGAGTAACCTAGGTAAACTATTGGCAGGAAAATATGCTTTCTTCGGATCTTAAACTAAGTGAACGACTCCCATGAAATACTTCCTCAAGAGTGGGGGTTATCCTATGGAATAAATATCTCTGAGTGTCTAGGTACTCTCCCCTCCTCAACAAATGCTACCACAAATAAGTGAGGAGTGCAGAGGTGGACTGACAAGGCTGTGCGATTCACTTATTCCTAGCAGACATATGATCAATTTCTTTGAGACTTTTATCTGCCTTCCATTTGAAACCACCTTCCTATCAGTCTCATTGGAAGATGGAGATTCCATATTTGTATTTCATGTTGACCCATCAGACATTGAAGCATCATCCAAAGGTTTATAAGGTGTATCACAAGTTTTTTAGCAATCACAAGAAGTCTAAAACTCATTTGGCTCAAGGAAATCTTGAGTATCGTTATCATACTATTGATAAGACTCACCATTTTTCATGTTTTCTTTAAGAGGCAACTTGCTTTAATTGTAGCCAATACATCGAACACATTTTCTAGACACCTTGTTCACTAACATAATATAAAAATGTGGGCACCCGTAAATTACTTATTCAAATCCTTTTTTAATTTCTATCATGTTAAGAACCAGTGCCCAAGATAGATGATCAATTTACACTTCTTAATAGGCTCTTCGGATGACTCACAAAAAGTAAAAAACTATCAACAGTGTTTTGTTTTCTTACATGTAAAAGTGGAGTTGGTCGTTGTCTTATGGTGTCTCAAAATTACTAGTGCTTCTGCTTGATGGCATCATTCTGTTGTAGCAGCTACAACCACCCTCCAAAATTTTTCCTTACCCTGTTTTGGAGCCTCCCTACTAGCCTTCACAACAGCTTGCCTTGCTTCGTCAAGTCCTCAACCTTCAGTGTCTTTCTTGCTCAAAGGTAGCCTGTCGATCACAGTTTGATATTTTCCTTTCATAGGTTGCTCATCCGGACTTGGTTTAGTTGCAGGCTGAGCAGCTTCCTAGTGAAATTTGCACATTTCTGGAGGGAAACCAGCAGTTCCCTCACAGTTCATTGCTGGGCTCCAGGATTTCACAATCCTATTTGCCCTTCGAGCAGGCATTGCCCAATTCCTTTTGATAGTTCGCTGCTGGGCTCCAGGATTGCACAATCCTGTCTGCCCTCCCAGCAGGCATTACACAATTTTTCCCATCAACAGGAAGTTCAACCCAATATTTGTGAAAATCTGGCCAACAGTCAGTTGCTGGGCCCAGAAATTGAGCAGTCCCCTTTGGGCAGTCAGCCCAGCTGATAGTTAGAAATGCGCATTTTTCTCTAGCAGTCGAGTAGTCGCTTGCATGTGAAGCTAAGTTTACCAGTTCCCTTTGGGACAGAGCAAAAAGTACTTGCATATATAGGCTGTTTCTCCCAAGGCAGCATACAAAGGCATCCCTTGTTTCATGGATCTATGTTTAGCAGTTGGAGGTTACATTCAAGGAACAATTCAAAACTCATCAACCGGATGTTGCAGAGCTCATTCCTCACCTCAACCTTGTAGCTCTGACTTCCCACATCACATCTAGGAGCAGATGGCACATTCAGCTTAACTAATTTGGGGTTAGCCTGCTTCCCATGCCTTGTGCTACATTTCTGTCGCTTTTTGTGTTTTCGCTTGTGGGAGTGATGTTTGCTTGATTTCTTCGAACGCCCGATGTCGTTTACATATATTATAGCTTATCCTAGCTCTGTTTCAATTTTCATTGCTATCTCACTGCTGTCGCATGCATGAAGTTGTTTTTCATGGACATTCGCCCAACCCGCGAATGGCCTCACCCACATGCATGTTGATTTGTTTTTCAATCCTCCATTCATGTTTTTCATGAATTGTTTATCACTTCTGCTATCACTTAGTGTCGCCATGCATTTTATCTACTTAACTTTCTTTTAGTTGCCCGTTGGTGAGTCGAGCCAACCTTGGCCTGGTCTCTGCCTTCACCAAGGCTGCACCGCACAATCTAGAGAAGGAAGGCTCACCTTCCTCTCCAAATTTGCAAATTCTAGGCTAGCACTGACCTCCTGGACTAAATTACGCATTTCTGGAGGTCAATGGCTACTTGGCCCAAAATTTGCACAAATCTATCCCTGGGCAAGCGGCCATTCCCAGCTAGAATCACGCATTCTGCAACCCCAACAACCAACTGCCCAATTGGATTGCACATTTTGTAGTTCCAACAGTCAGTTAGTCTCCTAGTAGCCCAGACTGTGCCTTGTGTAGTCTTGACATTCGATCTCCCGACCTCCCTGCGTAAATTGCGCAACCTTCATGATCATTCACTTAGGTATGTTGCAGGTCAGTTCTCATGTTCATTTTGGTTTTCGACTGATAGATTGCTTGCCATGTCTCTAGGTATCATAGGTGTTCATCTACCTCTTAGCAGTACAGGTACAATGGTTTCCAAGAGAGAAGAGATGAAGACATTGTTCAGAACACACTTGGGGATGTAGTTGATCAAGTGTCCATGGGCTTACCTACTCACGAAGACATCAAGTTGTTCATGGAAAAGGACATCAAGCAGCAACATCATAGTTAATAGCATCATGAACAATAGCTGAAGGCAACATACCGAATGCAACGAATGCAACAAACTTAGCGGATGCAAGAGGAAGGTTGTTGACAACATAGAGGCGGAGCAAAGTTGTAAGATCAAGCAGATCCATTGATAATGAAAGCAACTTTGGAGACTCAAACTATGAATTGATGGCGTGACATGAAGATTGCGTGAATTCAGAAGATGGAACAAAGAAGGAGTTGCATGTGCTGAAGCAGCAACTCAGGAAGAACATGAAGCTGCATAGACAGACCAATGAGTTGCAGTAGGAACATGAACAACAGTGGGTGCAACATGCATTCACGGATGAAACTGTGCCAGTACAAGTTAAGGATCCATCCCAACAGCAAACACAAGGCAAACATGGTGAGCAATGTTGTTGATCACATGCAAAGGATCCAGTAGCATGCATGTCGTTGAGCGCATGCATGCAATCCAACCCATTCAACACACTCACCAAGGTGAAGGCAAGAAACAAGTCCAACTTGTTGGGTTGTGTTATATTCTTTCCACGACTAACCCACGTAGTTAACTGGGGGTTAGAAGGGGGGCAGAGTCCCACTTTCATTGCGCCGATTGCGTAGTGGGGGGAGTCACAGGGTTTTGAGGGGTGTAGGTAACCCCACTCTATGGGGTCTAGGGCACCGCCCCAGAAAATTTTGGTTTTGGACCCTATATTAGGTTGGGTAGACCTACTTATGGTTTTGTGCATGTTTTTTTCACATGGTTTTGGACGCGATGGTTTTCGGTCCATGGTTTTGTACGCAATGGTTTTCGGTCCATGGTATTGGATGCTTCGACATGTATAAATATGTATTGTAACATTGAAAGGAACATAATAAAAAATCAAGCTGGTAGTCCTAGTTTTGGGATCCAAGGGAAAATCTATGTGTATATGTGTTTTATGTGTTATGCTCTCACATTGTTTATTTTCTATGTTTTAGAATTCGTATGTAGTAATTTCTGTACGGGGTTAAAACCTACATTTGGTATCAGAGCTGTTTTGGCTTCAAGGGGATGCCTTTGTTGCTGAGGGGTTTCTCTTGGGCCTGTGGTAGACCTTGTTCAGTGGGAGATCTGCGGGATCTATTCTGGTGGTGAAAGAAGATGGTGAGCAGTGGAAAGACAGAGATCGAGAAATTTAATGGTCATAGTTTTGAGTTGTGGAAACTCAAGATGGAGGATCTGTTGGCGGATAAATATTAATAGATCATAGTAGATCTGGGTACTAAACCAACGAGAGTGTTCGATGAAGGATGGAAGAAGTTAGATCGAAAGGAAAAGAGCATAATATGATTGTGTGTCTCAAATTCAGTATTGCTGAATGTATCAGGGGAAGCTATGACAAAGGCTTTGTGGGACAAGTTAGGGACTTTGTACCAATCTAAGTCTTTGGTGAATAAACTGTTCCTACGGAAAAAGCTGTATAACTTGAGGATGAAAGATGGAGACACGGTGACAGAGCATCTGAATGCATTTAATACTGTGGTAAGTCAGTGATCATTTGTTGATATCAAAATTTTAGATGAAGATAACTGCAGTAGTTTGTTGTGCTCTCTTCCAGATTCATGGGATAGTTTGGTTATTGCAATAGGTATCAATGCAACTGCCTTGTAGTTTGATGAAATAGTCTCATCCTTGTTGACGGAGGAGATGAGACGGAAAAATATGGAGAGCCAGAATGGTGATGCCTTGTCTATACAAGGACAGTCCCAGAATAGAAACAAAAGTAAGTCATCGAGTGGGAGATATAAATCTAGAGGGAGATCTAAATCTCGAGGAAAACCTGTAAATGTGGTGTGTCGGAAATGCGGAAAGGAAGGGCACTACAAAAGGGACTATAAATCTAAAGCTCCTGACAAAGGAAAGGGATTTTATGTTGCTCCTTCTGCAGAGGCGAAAACCACCTCAGATGAAGGTGGAGATGTGTACTTGGCTTCTTCAAGTACACATGTAGATCATGAGGCATGGTTGATTGACTTAGGTGCATCCTTTCACTTCACTCCCCATAGAGAGTGGTTTTGCAAGTATGAGAAATACGATGGTGGTGATGTCTTCTTAGGGGATGATAGGAAGGCTAGAATCGTTGGTCACAGAAAAGTAAAGTTGAAGTTGCAAGGTGGAAGGGTTAGAACACTTCTAGGTGTTCTACATATTCCTGCATCGGCTAGAAATATGATTTATGTAAGCAAGTTGGATGATGTAGGTGTAAAAACAATGTTTGAGAAGGATACCTGCAAGATGGTTCGAGGAGCACTGGTATTGATGTGGGGAGTTCGTATCGGAACTATGTACAAGATGCAAGGTAGCACTGTTGTTGATGGGTGCAATAGTTTTGTGGTTCCTGAAAGTGTAACAGAAAATCTAGTGGTCTCTGGAGAGAAGACCATGTTGTGGCATAAAAGGCTTGGACATATTGGAGAGGAGGGCCTTCGAATACTTCATGGTAAAGGTATGGTAGAAGGTATGAGTAATAGCTCTCTGGATTTTGATTTCTGTGAAAATTGTGTATATGGAAAGCATAATCGGGTGAGTTTCCCCTCTAGTGGTAAGAGGGTGAAACATATATTAGAGCTTGTGCACAGTGATGTGTTTGGACCTATGAAGGTTCCATCACTGGGTAAGTCTATGTAATATGTATCATTTATAGATGACTTCTCAAGGAATACATGGATATATTTCCTTAAGAAGAAATCTGAAGTCTTTGACAGGTTTAAAGAATTTAAGGCTCTGGTGGAAAACCAGACAGAGAAGAAGATAAAGGTGCTAAGGACAGATAATGGTGGAGAATTTTGCAGTAAGGATTTGAAGAATTCTGTAAGAAGTGTGGTATAGCACGACAGAAGACTACTCCATATCCAACTCAACAAAATGGAAAGACGTTGATGGAAAAGGCAAGAAGCATGCTCAGTGGTGCCGGTTTAGGACAGGAATTTTGGACAGAGGCAGTGGAGACAACATGTTACCTGGTCAATAAATCACCTTCATCAGCGTTGAAGGATAAGACTCCACAAGAGGTATGGACTAGTAAGAAACCCTCTCTTTCACATCTGAGGGTATTTGGATGTGATGCATATGTACATGTTCCAAAGGAGAAATGAACCAAGTTGTATAGTAAATCTAAAAAGTGCATCTTTATTGGGTATAAGGATGGTTTAAAGGGTTATAAGCTTTGGAACCCAGTAACAAGGAAGGCTGTGTACAATCGAGATGTGGTGTTTAGAGAGGTAAAATATGTTATTAAACATGAATTCCAACCAAAGGAACCTTACAAGATAGAGTTTTAGCTAAAGGAGGAAGAATCAGACTTTACAGCAGAGGAGGAATCAGAAGATGAAGAGCCACAAACTCTGGGTGTGAGAAGATCAGTTCGAGAAAGAAGGCAACTAGAAAGGTATAGTCCATCTGCTTTCTACTCAAATTTTTCTTTATCTGTTACTGATAATGATCCTAGAATAGTGAAGGAAGTAATAGATTCAGAGGATGGAAAACTCTGGAAAGAGGCCATTGTTGATGAAATGGCATCTTTTCACAAAAATGAGGCTTGGGATCTAGTGGAGTTGCTGCCTGGAAGGAAACCCATTAGCAGCAAATGGGTGTTCAAGAAGAAGACAAATGCAGAAGGAAAGGTGGAGAAATACAAAGCTCGGTTGGTAGCAAAAGGTTATTCCCAGGTGCCAGGAATTGATTTTGGTGAGATTTTTTCTCTTGTTGCCAAGGTAACTTCTATTAGATTACTTTTATGTTTTGATTTTGAGGTAGAACAGATGGATGTGAAGACAACATTTCTTCACGGGGATCTAGAAGAGGAGATCTACATGAAGCAACCTGAAGGCTTTACAGTGAAGGGTAAGAAAGAACTGGTATGCAAGTTAAAGAAGTCTATGTATGGGTTAAAACAGTCACCAAGGATGTGGTATCAGAAATTTGATACATTTATATGGGGACTTGGCTTCACCAGAAGAAAAGGAGATCACTGTGTGTATTTTAAATTAATTGGTGACTGTGTTATTTATCTGGTCTTGCATGTGGATGATATGTTGCTGGTTGGAAATGACAAAGAAATTATCCAAGATTTGAAGATCCATTTGTTCTCCAAATTCGACATGAAAGATCTTGGTGCTGCAAACTATATTTTGGACATGGAAATTAAAAGACATTGGACAAAGAGGAAGCTCTGGTTAAACCAGAGGAAGTATGTTGAGACAATATTGTAGAGGTTTAATATTTAGGATAGTAAACCGGTGAAGGTTCCTATTCCTGTAGGTGTAAAGTTATCTGTTGAACAGCGTCCCAAGACACAAGAAGAGTAAGAGGACATGTCCCGTGTTCCATATGCAAGTGCAGTTGGTAGCCTGATGTATGTGATGGTCTATACTAGACCAGACATTGCACATGCAGTGGGAGTATTGAGCAGGTTTATGTCAAAACCAGGGAAGGAGCAATGGACAACAGTGAAGCAGGTTTTCAGGTATTTGTATGGCACTAGTGATTATGGTTTGTGCTACCAAGGAAGACTAGGATTGGACAGAGTGTTGGATATTCGTGGCTTTTTTGATGTAGACTAGGCTGGAGATCTGGATCAGAGAAGATCTACAAGTGGGTATGTGTTTAACATATTTGGAGGTGCAGTCAGTTGGATGAGTAAGAAACAATTTGTAGTGGCACTATCAACTACAGAGGCAGAATACATGGCAGCCACTCATGCAAGCAAAGAAGCAGTTTGGTTGCAGAGATTGTGTTCAAGTATGGGGTTAGTACAGGGAGCTATAAGGATAGACTGTGATAGCCAAAGTGCAATTTTCTTGGAAAAGAACCCTGCATATCATTCAAAGACAAAGCACATTGATGTTTAGTATCACTTTGTGAGGGATATGATAGAAGACAAAAAGGTGTTGATGGTAAAGGTGGAAACTTTGAAGAATACTGTAGATGTGTTGACAAAATATGTGAGCTCTGAGAAGTTCTCTTGGTGTAGAGAAACAATGGGCATTGCAGGGCTGGATAAATGACTAAGCTCTCTTGTGGCCCCCTATGGAAAGAAAACAACAAGTGGGAGAATGTTGGGTTGTGTTATATTCTTTCCACGACTAACCCACGTAGTTAACTGGGGGTTTAGAAGGGGGGCGGGGTCCCCCCTTCGTTGCACCAATTATGTAGCGGGGGGGGGGGGGGGGGGGGTCACAAGGGGTTTGAGGGGTGCAGGTAACCCCACTCTATATTAGGTTTGGCAGACCTACCTATGGTTTTGTGCATGTTTTTCGCATATAGTTTTGGACGCGATGGTTTTCGGTCCATGGTATTGGATGTTTTGACATGTATAAATATGTATTGTAACATTGAAAGGAACATAATAAAAAATCAAGCTGGTAGTCCCGGTTTTGGAATCCAGGGGAAAATCTCTATGTATATGTGTTTTATGTGTTATGCTCTCACATTGTTTATTTTATGTGTTTTACAATTCATATGCAGGTAATTTCTGTACGGGGTTAAAACCTACACAACTGGGGTTGAACATGCACTTCGGCAAGTTGATGTGCATGACCACCAACACACGCTTGAAGATTAGCATGGACACTATGCATCAGTGTGTTTCCAGTTCAACCGTGTCTAAGAAGACCATGTGCATGTTGGCAGATGAGTTGGATGAAGAGGCTAAACCAATGCACTAGTCACAACAGAGACAAGAGTTCACTTCAGCAAGATGTCACCATGAGGTGCATGCACACTGTCGTAGACGACCAAGCCTGGCATCAGTTCACTGACTTCACCATCGCAAGCATGTCAAAGATTTTGTCTCACCATACAGGACCAAGTGTCAATGATGTCCTGCAAGGCTTGTTCAATCCATGTTGTCTCACATGAGTACATGTGCATTGTAATGTTGAGTCATGTCAAGTGTAAGTCTAGTGTCAACAGTTGGATGTAACAGTCATTGAGTAGGTGAAGAGTCATGAGGGTAGTTGAACTGACACAAAGGGGAATGTCAAGGGTCACCCCACCCTTTGCTATAAAAAGTCCCTCATAACTCATTGTATAGGCTTTTGGTTAGCCAAGCTTCTACTAAGACTATCTTGAAGAAGACTTGGACAGTATTGTAACGTGTCTTGGCTTCTCCACTGCATGGGGCTAGTACATCTCTTTGGAGGAGCAGGTGGAGGTGGCTGTAACATTCTACTGATAGGGCTAGCAGGTTTACATGGTGTATTGTATGATTGTGACTTACACTTATTTATATAATAAAGCCAACACATTTTCATGCATATGTTGTTATTGTATTTGGACTGCTCCAATTTCTTTAATGATATATGTTGTTTAACGTACGTACTTGTGTATGAATTGATTCACATGAAATTATATGAATATTGTTGTTAATGTGTTGAATATGTTGTTAATGTTGTCACCGTTCATGTCGACTACTCTACCGGACACCAAACATACCTTTCTCTCAACCTTGTTATATCAATCGTCACACTCATCTCATACTGATCCATGAGTGTTGTTTAGGTTATCTTACCTCGTATGTTGGACTGCCACATCCATGTCAACTGCTCTTCCGGAAGTTGTGCATTTCCTTTGCGTTGTGTGTTCCTAGCCGAGTTGGGATTCATCCCTTTCAACCTAGAACTCACCTTCATCTTCCTCTCCCTTTGAAGTGTTGGAACCTCTCATACTCATTCCTTGACTCATTGCATCAGTCACACCTTTGCTACTGACAGAGTTATCTTACTTTCCTCTGTGCGACATCGCGGTCAAGACATTACCTTACGACCCACTGCTAGGTATCCTAAACCAAATGGTCTAAGGTCTAATTGGGACTTCTTACCAGGGAGATCCCCTTGACATGTTGGTGGGTTTATCACTGTCAACATTTCTGGCACTAGAAGGAGGGCCTGATGACAAGCAATGCTCTCTCATCTAGTCTTGAACCTTTGCATATCTTTCAATGGAGGCTTGCATTCTTCTTCCCCCGAGGTGTTTTTCAAATCGTGAAGATGTCTCCATCTCGGGGAAGCTTTTTGATTTCTTGTCTACTCACACATATGATGGTGAAGGAGAAGTGGCCTAGCTTGAGTATTACAGAATTTTCTTTCCATGATTCATGAGGAAGATGAGTTTACTTACGAACATGTCGATTTTCTACTTGCATTCACACTTCGTGAAGCTCCATTTCGCTGGGTACTTAGCCTACTAGTTGACACCATGCACTCATTTGAGCACTTCTGTGATCTTATTGAAGACACATTCTATCATTTTGATCTAGTCCATCTTGACTGGAAACTGTTACAACAACGGAGAGCTCCGCATAAATCTGTTATTGATTTTTGGCAGCACTTCCATGACTTACAATTTCAAGCTCCGAAGAGCCAGATGAAGTTCGCTTACCTCTAGGACCGATTCGAGTACTATCTTAAGAAATATGCCCGTCCCAAGAGGAAGCTTGATGTCAAACCTTGCTCAACATTCTTCATTGATGGAGCTGCACAATCTCATGTGGGAGCAGGCACTGTCTCAATGGATTGTCCGCCTCCCTCTCATTTAACAGTTCCACCATCGCCCTGTGATGTTGAGGATCATGTTCACACACCTGTTCAACCTTCACACCCTCCCAACATCACTCCACATAATTTTCGTGCAAATTTGGTTGTGAGTCCTTTGAGTTCTCATATGCATTCCTTTTTTTGACCTCCATCTTCGCACCCAAGTGTTACTTCAGATGATTTTGTCTTGTGTTCATCCATTCCAAACTCTCCACTTGTTGTGAATGAGGAACAACCCATTGATGAAGTTTGTGTTGCACAACCAACATGCAGTGTCATTCATGAAGAGTATGAGTGGAAGCTTCAACATCAACACTCAGCGAAGGATGACTCCCTTCCATTTGAGCCCCTCTGCTCTTTCCTAACATCGTTGGTGAACCCTCCATCCATGATTTTGCATGTGTGTTAATCTACGGATGCACCCATTCTTGATCTTTCGTAGGATACACCATATGTTAGCCCATCATCCAACAATAGAGAGGACCAATCATTCATTTAAAATCCACTTAATCCTTCGTCTTCTCTTTCTAGAAACGGAAAGAGTGAACATCCTTCCTTCTCATCCACCCCTCTGTGTGATTCGTCAAATCATGAGGATACAGACCAACATCCTAAATTTTTTGAACTTGGTTTTCGCGATCTCTTCACCTCATCATATGATCATGATGTTGATTCACTCGTTGTTAATCCACCTAGGCCACTGGTCTATGAAGATCCATCTGTCAACGAAGTCGAAACCCCATAGACCATCGAGCCACTTTGGCTCGAGCTGATGGTTATGTCAGGCCCTCGCTATCTTGAGGTTGGTTTCGCTTCTGATCAGGAAATTTTGCAAACACTAGAGGCTCCTCATCACTCATTTGTATGCACTTAAGATCAATCTAACACTCAGATTACACTTCCTCCACTCATACTACACTATCCCATTGCTCATGCATTGGAGGAGTCTTATATTGCAAGCACTCGTGCATGACACAAGTTAACTTTGTTTCTTTCATTTTCTTGCATGTCTTAGTGAAGAGCGTGTTTAAGTTTAGTGTCACAGAGCACCATGATGGGTCCACAGAATGTCCATCATGCACATGCACTCACTTATGTCCCATGGGAACTTTGAAGCATGAAGTGTGGTTGTCTTCATTGTCATATCTTTCTTGTATGTTGGACCGCACATCTGGGTCACTCGAGGACCAAGCCTTCACTCACAGGGTCTACCAATGCATCGGTGGCTACATTGGAAGTATCACTTCACGTGATCAGGCCCATGCACCGTTATCTTAGGAGTAGGAGTAGTGTTTTCTTTCAGTTGTTTTCTTGCATGCCTATTTGCTTCCATGCTTTGTTTGCCTCTTTGTTTCCTTGCTTGTTTGTTTACTTGTTTTTCTTTCACTTTTGCTTTTGCTCTCATTTTTCTTTATTGATTGTTAGTTCATTCACTTGTTTTGTTCGTAGGTTAGTTGCATGAAACCATGTGTGGCTCATGAAACAAGTTGGGTAAAGTACAAAAGGGCTTGTACAACTATCAATTCTTGGTTATCTGTCATCTTGCCTCTGTATGATGAACTTGTTACTCTTAGTCCATGATACGTCGAAGGAAAATACATACTCTTCGAAGTGAACCTTAGTGTAAGCACAACACTTGTGTGCTAACTAGTGTCACCTTCTCTAGTCGATTGTTTTTGGGTTAACCCTTGTCAGCTCAGTCAAGTAGAGTAAGGTGAGGGGGAAAACCTTAACAAGCACGTCAGAGATATAACAAACTACTTCTCTACTGGAACAACCTCCTCTGCTCTCAATAAGTCGAGAACCCTCTTCTGCCTCTAAAATGAATAAGTGCTATGCATAGAAAAAATGAAAAAGATGAAAAAAAATGAAAAGTCAAAAAAGTTAAAAAAATTAAAATGAATCAGGCGAAAGAAGAGAAAGGCTTCCTGTGTAGGGAGGTGATGCACGAAACTATGTTGGGCTACTAACCAGGTTCACTAGTAGTGGAGCCATGTTTGTGTTTCTATGTGACTCCATTGGGGTACTGTCCAGGCCTACTAGCAGTGGAGCAACACTAGAGATAAAACTTAGACTCTGACAACTATACTGCTTGTGCACTTATATACCCCTCAACCCCAATCTAAACAACTGTGTTGCCTTGGATTGGAATGTGTGTCAATCGACCAAGAGTCTGGCAGATGCTACATCTTAAAATCAAGTTAGTGTGAAACCAAGATGAGCTAAGAGCTGAACAATACTTCCAGAGGTGTTAGGCTTGCTTTCCACAAACAAGGTCCATTCAAAGAGTTGGAGTTCTACTAGTGTGTCGCCAAGTGTTGTAGTGGATACAACCACCCTCCAAAATTTTTCCTTAGCCTGTTTTGGAGCCTCCCTACCAGCTTTCACAATAGCTTGCCTTGCTTTGTTAAGTCCTCAAGCTTCAGTGTCTTTCTTACTCAAAGGCAGCCTGTCGATCACAGTTTGATCTTTTCCTTTCATGGGCTGCTCATTCGGACTTGGTCCAACAGCACGCTGAGTAACTTCCTAGTGAAATTTGCACTTTTCTAGAGGGAAACCAATAGTTCCCTCTAGGAATTGCACAATGCATTCTAACAGTATACAACTGGGCTCCACGATTGTGCAATCATGTTTGCCCTCCCAGCAGGCATTGCATAATTTTTCCCATCAACAGGTAGTTCAACCCAAGATTTGCACAAATATGGCCATCAATCAGCTACTGGGCCTAGAAATTGCGCAATCCCCTTTCGGCTGTCAGCCCATCTGACAATCAGAAATGCACATTTTTATCCGGCAGTCGAGTAGTCGCTTGCATGTGTAGCTGAGTTGACCAGTTCCCTCCGGGACTAAGCAAAATAGACTTGCATGCATAGGTTGCTTCTCCCAAGGCAGCATGCAAAGGCATCCCTTGTTTCAGGGATCTATGTTTAGCAGTTGGAGGTTACATGCAAGGAACAATTCAGAAACCTCCCTCCAAGTGTCGCTTCCCATAGATTTGTGGCATGCGCGTCATAACCTCTATGTTATCAAAACTCATCAACCGAATGCTGTAGAGATCATTCTTCACATCAACCTTGTAGCTTTGACATCCCACATCACATCTCGTAGCAGTTGGCACATTCATCTTAGCTGATTTGGGGTTAGCCCGCTTCCCATGCCTTGTGCTGCATTTCTGTCGCTTTTTATGTTTTCGCTTGTGGGAGCGTTGTTTGCTTGATTTCTTTGAACGTCTGTTGTCATTTACATATATTCTAGCTTGTCCTATCTCTGTTTCAATTTTTGTTGCTATCTCATTGCTGTCGCATGCATGAAATTCTTTTGCACGGATGCTCGCCCAACTGGTGAACGACCTCACCCACATGCATGTTGATCTGTTTGCTCAATCCTCCATTCATGTTTTGCATGCATTGTTTATCACTTCTGCTATCACTTAGTGTCGCCATGAATTTCATTGACTTAACTTGCTTTCAGTTTCTTATCGGCGAGTTGGGCCAAACTTGGCTCAGACTCTACCTTCACCATGGCTGCATCGCGCACTTAGGAGAAGCAGGCTCACCTTCTTCTATAGATTTGTGCATTCTAGCCCAACACTGACCTCCTGGATTGAATTGCACATTTTTGGAGGTCAGTGGCTGCTTGGCCCAAAATTTGTGCAAATATGTCCCTGGGCCAACAGCCTTTCCCAGCTGGAGTCGCGAATTCTGCAACCCGAGCAGCCAGATTTCCAACTGGATTGCACATTTTGTAGTTCCAACAGTCAGTTAGTCTCCCAACAACCTGGACTATGCCTTGTGTAGTCTTGATAGTCGGTCTCTTGACCTCCTGGCCGAAATTACGCAACCTTCACGATCATTCACCCAGGTATGTTGCAAGTTAGTTCTCACGTTCATTTTGGTTTTCGACTGACAAATTTCTTTCTATGAGTGTTGCCATGTCTCCAGGTATCACAGGTGTTCATCTTCCTCTCAACAGTACAATTACAATGCTTTCCAAGAGAGAAGAGACAAAGACACTATCCAAAGCACACTTGGGGATGCAGTCAATTAAGTGTCCATGGGCTTACCTACTCACGAAGACATCAAGTTGTTCATGGACAAGGACATCAAGCAGCAGCATCACAACGAGCAACGTCATGAACAACAACTGAAGGCAGCATACCGAATGCAGTGAATAGAGCGGATGCAAGAGGAAGGTTGTTGACAACATAGAGGCGGAGAAAAGTTGCAAGATCTAGCAGATCCACTAATAATGAAAGAAAATTTGGAGACTCAAACTATGAAGTGATGACACAACGTGAAGATCACGCGAAGGCTGAAGATGGAACAAATAAGGAGTTGCATGTGCCGAAGCAGCAACTGAGGAAGAACATGAAGTTGCACAAACAGACCAATGAGTTGTAGCAGGAACATGAACAACAATGGGCGCAACATGCATTCATGAATGAAACTGTGCCAATACAAGTTAAGGATCCATCCCAACAACGGACACAAAGCAAACATGGTGAGAAGTGTTGTTGACCGTGTAGAAAATCTGTGATAGGTTAACCCGATAATGCAATATAAATCAAAGCATAATACTATAACCTACTTCTACTATCAATTTGTGAAAGCTTAAAGATCAAGCTGAACAATATAACCAGAAGAAGAAGAATCAATGGCATAATACACATGAAAATACTTTGGGGAAAGCCTCAGCTAAAAACCCCACACTATTGTATCATCATACATGGTGGAAATACATAGGAATTATACAAAGCCTTAGCTCTCACAGCTAGCCGGCTCTCAGTACAATTCTCAAAGATGCTCATAGGCAATCTTGACTTCTCTTCAACCTTCTTCTTTGCCCTCCAAGCTCCTATTTACTTGTGTTGTTCCTTATGGATGATTTTCCTATTACTAAGTGGAAAACCAAGCCTCCAAAACTGCGCAATCCTCAAGGATCAATCCTTGACTGCATGCATGAGTTTTCTCCATGAAAAACACATGCAACTAATAGTACACTGTCCTTGGACATTAATCTCAACTAGGTCTTTCTCAGAGTAGACATGCATGAGTTTCTGATGAGGGAATCTTCAGTTAACTGGAGTAGCACTATTTGAGTGCATTAATGCATCAACTGATTGTTAACTCACTATTAGTTCCTCAAACAGTTTGGAACTAATTTAATTGGACTTAACTTAGTAAACTGATTTAACTAATTACAACTCAAATATAACTCAATCTTATCTCTTTAATTTAAGGGATAACTCTTGCATGACTTCAGAAAGACTTCTAACTTGAATTTCTCCAACTAATTAATTGAAAATAAATTAATTAATTATTTCCAAGTAGCTGTTAAGACTAAATTCAATTTTAATTCACAATTTAATTCAAGGACAAATTAAATTGGAATATTCTTATTGCCATATTTTGACACTACCTCTCAATAAGAAAGGGATTATCTGCCACCCTGATCCTGTCTCTATAGAACTTGAATTTACACATTCACAATGACTTTTTCAAAATGTCAGCATCTTGCTTCTCTGTTGAAATATACTGTAGCAACATGATCCTCTCGACCTATGAAAAGCCACGGGAAAAAAATATTGCCTTATGCTTCTCCACACTACCATCAGCAGCTTGCTTTACCTTGTAAAGCCAACGAGAACTCACAACTAACTTGTTCTCTGGTCTCGGAACCATGTCCCAAACATTGTTACGAACTATGGAGTCATACTCCTCCACCATAGCATCAACCCAAATTGGCTGCTGCACTGCTTCCTCAAAGGAAGATGGCTTGGTCTCAACACATTCCCCAGCAAGGGCCATGTATCCAGTGTACCTCTCAGGTGACCTCCTCTGTCTACGCTGAGAAGATGGTGCTTCCACATTCTCTCTCACATTCTACAACAATCTGTCAGATTCTCTTGTGCATTTTTGTCCATCTCTAGAAGACTCTGCTTGAGTGGATGTCTCCACTCCTAGAACCTCTATATGTGGCTGCTCTGCATCAGTCTAAGGCTCCTCCTCCTTAGGAACCAACAGTTCCTCCACAGCCTATAGTTGGAGCTCCCTCTCAAGGGAAACTCGCATGGCCTTCTGCTCATCAAACTTGAGATCTTTGCGAACCACTGTCCTCAGACTAGTAGGCAAGTACACCCGATAGTTGTGAGGTGTATCAGTGTACCCCACAAGTATCCCTAACTATGTTGTTGGCTCAAGATTCTTTCGTGCATCCTTTGTCACATGGCAATATACCGATGAGCCAAAGATCCTAAAGTGACCCACATCTAGTCTCTTACGGGAGAAAGCTTTCTTTGGTGTCTTCATCCCAAGTATGCAATGCAGGCTTCTATTCTGCAAATAGACTGTTGTGTTGCATGCATCTAGACCCACATCTAGTCTCTTACGGGAGAAAGCTTTCTCTGGTGTCGTCATCCCAAGTATGTGATGCAGGCTTCTATTCTGCAAATAGAATGTTGTGTTGCATACCTCAGCCCACAAGTGAAGTGGTAGGCCTTGGTCATGCAGCATTGCCCGTGCTACCCCTACAATAGTTATGTTCTTCTTCTCAACCACCCCATTCTACTGTGGGTTATGAGGTGCCATCAACCCTCGTTTAATTCCTTCCGCTGCACAGAAGTCCTTAAACTCTTGAGATACATATTCTCCACCATTGTCGCTTCTCAAGGCCTTGATCTTCTTCCCTGACTCTTTCTCGACCAAAGCTTTGAACTCACAAAACTTTGTAAAGGTTTGGTCCTTCCTCTACATGAAATAAATCCAACATTTACGAGAATAGTCATCAATGAAAATCACATAATACTTTTTCTTCGCTGTGGATGCCGTCGAGAATGGTCCACACAAATCAGTATGAACTCACTCTAAGATAGCCTCTTCTCGACTGTCTCGATCATGAAAGGAATACTTGGTGTACTTTCCCAAGGTACAACATTTGTATGTGTCAACTTGCTCAAGTTTACCTTTGGGAAGTCCTGTAGATATCTGTTGCATTATCTTCAAAGCCCTATGATGCAAATGGCCCAATCACCTGTGCCACAACTCGCCAATGTCTTGGCTTTGCACCAATTCTGCTTTCATACTCAATGCTGCACAATCATCTACCTCTATTTTATAGAGATTCTTCACCCTAATCCCTATCCTCTTGGTCTGACCCGTGTCTACGTGTCATAGGAACACCTTTCCTTTACTGAAGACAACATCGTTGCCTTTGTCCTCCAACATCGCGACCGATACCAAGTTCTTCTTCAATCCAGGCACATACATCACATCTGTCAAGGTGAGAGGAGCTCCATGCTCCCTCTGAAAAGAAACTGTGCCCACTCCTGAAACACTATACCTTCCATCGTCACCCATTACTATGCGCATCTTGAGGTCTTTCTCCTCCAAGGCATTGAATAAATTTTTATCATTGGTCATGTGGAATGAGGCTCCAATGTCAAGATACCAGCGATCCTTCCGAGGCTCCCTTCTTGGACTTCTTCGATGGGAAATTAATCGTATAATGTCCCATCTTGTGACAATTAAAGCATCTTACTTTAGACATGTCACCCTTCTTCCCTCCATGAGAAGAATTCAATTTGAAATGGGAAGCCTTCCCCTTTCCTTTCCTTGCCTTACTTTCTAAGGTCATATTTTCTTCATTATCATTCTTGGATGAAGAACCATCTCGTGTGCTCCTCCTAATATCCTCCTGCATAAGATCTGACCACAGTTGTTCCCAATCTGGAAGTTTATCCCTTCTATTCACAAAGTCCTGGTAGCTATTCCAACTCTTTGGAAGGCCAAGGAGAGAGAGGCTCACCATATCATCATCGGCAGTAGTTATTCCCACACTACCAAGCTCATCTCTGCAGGTGATGAGCTTGTTTAGACATGTGGAAATAGTATCGCCCTTCTCCATCTTAATTCTTCGAAGCTTATCCTTGAGCGGCAATTTCCTTTGGTTGCTATTGTTTTGGTAGAGGTCCTTCAATGTCTTCCACATTGAAAATGGAGTATCCTTCCCATGGAGACTCGAGACAATATAGTCTCGAACTCCCTCAAGGATGATCCATCTTGCCTTCGCCACACACTTCTTCCACTCAGCCAACTCTTATGCATTAGTTAAAGCTGGCTTTGGGATTTCTTGATCAATGAATTCCTTCAAGCCATTGTCTTCTAATACAACCTCCATTCTATCTTTCCATGCTATGTAATTCCCGCTACCTTCCAAGGCATACTCGAGTCTCAAGCCATAGAATGCCATTGGCTAACCTTGAAGTATGATATGAATTCGCTTTGCACCTGCAACCCCGAACTTCAAATTTCGAATTCTCTTCTCAGTATATTGTTCACAGCTTTGATACCATGTAGAAAATTTGTGATAGGTTAACTCGATAATGCAATATAAATCAAGGTAGAATACTATAACCTACTTCTACTATCAATTTGCGGAAGCTTAAAGATCGCGCTGAACAATATAACTAGAAGAAGAAGAATCAATGGCACAATACACATGAAAATACTTTGGGGAAAGCCTCAGCTAAAAACCCCACACTATTGTATTATCATACATGGTGGAAATACATAGGAATTGTACAAAGCCTTGGTTCTCATAGCTAGCTAGCTCTCAGTACAATCCAAAGCCATAAAGCATGTCCTCTTATTTATCACCATAGTGGAAACTCTTTGTAAAAAGAGATCAATGAAAGATTCTATTATTATTGATGACGATAATTTTTTCCTCACAAACTCCTTATACATTTATCAACCACCATTCAAAATACATACAAACCATCATCCATAATAGTGTCTTTCAAAAAAGTATTGAATATCCATAATTTTTCAAATCTCTCTCTTTTTGCTAGACCTACAAAATCCACGAGTTTTTTGTTTTTCAAACATATCCCAATTACTTGTCCTTCTAAACTTGGGAAGGATCATGGCCACCATAGCCTCTATCAATTTCAATTTTTTTTCAATTGTGAATCCACAATCTCCATGCATCTTTCCAAATATTAGGCTACCAGTGAATTAGAACTTTGTAAGGGTTTGCAACTATAAGATTTTTAAGGAATTCATTGATCCAAATTGCAATATAAAAGTAAAAACAAAAATCTAAATAGGTTATAGTTATACTGCGTATGGTAGATAGTGAAACTTAAATTTTTATATACCTTTGGAAGCTTAGGATGATTCTTGATATTTTCTTTCTTGTTCTAGTCCACCGCTGCATATTATTATCCAAAGCAGACAATTGCGAAGAATTCAACCGATCATCTCATCAAGGAACCACTAGCTAGTGAAAAAGCTTAAGGAAGAGCATGTCACAATTGGCAAAATCACAATCCACATACAAAGGTTCGAATCTCATTAATCGAATAAATTCAGGTGCTTACCCAAAAACAGATGTATGTTGTTGTTCCTTGCAATGAAAACCAAGAAGCATTATGCTTCTGTGCTCCCTGACTCTGTAATAAGGGCTTCCCTAGAGCATAAATGCTTCTTATTATGACGGAATTGACTTCTCACGGAAAATTACTCATTTATAATTTAATTAATTAAGTTGATCAGCATAAATGCTTCCTATTATGACCGAATTGACCTCTCACGGAATATGACTCCTTTATAATTAATTAATTAAATTAAATTAAGGTCTAAAGTTGATCCGGAAAAATTATTGGAAGACAATCTTCATTCAATAAAGGAGGGGGCAAACGACAATCCTCATTCAGTAAAGTAAGGGGTGAACGATTCTCATTCATTTAGTAAAGGAAGGAAGGGGCGAGCATTTCACATTGCAATTATTATATTTTTAATGGTTTAATGATGGTTAGCTTCATTTAGTAAAGGAAGGAAGGGGCGAGCATTTCACATTGCAATTATTATATTTTTAATGGTTTAATGATGGTTAGCTTAAGTAGAAATATCTTTTTTTAATATATAAAATTGTTATTTAAATTTTTAATTATATATATTTTTATTTTTTTAATTTATATATATATATATAATTTTCAATGACTATACTATATATGATGATGATTTATTTGATTATTAAATTATTATTGGAAAATATGAGAAATTACAAATGACTTTTTGAATTCATTGTGTCTATAGAAAATTAAAACATGTATGAGAAAATAAGCTATAATGATGTTAATGAAGAATGGAAAAATAACTCTCCTCCCTTAACATATGAATTCACCATTAAAGCTCCTTAAAACACTTTTTTCCTTTGAGGCTTTCACATATAATCATCATCATTACCTGTATTATATATGATGATGACTTGCATAATCATTCAATTATTATTGGAAAATATGAAAAATTAGAAGCGTAATCAAATACCCTTTTAAATATCCCATCAACCCATCATGTCCATAAAAAAATGAAACTTGGAATGCTGATAAACTTTTTTTTCTCGGTAAAAAACTAGCTAGTCTATTGTATTATATTTACAGGTAAACTTTACAAACAGTGAGACATGCCTTCCAGGGCCAGCAGTTGCACCTTGGATAGCTTAGCTTTGAAACAAAAAGCTCCCCCGCAGGGGCAGCACCTACAGGACTTCCAAAATCCCTCCAAAAACTTACTGAGGCTGGAGACCAAAATGACATGACTAACATCAGAACCTGGAACCGCATTGAGTTAAACATGAAGGTGACGGCCCACGCAGGGGCTTCCATCCAAAACTGACTGTGGACCGTGTCCATCAAAGAACTTACAATGGACCGACATGAACAAGATAGTATTAAAAACTGAGAGTAACCAAGACCGACATAAACAAGACAGTATTAAAAACTGCAAGTAAACAGACACAGTGATGACCAGAACCCAAATACCCGCAGAGAATTTTATCCTGGACCCGAGCTGAGAGAGAAAGGCATGTGCCGGTGCGTGCGTCGGAGGCTCAGTCATCGCAGAGACTTTTATCTTCCACGATATAGCTCCACCCTTGGCCCTCAGGGATTCCTTCCCACATGGTGGTCCATGGATCCTTTGCAGTGCCCTGAGGTTCCGGCTCCAGGGGATGTGAGGGGGCGTGCAGAATCTCTTTCCTTGAGGTGCCCGCCTCAATTGGTGGCTGCAAAACAGGGCTCTCCTCACCAGTACCTCCTGGAGGCTGCTCCACCGATCCTGGAGGTTTTCCCACAACATTTCCTTCAGGGACTTTGGTGAAAAGAACTGAAATATGAGCATTGATACCTGCATTATTCTTTGAGCTGCCCAGAGTGAACAAGACTGAGCCAAATGCTGGAAGCACTGGCTCTCCTTCACTTGAGCTGCCAACCTCCATGAATTGCCCAGCTGGAATTGGTGTGGCTCTTGCCCTCCTATAACAGTAGCAGCAGCAGCAATGGTGGTGCTCATC
The DNA here is from genome assembly GCA_031772625.1 of Pinus tabuliformis. Lineage (NCBI taxonomy): Eukaryota > Viridiplantae > Streptophyta > Pinopsida > Pinales > Pinaceae > Pinus > Pinus tabuliformis. The sequence goes on from CM062816.1 coordinate 738,185,712, forward strand.
AGCTGCAGGGGGTCGAGAGGATGAACCACGCCCTAGTCCCCTTTTGCTCGGTTGCCATTCCCGCAACTTTGCCATGGACTCCCTGCTGCCTCCTTCGAGTACCTGAAGTGAATTGTAAAAACAAGCACAGTGCTGATTTCGCCCCAAACCACACACAGGCGTGACAACCACTGAGCAAACTTCGCCGGAGGGGGCGATTTCACTCCTCGCATCCAATTGTCCTTGAATGCTCTTGAATTACCGCTCCCACCTAAGGCAATTCCTTGAGTTGCAGCGGTGGAAAGCCAAGACTGCGTGTTGAGGTGGTGAGGCATCCATCCACCTCGAATTCCTCTGCGCTCGCACCTTCCCAGCTTCACCATGCCAATGAGTCTGCGTCGCCTCCCCTGCCCCTTGATATCAAGCATCATTCCCTCGTTGCGAGCGTCCATTAACTGCATTCTACATCGCCATCGATTCACTCTGCTCGGCATTGAATGCCCAGAGCTCGGGTAGCGAAACATTAAACTATGACGGCGGTATTCCATTAAACATTAAGGTTAACACGAGGCGTCACATGCTGGGCATGTGGCTCGACCCCCTCTGACGTGCCAGCACCCGCATCCGGGGGGAATGCTAATAAACTTGCAATGATGCTGGCGAGGAAAAATAACTCTCCTCCCTTATTCTTTTGTCATCAAAGCTCCTGAAAGCATTTTTGTCATGTGGCTTGATATATCATTCTCAATGCATATACCATATATGATGACGACTTACATGATCACTAAATTATTGTTGGAAAATATGAAAAAATGAAAGCCTAATCAAACACCCTTTGAAATATCCCAATTATCCATTGTTATACATTGAATATTGGAACGTGGGATGATGAAAAAACTTGCAATGATGCTAGTGAGGGAAAATAGCTCTCCTCCCTTAATATATAAATTTATAATCAAAACTCCTAAAAACACTTTTATCTGGCCCAAAAAATGATTCTTAATGCCTACATAACATATGATGACGACTTACATGATCATTGAATTATTATTGGAAAATATGAAAAATATCACTATCCATTGAAAATTGAAATATGAAATGATGAAAAAACTTGCAATAATGAAAACTAATTGCTACCAAAGTTGTATGTATATCAACCTATTGTTTCCATAAAAATTGAAATTTACAATGATAAAAATTAATTGTTAACAATGTTACATGTATACTTCACTAGGCTATCCTTAGTGAATATCTCAACCATCTTAAGACAAATAAAATGAGTTTTTTAGTTTACATAAGGGTACTTCCACTGGTTACAAATATGAATAAACTTGCATGATTTGATGTCTTGACGTGAAGTTACTTAACATGTGGCAAGTACCATGGACACATTTTAGTTATTGCTTTATTTGAAATATTTTCAATGGATAAAGGTGGCATCTTATGTCAAATTGGAAGGAATTACAAATGTGGGTCCCATGGGTTTCTCTATTAGAAATGCAACAATCTAGAGACAATTGCAATGGAATAGGAGGTGCCAATATTAGTTTACAAGACCCAATCCGTCCATGGAATTTATATAATATTGGCCATAAGACAAATTATAATTGTAACTAACTCATAAAAAAACTATAATAATTATTGTCAACATTTTGACAATTACTAATTATGAGAATGACACATTGAAAGCAAGAAATATGTCACTTTGAGTGGTTCACTTGTTTTTATTTTCTTCCTTTAAAACCGTATTGATATTTTTATGGTTTATTTATCCTTGAACTTTTAGTTCGTATATTTACCAAAAATGTAGCTAAAATCTTCTTCTCAATATTATTATAGTAGGAGATAAGCTTGTGTCACTTTGATGGGAGGTTAAATTACAACTAGGGTAGTATCTAATTTCATGTATGGGACTAAGGTTATATGGTACTAGAAAATCAAATGATCCCACTAGAGGTAGCCTGAATAATGACCACCAATGATACTAGTTTTCGTGTTGAGACTATCTAGGCCAAAACTTTCTTTTGGTCCTATACTAAGACCTTACAATGTTTTTGATTGGATACTATCTTGTCTTCCTTGGAGATAAGGAAATAGGTTAATAGCCCAATGCCTATAGGCATCTAGAAGGAGTGTAATTTCCCCCCGTTATGGAACATCAACAAGTCATTTTAGATGGTGTGGTTCCCCTTAAATAAAATGAAGAGTCAAATTTCCTCATTCCTAATTAGCAGCTAAGCTATAATAGGTTTTTCCACTTTAGTTAAAAAATGATAGTCCCACCCAAGATCGTGCTAACAAAATAACACTAAGATTAAGATGGGACAAACATAGTGTTGTATCTCCAAGTGTCTTATCGTTAGTATTTAGCCACATATCTCATAATATCTTCTTTATTATGTTTGGGAGGTCTTTTTGGGTCCTCATCACAATTCCAATTAGGGGATTCACCTTTTCAAAAAAAAATGGATAGACATTTCTAGTCATTCTTGATATCAAATTCAATGATAAAAATTCCACTTCCACAGGGAAACAAAAAATTCTTATGCTATATGATATTGTTCATTTATTTTATCATCAATGTAAATTTATTTTGACTATAGATTTCTCAAGTGACAAGAGTAAGCAAATTTGTCAAGGTACAAAATAGTTTTAGGGTGTAAAACATATGAAGGTTTGCACCTTCACATGTTTCATCTCTCTCATTGCTTACTAGGTTCATGATTAAGATGAATCTACACAAATTGCAATAGCATACAATCATGTGGAAAATTTATATCGATTTTAGAAATATGTCTCATGATATAGTTCCTTTGATTTGTTCTGATTAAATTATAATATGTATTGTATCCCACCATCACCCTTACTATAATAAAATAGATACCTTCATAAAACCATTACTTCAATAGATGCAATTAATTTATTTTGAACTATATTCTCACTAAAATCAGTATATTCAATATATCATTGTTAAATTCATTCAATGAAATTGGTTTTCATTGTAGAGTTGAAATCATGCAACAAATTATTTTTTGTTTTAATATTGATGAAATTAATGTACCAAATCATTTAATAGGGTATTTTTATTGAAATCCATGAACTCGTCACTTCATTTCCCATTGTCAGTGAATTTAATGCATGGTGTTTATCACAATCATATAACAACAACATATAACCAATTACTCTAACCACAAACTCAATCATATAACAATAACATATAACTAAATACTCCCACACTTTGTGGTAAGAGTATCCATCTCAAAGTTATTGTAATATTCTTTCATTTTCAGAAGCTACCTTAAATTTCCAAAGTGACCTAATCACCCTTGGTTGCAAGATTAGGTACTCACTAAAACCATAATCAAAATGAATAATATTGTTTTCTTTGATAGGTTTCAAATTCAAGGTTGATTAACATGATTATGTTTATATTTCTATTTATTTTTCATAGATGGATGAGGAGTGTAATGTAACAAAAAAATGACATAGTGGAGTGATTTGAAAATTGTTGTCCCACTAGAACAATTTGTCACAATAGATCTCACAATATTCTAAAATCTTAGATTATGCAAATTTATTTAAGAGGAAATGGAAAGAATAGGTACATTAAAAAATACCATACACATAAATAAATATAAGATTTATCCTAACAAAGCCAACATGTAAGATAACCCAGCTAGAAGATGTGGCCTGTCCTCTTCTCCCTTCACTTCACTTTTAAAAATGCATGTAGAAAATAATGGGAATGTCTATGGAGTAAATTATTGACATTGTGGCCTGAATGGGTACTGCAAAATCCTCCTCCTCCTCTATTGTGCTCTAAGAATATCACTCTCAGATATTTTCTCAATTATGGAACAAGTATATTGAAAAAGAATGGAATGCAACCCATTATTTAACATAGCTCGATAGCCATCTTGGTTTAAGATTTGAATTTCTCACCCCTTAATATGATAAAATTATAGACCTTATATAATCTTCTTGAAAGCCTTCATATCACTATCTCCACATGTGTGAATAACAAGGGTTGACATGGCATTCGCTTGTACCATCATGTTTGACTAGGCGGATCAAATTATTGGAGGCATAACTTCCAAATACAAGGTCTAATTGAGGTAATATTTGGATTGTTGGAAAGTTCTTAATGTGTAGATAAATATAAAGGGCATGTGCATGCATTTCACACCCTACAACCTATTGTGGCATGAAAAAAACCACCCTACCCCCATTTATGTATTTATAAAAATAAATAATATGTACCCTCATATTTTATAATTTTTCATGTATAAACCCTTGTATTTATTTTTTCTCACATGTATACAAAAAAGTTTCTAGAGAAATCAGATATCAAGTTTTTCTCACATCTATTTATTTTAGTGTTAAAACCTTTATATTGATTTAATTTTCTTATGTGTCTATGTCGGTGTATATAATCTTGGGACCCCAAGCCTAGAGTGGTTCTCCTTGTGCTACAAATTTTGAAGCCCAAAAGCCTATCTCTAATCGCATGCCTTAATAAATCCTTTTTACGTAAACCAACCCCCAATGTTATGTCTATTGGCCTAAAAATCACACTGAGAGTGGGGGTGAATCAATATGAGATCAATTTACCATTTCATAACTTTTCATAATCAAATAACCATATAGTAATGAACCATAAACATAAGCATCATATCATCAAATAGAACAGGGCATCATAAAGCTACCATCATATCAATACCACATCAAGAAGCCATCACATGGTTTCACTTTCTTACTGACCAAGGTTTTCTCTTCCTCTGAAGTTATCAAAATAAAATTACCAAGCTTATCATCAAAAGCACATACAAGAAAATTATTTGGATCTTTCTCATAACTAATGGTGTAAGCTATCTGGGATGCATGATACAATCTATGGGTTTGCCCTTCGAAGACTAGGATAATGGCATATGATAAGTCAAGTTGTAAACACCCTCCTAACTTAGCCCACCACGTTCTAGATAAAATCATTACATAATTTGGGGGAATTGTTGGCAACCACTATATCCATTACAACGCTCTTAATTGGTACCTATGCTAACACAACTACCAGGCCCTTTATCATCACAAGACATTTGACCCTATGATATTCAAAAGAATGAAAATCCTTGTATTCATGAGTAATATCTAGGCCCAAGTTGTCTATTATCTATTTTGGCATAAAATAATCTGATGCCCCAGAGTGTATCGTATAGTTATGTAGGGTAAAATTGTGTATTTTCAAACTACTGTAAAAAGGTGGTACTAGATTTCCTTCCTTTTCAATGTGAGGCCCAATACTAATATTGGGAGCATTTTCATGTATATTGATCGAATCAGTAACTAGTGTATTCTCTAGATGTTCACATTCAATTGATTTCTGCATAAATTTATCAATTTCCTACTTATAGGTTGGTATTTTAAGATTTTTTGTTGAAGTTACATGAATTTAACCTTAGTTAATTCATTCTGCAAATTAAAATTTTGAGGATTCTTATTATATTTTCATCTAGTTGTATTTCTTTAGGAGCATCCTTATTATTGACGACTTTATCATGTTTTCTCTAGTATTTTTTCTTGATCTTGTTTATGATTAGGGTTTTCTACTTTTTATCATGTTTTCTTAGCCTCAAATTGTATTTATGTTGAATATAGGCTTCTAGATGCTTAACAAAATGCTCAAACTTTGGGACAAAAACCCTTGATCAAGATAATTGATATGATACTCATTATAAATTTTGGCGTGTAAATCTAGAGTCTGGCTCAAACAATTAATCTGAGGACAATCATACTCGTCAAGATTCATTTTCTGAATAGAAACTTTGTCATCATATTCTTTTATAAGATTAGCATTATTCCACAATGGAGGTTGGATGGGAGGCTCATTGGCTCTTTGACCCTATTGCAAGATTTTTGGGTTAAAGGGTCTCTGATAGGAACCTTGGTTCCTAAAAGGCACGTTAGGGTTCCTATTAGGGGTGTTATTATTATGTTGTTGGAAATTCCTTTGGGGTGCCTCATTTGGAGGCATCTGGCCATGATTTCTATTCCCAAGTTCTAATTTTTTAATTTTGTTTGACATAGATTTTATACTCTTTGTCATTTCTTCATTCTATTTTTCTTATGGACTCTTAGTGTTTGAGGCTTCAGGGGTTTTGTCAGGAATTTTGTTTTTTCCTTCTATTATATATCCTTTATATTTAGATTTTCTAGTGGATATGAGATTACCTTCAATAACACAAGAGTTAGTCTAAGCCTCTGCCAATGTTTGAGACTCCCTTTATCTCAGCATCAGGGAGAAATCCAAGTCAATAGAAACAAAGTAGGATACAATAGTAGTTGTAAATATAGGTTTTATATCATCTGTTAAATGGTTGTACAATTTATTAAATATTTTATTAAACTCATCTACAACTTCATTTGATTTTTTCTATAAGGGGTGAAACTTAGTTAAGAAAAGTTGATTTCTTTTCTTTACTATGAATTAAAAAAATCCACTATTCTATCAATGGAATTAATGGAATTCTAGGGAAAGATTCTAAACCATTTGCATGCTTTCCCTTCCAGGATTTAAAAAAATATTCTCATACAAGTATTGTCATGTTATATTTCTATGTTATCGGAATAATCCTGAGATTTCATTATGTGATCTTTTGCAGTGCACTCTCCTCCATTATCAAATTTAGGGAGAGCCTTGTCATATTCATTAGGAAGACAATATAGCTAATTAGGTAGGTTCAAGGGTCTAAAATGAATGTTCACCCAAGCATTCATATTGACAGGAGGAGGGTGAATGGGAGGAGCCTGATGTGGATTCTGGGAAACTATCTTCATTGATGAGATAATAGTGGTTGACGAAGCTGATGTTTGAGTTCCTTATTGGTGAGTTGTATATTTAGATTCTCTAGTGGGAGTTGAAGGTTGAAATATTTCAAGTGACATAGAATTTTGAGAACTAAATGAAATAAGTGTCTAGCTAGAAGCCTTAGTTCTCTTCCTTCTGTTAGTTGCGGTTACAAGAGATTCTAGATCCTATAATGCTACGCAGACTCAATATGATTGATATTGGGTTATCCTCTTAGGTGGATCTTGTAGATTTTCCTATATATTCATAGCTCATGAAATTTACTAAAACAAAAGACAAGAATCTACTCTACTCTTTAAACAACAGAAACCAAGAGAACGATGAAAACAATAATCGATAAGAGGAAGAAATCAAATATACATAACAAAATTGTTCTATAGGGAAATCCACAGCTCAAAACCCTGACTATATATTGCATTAATAAGAAACATGAGTGATAATACAAATCTTGTTCTCACAAGAACAATTCTTGTACAAGTATGATCAACTCTCTGCCTCACAAGCTCGCACTGACGAACACTTAGCCAATTTCTACTGCCTGTCAAGCCCCTATTTCCTTACGCAATTCCTGTGAGGATCAACCCATATTTAATTGAGAAATAATTCCTCCATAACTGTGCAATCCAAAACTAGGTCCTTATCTGATCGCATGCATGACCTGTACAACTTGAATCATTCTACAACTGATAATACACTATCCCTGCACTCTAGTCTCAATTGGGTATTTCTCTGAACTGACACGCATGAGTTTCTCATGAGGGATCCTTAGTTAGTTGGAGTAGCACTGAGGATGCATCAATATACCAACTCACTACTAGACCTCTACTAGTTCTACAAACAGTTAGAACTATATTAATTGTCTATAACTCAGTCAAATTGATTTATCTAATTACAACTCAAATAAATGCATCCTGGACCCCTAAAATTTAGGGAGAACATATACATGACTACAGAAAGATGTCCAACTTGAAATTCCTAAGATAAGTAAGTTAATTAAACTTAATCAACTATTTACTAGTTGTGATGAAAATAGAATTCGATTTTAATTCACAATTTAATTCAAGGACAAATTAAACTAGAATTTCTTATTGCCATTTCTCAACACTCCCTCTCAACAAGAAAGGGATTACTAGCTACCCCGATCCTATCTCTGTGAAACTTGAATTTACATCTTGGCAATGCCTTTGTCAAAATGTCAGGATCTTGCTCCTCTGTGGGAATGTAATCCAACAACATAATCCACATCAATACACAATCTCGAAGATGGTGATATCGGATATGTATATGCTTGGACCATCATGAAAAAATGGATTTTCAGAGATTTTGATACAACTTTGATTATCGTAGTAAATCACAATTAGCTCCATCTGTTGACCAAACAAATAAACCAGAATATTCCTCATCCAAATGGCCTCACATGCTGCCTGACTTGCAGCCATGTACTCTACCTCTTCTGAACTGAGTGCAACCGATATTTTTTCCTTGTTGTACCAAGAAACAGTTGTTGACCCAATACTGAAGATTCCTCCTGATATGCTCTTTCTATCAGATGGACTCCCTACCTAATCTGCATCGGTGAAGCCTTGAAGCTTCACTCCCTCTATCTGTCTATACCACAATCCATACTGAGTAATGCCTATGAGGTATCTCAACACATGCTTGGTCGCCTTCCAATACAACTTGGTAGGCCTAACCATTGCTTGACTAAGCTGGTTAGCTATATAGCACATATCCCGTCGTGTGTTCACCAAATACATGAGTGAACCCAAAAGATACTTGTAAACAGTAGCTTCCACTACTTCCCCTGAAGTACCATCCTTCTTCCTTCACTTACCTGCTAGAGGAGTCTCCATGGGTTTGTTGCTCTCCACGTGGAGTCTCTTGAGTATCTCATTGGCATATTTGTCCTCAGAACGAAACAGTTCCCCATCACCCTGTCAGACTTCCATTCCCAGAAAGTAATGAATGAGCCCCATGTCCTTCATCTCAAACTCTCTTGCAAGATCGTCCTTGCAAGATTTGATCAGTTGATCATCACCTGTCAAAATCAATTTGTCAACATATAACACAATGATCAATAATTTACCTTCCACCACTATGTGATACAGGTTCTCATTCGCTTCACTCTTGGTGAAGCCCAACTTAGTGAAGTAGATATCGATCCTGGTGTACCAAGCACGGGGTGCTTGCTTCAACCCATACAACAGTCTCTTGAGCTGACACACATGTGACTCACAATCGAAGGTCTCAAAACATTTAAGCTTCTCTATATACACCTCTTCCTCAATCATGCCATTAAGGCAGGTTGTATTTACATCCATCTAATGTATCTTCTAACCCATCTATGATGATAATGCCAATAAAGATCTGATTGATGAGTACTTTGCAACAGGAGAAAAGGTCTCATCATAGTCAATCCCCTCTAGCTGTGAACAGCCACGGGCCACAGACCTGGCCTTATGCTTCTCCACACTACCATCTGCAACTTGCTTTACCTTGTAAAGCCATCAGGAGCTCACCACTGACTTGTCCTTTAGTCTCAGGACCACATCCTAAACACTATTATGAACTATGGAGTCATACTCCTCCACCATGGCATCAACCTAAACTGGTTTTTGCACTGCCTCCTCAAAGGAATATGGCTCTATCTCAGCACATCCGCTCATAGGAGCCATGTATCTAGTGTACCTCTCAGGTGACTTCGTCTGCCTGCGTTGATATGTGGGTGCTCCTACATTCTCCCGTGCATCAGGCAATAACCTGTCAACCTCTCTAGTGTGCTTTCTCCCATCTTTGGAAGACTTTGCCTAAGTGGATGTCTACACTCCTAGATCCTCTGCATGTGGTTACTCCACATAAATTTGAGGCTCCTCAACCTTAGGAGCTAAAATCTTCTCTAGTGCATGTAGTTGAAGCTCCCTCTCAAGGGAAACTCACATGGCCTTCTCCTCATGGAATCTGACATCCCTGCAAACCATTGTCATCCTTTTGGTTGGAAAGTACACCCGATAGTTGTGAGGTGTTTCTGTGTACCCCACAAATATCCCCAAATCTACTGTCAGCTTAAGCTTCTTCTGTGCATATTTGGTCACATGGAAATATATCGATGACCCAAAAATCCTGAAGTGACCAACATCTAGTCTCTTACCAAAGAAACCCTCCTCTGGTGTTTTCATCCCAAGTATCCAATGCGGGCTTCTATTCTGCAAATAAACAACTATGTTGCATGCCTCAACCCATAAGTGTAGTGGTAGGCCCTGATCATGCAACATCGGCCATGTTGCACCTACAATGCTTCTGTTCTTCCTCTTGGCAACCCCATTCTGCTATGGACTATGCGGTGTTGTCAACTCCCCTTTAATCCCTTCTACCACAAAAAGTTATTAAACTCATTTGAGACATACTTACCAACGTTATCACTCCTCAGATCTTTAACCTTCTTTCCAGACTCTTCCTTGACCAATGCTTTAAATTCAAAAAACTTTGTGAAAGTTTGATTCTTCTTCTGCATGGAAAAGATCCAGCATTTATGAGAAAAATCATCAAAAAATATAACATAATACATGTGTTTTACCATGGATGTTATCGAGAATGGTCCACACACATCTGAATGGACTCGCTCTAGAATCGCTTATGCTCAACTGTCTATGTCGTGAAAGGAATCCTTGGTGTATTTTCCCAAAGTACACCCCTTGCCTGTATCAAATTTCTATAGCGTATCTTTGGGAAGACCAATAAAGATATATTGCATGATTTTCAAATCCCCATGATGCAAGTGACCCAATCGCCTATGCCACAACTCGCCAATGTCTCAGCTCTGCACCTTCTCTTCTTTCATGCTCAAAGAAGCACAATCCTCTACCTCCAACTTATAGAGATTTGATGAGCCTCATAAATGAGTAATTATATGGGCTCATTTTACCTCCTAACCTAGTCAAATCAACCATTCTCTTAGCTTATTGTATGATTTTCTGATTATATTTATGCTTATGGAGTGAGTTGAGTTAGTTATGATACCATGTGGTCTAACATGTGTTTAATGCAAATTATTGATGATTTTTGAGGTCAAAGTCAAGGATCCAGTGGACAAATGGCAACAATAACTCGAAGTGAACAAAGGAGAGGACTTATAGGAGGGAATCCCACTCATTTATTACTCCTCACTTCGAATTCCCCTTCATTCAGCTCGGAGTGCAAGCAGCCAAGTCATGCACTAGAAGGCAACCGAGCAGGTGAAGGATGACTGATGATTATCTCGAGTTTTGGGAGCCAAGCCTCCCTGATTTTAAGGGAGTTGTTGGTAGCTTCATTTGTATAAGTAGAGAGGCCTAGGGCCTCACTAGGGTTAGATTTTTTTTGGATTTTTGTTGTACTTTTTCTTATGTAAACTCTGCTCAACTTCGAGCTTATTTTTTTGACAGTTCCATGTAATCTTGTTATTGTTTTGGAAATAAAGATGGAATCCTTTTTGAGCTAGCACTGAGTTACCTCAGAGGGCTGAAGCTCTTGGGTTAGGGCCCAATCCAAGTAGCCAAGCTCCTCTTTACTTGTATTTGTATGTTTTATTTCAGTTTGTAGATCAAGTTGTTGTTAGATGCATTTCTTTTATGGTTAAGAATAGGTTGCTTTTGATGATTCAGTAGTTTTCTTCCATTTGTGCTTTCTATAGCAGGTTAAGCAGTGATAAAGAAAAGATTCAAAAGGCTAGAAATAGTGCCTTGGCCTCTCTTCCTCCCTTTGGGACCATGATTTGAGGCAAAGACCCTCTTGCTGCCCCAAAAACACAAATTTTCCTCATTCATAGGACTTCTAGTGTTCGTAGCTTTTTAGTAGGTTAAGGGTCTAGTTTTTCTTTTCTTTAGATCTTCTTCATCATGCTCACTTCTTCATTTGTAGTAGTCTTCTTTCATGCTTTCCTTTCTTGCAATAGTTATCAGCATTTCCTTTCATAGATCATAGTTTAGACTATTTTGATGCAAAACTCTGTTTTCCTAGATGCACTTATTTCATTGCTTGCTTGATCTTATTGGTTGACTGTCATTTGTTTATGCAGCAGATACCTTTTAGCAGTAGGCTAGCATATCAGCCATTCCATCCTCCATCTGATCCATTCCCTACAGGTCGCCCAAGTCTCCCCTCCATTCTGCCTTAATTTCCTGCATTTTCCATAGACTTTCTTCCTCTCTCCTTGAGAAAATTCAATCATCTTTCTCTCTCCTAATGATTCTTGGTAGAACCTAGGTGCCCTAACACTTCATCCCAACCTTCATCCACCTTTTCCACCCACTCTCACACCTTCAAAACAGTGAAAATTGCTCTCGGCCTCCTCTTCTAGGCCTTCTGTAGAACGTTGTTTTTCCTCCTGTAGATTTCTTGTGTCCTCCTGTAGATTTTCCTATAGGCTTTCTTTTGAAGGCCAAGTATGGGAAAAGCCTCCAGAAGGCCACCTGAGACCTCCTAGGACCCAACCAGACCATCCTAGATCCTCTCAAGTCCCAAAACCGCCCTTTAATGCCACCTATTCGCTCCCACAGTCACAAACCAATAAATTACATGCATGACAAATTCACATAAAAATACCTAAAAATCCAAAAAGATGTTTCTTGCTCATTTACTTGTAGAAATAGTTTAGTTAGATGTTGTTTACTTCCTTGAGTAGGTAATGGCATTCTTTTCATGGTTTTCATAGTGCTTTCTGCAAAAGTAGGATTAGTTGGTTAATTAGGATTTACTAGTTTTGCTTTACATTTCAGACTTTCTCCTTTCTGCAGTTAGAGTAGTATCTGTAGAGTAGTCTTTCTCTTCTTTCATCACATATAGAGCTTATTCTGGAATCCATAGAAGTTGGCTTGAGCTCCTAGTGATCTTGCGCCGGCTGACCAAGTGATAACCTACAGTAAGAACTAGTACTTGTGCATACAGCACTGTCGCTTCCAAGTTTGTTACGAACTACCGGGTTGATAAGAGTAAAGTAGGCAGCCCAGGAGTTGCAACATTATTGCTACAATACTGGTGCTCACCAAGATTCTTAACTAGAATCCCTGTCTTCTTTACCTGACGTGTGGCTATGTGTCGAAGTAGCGCCTTTCCTTTTCTAAAGACCACATCATAGTCTTTATCCTCCAACATGGCGTCCGATACTAATTTCTTCTTTAAGCTAGAAACATACATAACATCTCTTAAGGTGAGAGGAGCACCCTGATCCCTCTGAAAAGTAACCATGCCCAATCAAGTAGCACTATACCTCCTATCGTCACCCATATCGATATTCATTTGGAGATCCTTCTCCTCCTCGATATGCATCTAGAGATCCTTCTCCTCCAAGTCATTGAACAACTCCTTGTCATTAGTCATGTGGAATGAAGCTCCACTATCAAGGTACCATACACTACCCATCATTGATGACACCATGCATGTAATGAGAGTAAAGTCCAATTTGAATTGAGAGGCCAAAGCCTCACCCTCCGTTCCTCCTGAGGACTTATTCTTGTATTTCTTGAGTGGACAGTTTGTAGCGAAAATGTCCCAGCTCATGACAATGAAAGCACTTAACGTTTGACATGTCTTTCTTCTTACCTCCATGAGAAGAATCTGATTTGGAATGGGACGCATTCCATTTCCCCTTCCTTGCCTTACCCACTAAGGCACAATTTTCCTCATCATTAGTCTTTGATGAGGAACCATCTCTGGTGTTCCTTCTAATCTCCTCATGCATCAAATCCAACCATAGTTGTTCCCAATCTGGTAGCTTCTTCCTCCCATTGACAGAGTCCTCATAGCTATTCCAACTCTTGGGAAGGCCTAGGAGAGCTAGGATCACCATATCATCCTCGACAATGGTTATTCCAACACCTATAAGCTTATCACGACAATGAGTGAACTTGGTTAAGTAATTTGGATTGGTCTTGTTGTAGATCCTAGAAATAGATAAAAATGGTTCTTTATTGATCAACACCCTTAAGGTAGGGCAACACCATACATTCACTCCTTAAGGAAGGAGAACACTCCACAAGCCATATGCTTGTTCATACAAGAATACTTCTCTTCATATCTCTCCATGTGGAGTCTCTAGCCTTTATATAGGCCTCATACATACAATACCATGCATCATTACCATGGTTTCCTCATACCATCAACTAATACCATGGGCCCATTACATTATTATTAACTACTTGTGGTCCCTTACATGACATGGGTTAACCACCTTATTTATTACTATGGCCCATCCCATTATTACATTATTACCTTGGGTACCTCCCTTGGTACCCCATATTATCCCCCCTAGGTATATAACATTCCACCCCCCTAAGCATGTTTCGTCCCCGAAACATGGGAAGAACACAAATAATAGGATCTACTCAAAAGAGTAGTCCACTGGTACCATGCACGTGCATCTAGCCATCCAAGAGAAAGGTGAACCCTTGATCTTGTTGGTGCCTCGCTCGCTTGAGATGGAAGTTGACCATGGCAGCTCTTCTGTGTTGATGTGTAGTGGGTGGATCTTCTCTCCTCGCTATCCGTCATGTGACTACTTGGTTTCCATCTTGATTGTCTTGTGGGGTGATGTGGGTGATGATATGTTGAAGTTTTAACCCACGATGGCTTTTTCTTTACTTCACCTTGCTGTGGTGCCTGTTGTGGTGTCTTCTTTTTCAATATGACTTCAACCACTGAACCGTCCTCAGATGTATCAGCACCTGTAACCTTTTCTATTTCAGCCTTTGTTTGTGTTTGATTGTCGACCATCAACTGCTCATCATCTGATATGTCAGTCCCTGTAACATCTTGTGCGTCAACCTCCGTGGACTCTCCCTGTTTATGGATGGAAATATCCTGTAATGTAATTTTCTTCTTTTTATACCATAGCTTCAGGAATTTCTTCTGCACATTAATATTGATAGTACCCACAGATTCCATCCAAGGATATCCCAAAACAACATCGATATTATCCATCTCTGAAGCATAAAAATCACCATGAAATACATACTTATCCATAGAAAGCTTCAGATCCTTATAGATTTGAACATCCTTATCATCAACCTGTGTATTTTCAGTTTGTTTTGCTGGGACTTGCAATTTCTTTGTCAAGTTGATATTTATGAGATTTTTCTTGCAGCTCGGATTTATATACACAATGATTTTCTCCTTCTGAATCAATCCATGAACCTGCAATAAGGAGACACCCGTAGCAATTAAACCCTTATGTGTCTCATTCTCCTTTTTTCTAGCCCGAGACCATTTGTCTAAAAGGACTTTTTCAAATTCTGCATCTGAGAGTTTGGTCAACTGTTTGATATCAAGTGAGAAATACCATTTGTAAGCCTCATCTTTGAGACCATACCACACTGAATCCCTCCAATATTTTGCCATTGTTGACTTTTTTCGTTTTATGTATTCTTCAATAGTAGGACCATTATCTTTCCCTGTAAAATAATAATTCTCCATGAGATAAATTCACTCACTTGGCGAAAATTTGTAATTGTCACAGTTTCATCAATATTGCTCAGAATCTCTATTATAACCTGTTTTTGGAAATGGAATAACCATTCTGCATCTACCCATGTGATAGAAATCCTGATTCAGACACTGGAATTTCAGATCCGCGCTGCTACTCTCTCGCCGTCACCCAAAATTTATGAAAAAAGCGCTGATTTTAAATCAGCGATATCTCCCTCATCCGGACTCCGATTCGACTGATTTTTTTTTGAAATCAGGTGCTTTCTCTCAAAGATTCCATATATACAATTAGATTTTGCAGATTGGGTGCCAAGAGGTCGAGATCTGCGCCGCAAATTCGCTGCCCCGAAAAATTGTCTGCAACCCTACTGATTTTTAAGTCAGCGATATCTTCTTCATCCGGACTCCGATTCAACTGATTTTTTTTTTTGAATTTGGGTATTTTTTCACAAGGAATACAGATCTGCAATTAGATTCTGCAGATCTGGCACCAAAACATACAGATCTGATCTGCAAATTCGCCGCCCCAGAAACCCTGCAAAAATGAAAAAAAAATTCTCCACGGTTTGCCCAAGAAAGTGCTCTGATACCACTTGTTGTATATCTAACCCAAGAATATATGATAATGAAAATAAACCCAGAAACAATAAGATAGAAATAGATAAAAATGGTTCTTTATTGATCAACACCCTTAAGGTAGGGCAACACCATACATTCACTCCTTAAGGAAGGAGAACACTCCACAAGCCATATGCTTGTTCATACAAGAATACTTCTCTTCATATCTCTCCATGTGGAGTCTCTAGCCTTTATATAGGCCTCATACATACAATACCATGCATCATTACCATGGTTTCCTCATACCATCAACTAATACCATGGGCCCATTACATTATTATTAACTACTTGTGGTCCCTTACATGACATGGGTTAACCACCTTATTTATTACTATGGCCCATTCCATTATTACATTATTACCTTGGGTACCTCCCTTGGTACCCCATATTATCCCCCCTAGGTATATAACAGGTCTCGCCTTTATCCATCTTGATTTTTCAAAGTTTGTCTTTCAGTGCCAACTTCCTATGGTCACTACTGTTTTGGAATAGGTATGTCAATTCTTTCTACATAGCATACAAATTTTCCTTCCCATGGAGACTTGAGACAATGTGGTCTCGAACTCCCTCAAGGATTATCTACCACGCCTTCGCCACACACTTCTTCCATTCGACCATATTTTGTGCATCCGATGGTGCTGGCTTAGGAATGTGTTGATCAATGAATTCCTTGAGGCCATTATCCTCCAACACAACCTCCACCCTATATTTCTAGGCTATATAATTCAAGCTTCCTTCTAAGGCATTCTCGAGCCTCGAACTGTAGAAAGCCATTTTCTGATCCTGAAGTATGTATTGCAAACTCAAAAATTCGAAATCTCCTCTAATATATTGTCTTCGGCTTTGATACCATGTAGATTTTCCTGTAGATTCACAACTCATGTAATGTACTAAAACACAAGACAAGAATATACTCTACTCTTTAAACATCGGAAAACAATAGATCAATGAAAACAATAATTGACAAGAGGAAGATAATCAAAGACACATAACACAATTGTTTCTCTAGGGAAATCCACTGCTCAAAACCCTAACTATCTATTGCATTAATCATAAATTTGAGTGATAATACAAATCTCGTTCTCACAAGAACAATTCTTGCACAAGTATGAGAAAATCTCTGCCTCACAAGCCCACATTGACCAACACTTAGCCAATTTCTATTGCATGCCAAGCCCCTATTTCCTTGCGCAATTCCTGTAAGGATTAACCCATATTTAATTGAGAAATCCTTCCTCCATAATTGCGCAATCCAAAACTAGTTCCTTCTCTAATTGCATGCATGACCTGTACAACTTGGATCATTCTACAAATTATAGTACATTGTCCCTACACTCTAGTCTCAACTGGGTCTTTCTCTAAAATGACAGGAGTAGCACTGAGGATGCACCAGTGCACCAACTCACTTCTAGACCTCTACTAGTTCCACAAACAGTTAGAACTAGTTTAACTGTCTATAACTCAATCAAACAGAGTTATATAATTACAACTCAAATAAACTCATCTTGTGTTGTGAAGGAAAATCGCCTCTACGAACAAAGGTGATCTCTCTAGCCCAATGAGTGGGTCTAGCAACAAACTAAACAAGCTAACATAAACTTTCCTAGCTTATGTTTAGAAAATGCAAAAATAGAGTGACCTACCTTGCTCTGATGCCAATCGTTCAATCCTTTGGAGATGACTTTGATTCCTTTGCTTCTAGGCTCGCTTCTTACTTGTTCTTCACGTTCGAGTACCTGCAAGAAATATCAAAGAGAAATACAAGGTACAGGAGCATATATGGCATACATCAAACATAAACTACTTAATAGATTAAGGAGTATTAAGCTAAAATCATAAACATTTACACAATTATGGAAAGTGAACATCAGATGTATGTATTAATAACATAAAAAGGGAAGCATACAACCTATGCCTTGATGTTGGAGATCTCCTTTTGGTGCATGTCCACGTCCAAGCAAGGACTCTTCAAGAACTCCTCCAAGTTAGAATGAGCAACATTTGGGTATAATTTCAGTATAGGAATGCAGGCAATCAATGACCAACCATTTGGGGATGGAAGGGAGTTGATTTATGGGAAGGTAGAGGGAGTTAGGGATCCAAAAAATAGCGAGGAAGGTCCACATATCAAGGGGAAAGCCCATAATGACAAGATCAAGAGCTTCGAATGAGAGAGCTCAATCATATCTACAATAACCAATATCCAACTCGTTGTTCTCGAAGTTTCTAGCATACAAAGCTTTCCTTCATTTTGGGAAAACTTGCTAGAAGAGGTTCAACGTGAGTTTTCATATCAAAACCCACGCTGGTAGCACTAGGGTAAAGCAGTGCAACCTGCCATCAGCATGGATAGGCAGTGGAGCAAAGCACGATGGCCCTAAAAATTAGGGTTTTAGCTAACCTTCTTCAAAATTGACTCAGGGCAGTTTTCCTTTGGTTTTTCAAGGATTTTTTTGTTTGTGTATCATGATGGATATACTTCACAGTTAACAACATTTTGGTACTTTAGGATATGGAACAGGAAGTGAATAGGAGGTGTGACAAATTATTGTGTAACATCCTGGACCCCTAAAATTTAGGGAGAACATATACATTACTACAAAAAGACTTCCAACTCGAAATTCCTAAGATAATTAAGTTAATTAAACTTAATTAACTATTTACAAGTTGCTATGAGAATACAATTCGATTTTAATTCACGGTTTAATTCAAAGA
Source organism: Pinus tabuliformis (assembly GCA_031772625.1). Taxonomy (NCBI): domain Eukaryota; kingdom Viridiplantae; phylum Streptophyta; class Pinopsida; order Pinales; family Pinaceae; genus Pinus; species Pinus tabuliformis. Next base: position 738,204,343 of record CM062816.1, read on the forward strand.
CAAATTAAACTGGAATTTCTTGTTGCCATTTCGCAACAGGTTTTTGGAGTCACCAATGTTTTTACGAATTACACTACAAAAAATAACACTTTAACAAGATAATTTAACAAGGTTCAAAAGGCGTACCTAAGTTCAAGACGCTGACTTGTTGCAATCTTAAAATTGTAAGTATGAAACAAGGATCACATTCTTGGTTGTTCTTGTCATTGAGGAATGTGCAGGTTTGGTTTTGTTAACTCATTTTCTTGGGCAAATACCTCCCAATTCCTCTATATCCGTTCAGGGGTATGGGAAATATGTAAATTCAATTTCTACAATCCATTTAGAATGTTTTGCTAATCATGTAGGTCGAAAAGAACATGGGGTTGAATGGGATTACCATTAGTCATGAGCTAGACACAAAAATTAATGTTCCCTGGCAACGATGCCAAAAAAATGTTGTCTCCCAGACTATTTTGGCAATAGAGAACAATGTAAAAGGACATTCAATGAGGATAGTTATCCTCCCATTTTGGATTATAGGGTTGTTATCCCTCAGCCTCAGGGGGTATTCCCTGTAACTTATATAATTAAATATTCTACAATAATCCTTTAGATATAACCAGATTATAGATAAAGAGTAAAATTTTAAATCGTTCAGCTTCAAATGGGAAGAAACTTATAAGCAATACAATACTTTTAAATCAGATGAAAAATTCAAACATGCAATTTGAATAACTAACCCAAAACACAATAAAACACAATAAGATCACAAGTAACATAAGTAAATATAAAATTTGAATAAAGAAAATAAATATTAACAAACTTCTAGTACAACTATATCTCAAATGTAATTTTCTTTGTTATAACAGAAGTATGAGACAATTTAATATCATGTATAAAATTACTTCAGATATGATACACAAAACAAACATTGAACACACAAAATATTCCAATAGTATATATCAAAAGATAAATGAGTTCAGCAACCACCTTAACGAATCAATGATGATCATGTCATGTTTTGACTTGTTATCTTTGAGTAAGATAAACATGCAAAATAATTAAACATAAACAAGGAACGAAACGATAAATGCATAAATTTCTATTATAATATCTTCTTTGAACCATTGTAATTGCATAATCAATGTCATGCGTTGATGTATTCAATTAACAATAGATCAAGTGAATGTCTCAATTCGAACACTCGAGATCGTATATTTATCTAGAAGAATAAGCGAACCAAGTAATGTCTTAGTGATATATAAATCTATCACGTCGATTGCATAAAGCACAAAACACACATTTGAATAAAATTGGAATTATACCGTGTATCTAATTAGATTGGGTTTTTCCAAAATGAGTAATTAGCAAATCACTTAATGCACTACTTGAATGGATATATTCACTATTTTTGTGACAAAATTATCATAATAAACTATGTATCACAAAATTTTATAATTTATTGGCAGCTTTTGTGATCAAATTATCTTAATAAACCATGTAACACAAATTCATATAAATTTGCAAAAGAAAATAATTCAAGTATTCATGTGGAGAGTGAGAGAAGTGGATTAATATTTAAAATTTAAGATTATCACTTTCTAATTGGATTATTTCGTCTAATATTATTTATGGCTTGTATTAAAAATTTGTTTAATATTATTTAATGACAATAATATTATATATGTTAGTATTACTAACCAATTTAATTATAATTTCATATAGCAAATACCACATTAGTTGTTGAGCTACTATTCTAGTAGAAGGTTGAGGCAATTTTAAAGTGTCCATAAAATTTGTTTATTGATAGAATTATACTAGTAATATGCTTGTTACCATTACAATTTTAGTTTTAGCTAATACTATTAATAATTTTGTTTTTGTTGAGTACCATATTTTATTTATTTATTATTTATTTTTAATTAGGAGGTTGATAACATTTTATAATCCATAAAAGACTTTTTTTATATAATACTTTTATATGTTTAAACTTTTCCTTCTAAAAAAAATAAAAAATTATAAAATAGAAATTATAGCAACCTAATTTATGTCTATCCTCGGATGCAAGTGACACAAGTTCATTAACTGCCCCTAACTAATCCCCATGGATCCCACTCCAATGAGATCAACCTTCGACGACACTTGCATGACACATGTATTAACAACTTTTCCAAACAATCATTCTAGCAGTCATGACAACCACCCTAGCTTTGGAAGACATTAACTTCCAACCCCCACTTGGATTCTCAATCCATCTTTCCCATTGCTATAACTCAAAATATTCAAAAATCTATCATGCATTCAATCCTCCATGGGTCGAGCTCTGACTTTCTCTAGAGCCTCACCCGCCTTTGTCCTGAGGCCATATTCTTCGCCGGCTTGCTCTCGCTTTGCATAATTGTTATTTTTACTGCAATCGCCCCTTAAGGTGGTATCAAAGGCTCTGCTACCCAACCTTATGTCAATCTTCCCTATATGCCTTCCCTATGTTCATCTCTCTCTGGCTCGGTGGGCATGGTAGAGGCATGCCTCCACACTCACCCTAGTATCACTTGCACACTTAATGATCCGATCCAAGCATCCTGTGAAGGAACATGAACCAAGTAACCAACCTCAATGTGGCTGAGCTTCGATTTGTGGATGATAATGCATAGGCTCTTAGTAATTTCCTAGGTTCTCTTCTCAGGGACCATGAAGAAAGTTTGTTGGTGATCAAGGCTCAAATTCATGACCTTTACCACTTCTGGAGGAACCTTAAATTGGATCTCAAGGACATGGTGGGATCTCTTGTCATCAACCTAAGTTTCTCTTCTTAGTCAGGGTTTCCCAATAATTCTATTGAAAACCCCTCACAGTTAACTCCTCATAGGGTTTACAAGCAATTTGTTCCTTCTCCCTCTGTTGTGGATCTTCCCTCCTTATCTTTGCATCGAGTCAGGTATTTAAGAACCAAGGATGATCTTGACGCTACAATAAGCCATTAGTATAGGGATGACAAGTATTTCAACCCAACACCCGTTGAGGAAGAGATACATGTCCTGCTGAAGCCACTGTTATTAGGTGTTCTAGTGTTTTCTCCTTTGTTTTTGGCTTTTGGATCTCTATGAAGAACGCCATGCCTCATCTCTTTTGTCAAAAGTTTTGTCTTAGATCTAGCTCATGGACCTCGGCCCCCAATATCTTTCTTATGCAAACTGTTGATGTACTCTGGATTCATACCCTTTGTAAACACAAGGATCTTTCTGAAGGATTTTAGCCCACAAGCCAAGGTAATGTAACTACTATAAATTTTATGTAATACAAATATTTTGAACTTATAAAAAAAATATGTCTACTAGTATTATTTGTTGTTTTATATTAATTTAAAGTTAAGTTGATCAAGGATAACATAAAAAATAATAAATTATGGAAACAAAACTCCCATATAAAGTTATATAATGGCATTAATAGTAATCAATGGTTGATATTATTATTAACCTACATTTTAGATATATTTTGATATTATGGAAACTATTCTATCTAGATTGACTTATTATAGTAAGTCTAGGAGATGGGACCATTTTAGAGTGTCATATCTATAAAACTATTGAATGGCATAATACCAATTTTTGTGATTGTTATAATTTACAACAATTTCAATTATTGTTATAGTAACTTATTTTGTTTATATTGAGATTTAAGGAAATACACCCACATATCATATCCTCTTCATCAAATCATATATTTCTCCCATTGAAAGCATGGCATCAATATCTTATGTATAAGAAGAGGTTAAATAACATGGAAGACAAGAGGTTTCCTGAAATTGCTTGTAACTCTAGCCAAAACCACCTTCAACTCAAGTGGGGATGACATACGGATGAGAAACCTTGGCTAGACCATTGGGAGATAAAGGAGGAGATCATTTTGTAGAAACAAGATATTAATATTTAAAATATTATTACATCAAAAATTTATTTATTATTAAATAGTGGAGAGATAAAGAGATAGATGGTAAACAAAAACTAAAATATTATTTTAAGGAGGTGATCAAGCCAAATTTCAAACAATAGAAGTATCTAGGCTTTGTTTTGAGTAGTGCAAAGAAAAAAATAAACATTTTTAAAATAAGAACAAGCCCTCATGATCTCTATAGTGAAACTAGGCATATCTGGTAAATTCCAAGAACACAATGGGAGGAAAGTGTGTCACCATTGCAACACTAAAAAGGTTGAATTTGAGAAGCACTAAGTTCTCTTAGCTTGTCTAGATCATACTCAGATTAGATCTAAATTTCAAAATATTTGTGACACAACCAATCTTTTTTACCTTTTAACTTAATAAAACTATGTTGATCTTGGAATACTTCTCTTAACACTTTTTAAGCACAGAAATAAAATTCTAAAGATAATGAGTAATAAATTTATGCCCTAGAAAGGTCCAAGGGACTATATTCACTCTTAGTGGATGTTAATAATAATCATCATCACTATCATCATTATATATTATTATAGGAAATTTACACCACTTTATAGTTGACAAGATAAAAATAAGTTATGTATTGAAATAGTAATATAATTCAATTTTATTATTTATATTTTTGTGTTAAAATAAAAGTCCATTGAGGTTTGCTTTATGAATAATAGATTAATGTATGAGAATTAACTTACTTATAAAATTATTTAATGATAATAACATTGGTAATGTCCAATATCTATTATTGATTATTTTAACAATCATAATCGAATGTAAATAAGAATAACAATAGAGTAGCATAGATTGATTTTTTTTCAAATCACTACAACTATAAAGGTCATTAGTGAGGGTAACAAATTTCACCATAAGCTCATTGGTGATGGTCAAAATGATTTTCATCCCAACAAAGGGAGCATCAGAAAAAAAAAGGTGTTGTGGTGACATTCAAGTTCCAACATGAATAATGATTATAATGACGGATAGTGACCATCACCATTTCATATGACCAATAATTATTTATGTTGATGGACATTTCATGAGGCTCGGTATTGATGCATATATATGGATACATTCGTTGATCATCATCTTTTCATATTTTGGTGAGGATTGAACCACCAACCACCTACTTGTAAAGCATGTGCTCTTCCATTGAGATGGCACCCTTCACAGAATTATACCTTGAAACTTTATAAATTTAAATTTTAAAATCGTAATTAAACTAGCATTTTCACCAAAAGGTGCAAGGGCACGCTGATAATTTCTCAGGGTTTTTTGACCCTTTAAATATATATACAATAACATTTTAGATAGAGGTGGATTTGAAACAGATTCTATCCCATTTGGATTTACAATCAAGATGGACTCGTAAATTTTATCATTTGAAACTTGACATTATATATAATATAGTATATATTTTTGGATTTTAGGCTCTGAGTTTTGAATCTTGATTATAGTGCATAAATCTAATGAAAATTCACAATTTCACATTATGAAATAAATCACAGACAATATTGATTTGACAAACTAAATAACATAATGAGTTCTTTGAATCAATATTAACTTGTTTGAGCAAGTTTCATTTTCGGAATGTTTAAAATGCAACAAGAAAAATCTTGATTTAATTTTCCCTTGAATTAAATTAGGAGAAAAATTGTAATTCCACATAACAAGACAAATTATACGAGTTAACTAAGTTACTTTGTATTAATTCGCTCAGTTAATTCGAGTTGAGGGTCTAACTTGAGTCATGTAGAGTGTCTCCTACTTCATAGGAGCCTCGTTTAAGTTTATTTTGAGTTGTAATTAATTAATTTAGTTTAACTAAGTTAAAGTAAGTTAAAATAGTTCCAAATGATTGAGAACTAATAGGAGGTAAGACATTGGGGTGTTTCTTCATGCGTTCAAGCATGCAACTGATGATTCAACCATAAATAACTCATGCATGTTAGATTTGAGAGTTACCCAGTTGGAATTTGAGATCAAGGGAAGTGTACTATTAGTTGTATAATCATCCAAATTGTACAAGTGGTACATATAGTCAGAGGAAGGCCTATGAGGATTGTGCAATTCCAGTTGAGGAATTTCCCTAATTAAGAGGGGCTAATTCCCAAGGAAACAACACAAAGAAATAGGGACTTAGGAAAGAAGAAAATTGGTTAAGTGTCACATGGAATGAATCGATCTTGTGGACAAGATAGACCTCCCTAGTATCTAACGATATCTAGTGACAAGCAAGCCAATCAAAAACTATCTTTCTCTAAATATGCAATTCATAAACAAAGGCAAAAAAGTGTTTTAGGCCTACCTTGGGTCCAATGCAAGTTTGTGGAAGCCTCGCTCCTTCGATCCAAATGAGCTCCCTTGTAGCGAATTTGCAAACACAAACAAGAAAACAAATTAAATAGCACCTGAAAAGCCAATATCATAAAGAAGACTTATCATGATGATCAAGGAATTCATGAAACAAATGACATAAGACAATTTGTTGAGAAAAATGGATCTGATTGTATTAATTCAAATCAAAGAAGAACTTTACAACCTGTGCCTTGATGCTGCACAAGCTCCTCCCAGGGTCCAACAAGAAGTCTCCTCTACTTTGATAAGTTTCACTCTCTTCCCAATGAAGCCAAAAGGTATGTGATCTCTCCTCTCAAGCTTAACTGGGAAGTCTCAATTCCACCAGCATTTACCCTGAAAAATGTTCAGCTTCTAACCTCCCTAGCAACCAGCCCAATGCCTTAATTTATAGTGCAATGGAGGGAAGTTACTAGGTCCTCCTTCAAAGGGATAAAGCCCTCCTTTAAAGGGATAACTCCTCACATCAAGGGATTAGCTCCTTCTCTTTTGGGATGCATGAACCACCTAAGAGCGAACAATCCACGTCAAAATTCCTTCTAGAATCATCTAGAATTAACCCAAAGTGAGTTTTTTAGAATAAACTTGCACCTTTTTGACTTTCATAGGGGTCTGCACCCACTCCTTTAGAGACAGAGTGGGCAGGTCCGCAGGTAATGTGAACAGGGGGTACGGGACCGCAGGCAACAGTGAGAGAAAGTGCAGAACTAGAGCTTTGTTGATCTTTAATGTCTTTCTCTCATTTTCAAAGCTTGACATGAAGAGCTGAGGTCTGAGACTTGCTTAGGAGGACAGTATAAGTGATGATAGACCCATACTGACTGCAAATAGTCATGGTGACGATATTTTTGTGTAACAGATTGCCCCCTAAAGTGCGAAGTCTATAGTAGATGAGGATTTCATTTATCATCTAGGAAGAGTGAAGTACTTTATCATTTCGAGGATCATCTTGTGGAGAGCCCGGTTGGAACCTGTAAAAACATTTAATGCAAAATATATATATGAGATCATATCATCGCTGAGGTAGGCATTCCCATACTCAGATCAAAACTGACTAGAAAACTAACTACTGCTCTGATATAGGAATGATCTTGTAATACATCACAAGTATAGACACATGTAGACACAGTATGGACACAGCCATCTGTTTATGAATAGTCCACAGTATAATGAATACAAAATTCCTCGCAGCCTGGATGGCAGAAACTAGATCCAGGGTCTTCATTTCTACTTCTGGAAATAGTACGATTCTATCCATGCGAATGAATGTGTTGAAGTCGAACATGGTAGAAACCACTTGATTACCAGTCAATGATGTAAACTGTTAACAAGCGTGAGAGAAACCACCATTAATGTCAATGGCTCTCAAAGTACTCAGTACAATCCATGAGATGTGAATAGATGTGTTGATGTCAAACATGTCACGGAGTCCTTTGATCGAAGGTCAATGATGCAACCCATCAGCGAAGGCGAGAAACCTGCCATTGAGGCATGCAGATCCCAAGGTACTGACGATTTCTAGATCATCTTTCTAGATAATGAGCTGAAGTCGATAGAAAGCGATCCGTCGTAGGCAAGCCCACAACACGAAATCATAGATCAAGTTTGAAGAAATTTAGTTGCAAGGACTGACTCAAGGATGGTCAAGATGGATGATAGATATTTTGCAGATGAATGGCTTATTTGCACAGACCTCTTGAACACATAACGACACAGCAGATAGTTTGGTGATAATTGACCCAAAGTTAATACCCAGAAACCGGCTGAAGACTTTCAATGTGGTTTGATCAACTGTTAGGCAAAGGATTTCCCAACCCAGGTGAATAAAAGTGTCGTGTTCAAGAGTGGTTATAAAGTATGACAAACAGGCTCATTTTTCTCTCTTTTCCCCCACCATTTCTGGCAAGTACCTCTTTATTTTTGACAAGCTTGAGGAGGATAACATTTGCTTGATTATAAGCTCATCCTTCGGATGCGTCCAACTTAGTTTAAATTCGAACCCTAAGAAGGAGTGGTCCATTCCTATTTGTAATTGAATAGGTCCTTTGCTGTTAAATTTTAACGAGTCCAGTATAGGAGAAACTTGGCGTTTTTCAATTTTAGAGAGTCTGAAAAAACTTAAGAAGACTCCATGGTTGACTTTTTTCCTAAATTTGTGTCTCCCAAGCCTGAAAAAGTATAAAATAATACTTGAGAGAACTGCTTGATCATTACGACCAAGGAGTACTTTTCGTAATTAGTGCCTCTGATCCGAAAAAGTAAAAAAGTGATCAACGACACATCATTTTATAACCAATATCGAATTTGAAACGACAAAAATCCGGCAATCTTTTCATGTTTTTACAGTCAGAAAAAGAGCTGTAAGTGGACCGTCTAAATCGCCTTTTTTTTGGATGTAGAGTATACATCATGCTTGATTGGTGAGAACGGGAGCATGAGGACGTAGATCTTGCCGCGATAAATCATCAACCTTCGATTGATGCATTGAAGGCATGCAGATTATACAAATTCTGGGCCATACCTGGCATGAGGGCCCAGGTGGACTTCTTGCAATGGCTGGTAGACAAGTGGAGCATACAGGACCAGTGCTTCTTCATTGGTGGTCACCAGCTTGAAATGGAGCCAGAAGACATATACTTTTTGACTTGTTTGCCTAAGAGAGGTGAACATTTGACTCTATTCGGGACTAGGCCAGGTGGCCAGTCTGTCGATAACCTTCGACTAGAGTTTTGTAACAACCAGAGTAGAGACAAAGGGATAGACATCAAAACCATATCCCATCCTGAACTCATGGTGATCGCGTTTACTGTTACCAGGCTTTGCGGGAGCGCTGCACTACATGTAGCCACTGGATCCCAGATGCGGATGGTAGTTGACTACTTTCGAGGCACCATCTTCAACTGGTGCGATGCTGTGTTGGCTAATGTAAAAGGCCAGCTGACTAGAGCCAAGAACGGACAACTAAATACCTTTGGATATGGTGCTTTAGTTGTGAGCTTTGGTCTGGAGAGGGTCCCAATGTTGGTCCCACAGCACCTCACTGTTGGAGCTGGACTTCCTCGAGAGCCCAAACTGATGCGATGGGTTGCAGTTATGGCCCGTCATCTTTATGAGGGGACAGAGGTCGTTCGATTCAAACCTAAGTATTTCCATTGGTTGGAAAACCAGGTTTTTTCTATTCAGGACTTTCCTTATGCTGGGGTAGATTTTCGCGGTGACCCAAACATGGCTCTTCCACCAGGAGAGCAATGGGATGACTCAGGTAAAATCATTTTCAACATTTTCCTAATTTAATTTTTTTTTGTTTTTACCTCGTCCCAAAATTGATAGTAAAAGTTTCAAATGCAGATGTGGGTCCACAACGACCAACTGCTCTCCGGCCTTACGAGAGGAAACAACCAGCTGTAGCAGCACCAGCCCCACAGGACGAATTAGCAAAGACCTTGGCCGAATTGGAGAGCCATCTAGAGGATTTGACAATAGACATTCCGGAGACTGGCATAGATGACATTCCTCGTCGACTACAGCGCTATGTGATTGGGGTCCCAGGACCTTTTAGGAGGTTCCTTTGTAAGGTGGCCCATACAGTGGTTTCTTATCGAGATCATCACCAGTGATAGGATGATCGCCTATTGTAGACACATATGACATTTTTTCTTTTTGTACTATCATTTTTTCCGATCATAAGGTGTTTTTCAACCTATGATCGAGGACGATGTATATTTTGACACGCTCCTATATTATACTATATCACTATTACCGGCTTATCTTGTAAAACATGTTATGGAATGTTTTTAAATTTATTTGTATGATTATTGCAAATGTCTACTTAACATTCGAGAAGCAATTGCATCTGCTAATGTATTTAAAGATCTTGGAATATGCTGATATTCAATATAATCAAATTCACGTTCCAAGAGACGCACTCTAAAAAATAATCTCAATAACACTGGATTTCTAATGGCATATACTCTATTAAGCTATAATACAATGATTTCAGAATCTAAGCTCACTATAAAACTCCGAATCCCAAATGAAATAGATTCAGATAATAACTCAATCACTGCACTATACTCTGCAATGTTGTTCGTTGTTTGACTGAGGCTTACCCCATGCATAGATACCAACTCGTCAGAGGGCGAATAGATAACCCAAGCTGCGGAAGAAATGTTCCGTGTATTACGACAAGCACCATTAGCAAAACCAATGTATGTTTGGAGAGGCATCGACATCTACAATATCAAGAGTAAACCCAAGATAAACAGGAATAATGACGAAAAACACTCTCTAAGCTAAGCACACTTTTTAAACTAAAAGACACCAGCTAGAAAGAAAACTAACCTAACTAAAAATCTTCACTCCCATTTTTAAGCATAATACCTCTAAAGACCATTTCTGGGTTTACCTAAAGAGACCCCGTCAAAGTCTACCAATTCATAGGCCCCTTTTGCCAGCTTTCACTTGACAACATAGGGACCATGCCACATAGGCATGAATTTTCCAGCGCCTAATTTATCATTTGCTTGATCGTACAATAAGACTAGGTCTCCTTCCGAAAAATTTCGAGGGGTCACATTTCGATCATACTGAGCTTTAATACGTTTTGCATGAGTTTCGATCGCTAATGCAGCATCGCGTCGATTCTCATCTAGCTGAGCCAAGTATAACAAACGTCTTTCCTCTTCGGAAGTGGCTGGAAGTAACTCGATGGCCATTTGCAATGACGGGATTTCGCATTCAATGGGTAACACAACTTCCAGACCATAAACTAGTTTGAAAGGAGTGACCAGCCACTGCAAGAAGTCCACCTGGGCCCTCATGCCAGGTATGGCCTAGATTTTGTATAAGCTGCATGCCTTCAATGCATCGATCGAAGGTTGATGATTTATCGCGGTAAGATCTATGTCCTCATGCTCCTGTTCTCGCCAATCAAGCATGATGTATACTCTACATCCAACAAAAAGGCGATTTAGAATACAAAAAATTGAATTTTTGGGTGAATTTTGAGAAATTTAGGGTTAAAAACCCTTGCTACGGGGACCGCACCCTCTCTGTTAGAGACAGTGCGTGGGTCCGCACCTTGCCTTCACGGCAGGTGCGAACCCCTAACATTTTCCCCATTGAGAAAAAGTCGGGGTCCACAGGTTACCTGTGTTGTGCCTGCGGGCCCCCGCGCGGGTTTCTAGCCTAAAAATCCTCTAAAAAATGAAATGAAAACCTAAAAAAAAATTTGAAATGGATGAAATTGAAGAGTAGGATGATGTGGATTACCTAGAGGAGACGGCCCTCGATTCCAATGGACGGATTTTCCGCAATCTTCACGGGAAGTTTCTGACCAAAAGCTCTATTTTCTCACCCAAATCTCAAACGGTAAAAATGAATTGATGAAAGCCCTTTTTATAAGTTTTTTGAATAAATGAATTATAAATTTGTTTATGTTTCACTTTAGAAAGGTAACTTTTGCAGCATTTTTATCCATTTCAAACAGGTATGAGTAATGTTTGAGTTTTTGTTCAGGATAACGAATTTTTCAGGCGAAATCGGTCATTTTCGACGAAAAAACATTAGAGTCACCTTTAAGCTCTTTTCTGACTCCTAAAACATGAAAATATCGCCAAGTTTTTCTTTTTAAAGTCATTAAAACGGAACTAAAAAGACGGTCCACTTACAGCTCTTTTTCTGACCGTAAAAACATGAAAAGATTGCCGGATTTTTGTCGTTTCCATTTCGATATTGGTTATAAAATGACGTGTCGTTGATCGCTTTTTTACTTTTTCGGATCAGAGGCACTAATTACGAAAAGTACTCCTCGGTCGTAATGATCAAGCGGTTCTCTCAAGTATTATTTTATACTTTTTCCAGGCTTTGGAGACACAAATTTACGAAAAAGGTCAACCATGGAGTCTTCTTAAGTTTTTTCAGACTCTCTAAAATTGAAAAACGCCGAGTTTCTCCTATACTGGACTCGTTAAAATTTAACAGTAAAGGACCTGTTCAATTACAAACAGGAATGGACCACTCCTTCTTAGGGTTCAAATTTAAACTAAGTTGGACTCATCCGAAGGATGAGCTTATAATCAAGCAAATGTTATCCTCCTCAAGATTGTCAAAAATAAAGAGGTACTTGCCAGAAATGGTGGGGGAAAAGAGAGAAAAATGAGCCTATTTGTGATACTTTGTAACCACTCTTGAACACGACACTTTTATTCACCTGGGTTGGGAAATACTTTGCCTAACAGTTGATCAAACCACATTGAAAGTCTTCAGCCGGTTTCTGGGTATTAACTTTGGGTCAATTGTCACCAAACCATCTGCTGTGTCGTTATGTGTTCAAGAGGTCTGTGCAAATAAGCCATTCATCTGCAAAATATCTATCATCCATCTTGACCATCCCTGAGTCAGTCCTTGCAACTAAATTTCTTCAAACTTGATCTATGATTTCGTGTTGTGGGCTTGCCTACGACGGATCGCTTTCTATCGACTTCAGCTCATTATCTAGAAAGATGATCTAGAAATCGTCAGTACCTTGGGATCTGCATGCCTCAATGGCAGGTTTCTCGCCTTCGCCGATGGGTTGCATCATTGACCTTCGATCAAAGGACTCCGTGACATGTTCGACATCAACACATCTATTCACATCTCATGGATTGTACTGAGTACTTTGAGAGCCATTGACATTAATGGTGGTTTCTCTCACGCTTGTTAACAGTTTACATCATTGACTGGTAATCAAGTGGTTTCTACCATGTTCGACTTCAACACATTCATTCGCATGGATAGAATCGTACTATTTCGGGAAGTAGAAATGAAGACCCTGGATCTAGTTTCCGCCATCCAGGCTGCGAGGAATTTTGTATTCATTATACTGTGGACTATTCATAAACATATGGCTGTGTCCATACTGTGTCTACATGTGTCTATACTGTGTCTATCTGAGTATGGGAATGCCTACCTCAGCGATGATATGATCTCATATATATATTTTGCATTGAATGTTTTTACAGGTTCCAACCGGGCTCTCCACAAGATGATCCTCGAAATGATAAAGTACTTCACTCTTCCTAGATGATAAATGAAATCCTCATCTACTACAGACTTCACACTTTAGGGGGCAATCTGTTACACAAAAATATCGTCACCATGACTATTTTCAGTCAGTATGGGTCTATCATCACTTATACTGTCCTCCTAAGCAAGTCTCAGACCTCAGCTCTTCATGTCAAGCTTTGAAAATGAGAGAAAGACATTAAAAATCAACAAAGCTCTGGTTCTGCACTTTCTCTCACTGTTGCCTGCGGTCCCGCACCCCCTGTTCGCATTACCTGTGGACTTGCCCACTCTGTCTCTAAAGGAGTGGGTGCAGACCGCTGTGAAAGTCAAAAAGGCGCAAGTTTATTCTAAAAAACTCACTTCGGGTTAATTATAGATGATTCTAGAAGGAATTTTGACGTGGATTGTTCGCTCTTAGGTGGTTCATGCATCCCAAAAGAGAAGGAGCTAATCCCTTGATGAGAGGAGCTATCCCTTTGAAGGAGGGCTTTATCCCTTTGAAGGATTACCTAATAACTTCCCTCCATTGCACTATAAATTAAGGCATTGGGCGGGTTGCTAGTGAGGTTAGAAGCTGAAAATTGTTGAGGGTAAATGCTGGTGGAATTGAGGCTTCCTAGTTAAGCTTAAGAGGAGAGGTCACATACCTTTTTGGCTTCATTGGGAAGAGAGTGAAACTTGTCGAAGTAGAGGAGACTTCTTGTTGGACCCTGGGAGGAGCTTGTACAGCATCAAGGCACAGGTTGTAAAGTTCTTCTTTGATTTGAATTAATACAATCAGATTCATTTTTCTCAACAAATTGTCTTATGTCATTTGTTTCATGAATTCCTTGATCATGATGATAAGTATGCTTTATGATATTGGCTTTTCAGGTGCTATTTAATTTGTTTGCTTGTTTGTGTTTGCAGATTCGCTACAATGGAGCTCATTTGGATTGAAGGAGCGAGGCTTCCACAAACTTGCATTGGACCCAAGGTAGGCCTAAAACACTTGTTTGCCTTTGCTTATGAATTGCATATTTAGAGAAAGATAGTTTTTGATTGGCTTGCTTGTCACTAGATATCGTTAGATACTAGGGATGTCTATCTTGTCTGCAAGATCGACTCATTCCGTGTGACAAAATGGCGACTCCGCTGGGGACTTGATTTCTTGATTTGCTTTACTTTGACGTGAGAAATTGTGTTTTTGTTTTTTTTTTTTGGCTTGTTGTGTGTGGAATTGGGTAGATTTAGTAGATCTAGGATTATTTTTTGTTTTTCATAACTTTGGGAGAGGACTGCACCCTCAGATTGCAATATAGTGCGGACCTATCCGCACTTTTTCTTTTCGCACAGAGCGGTATTGCACCTGTGTGAACTGTGGGCCTGCGGACCTTGTCAAAATTTTGGAAAACCTAAGATTTTCTCTGTTAGTCAGCTTAGTTTTTGTTTAGATGTTATTATCCCCTGCCCAGACCTGCATGTGACTTGTCAAGAACTTTTCTTAGGTTAATTCCATTGGTGTTAGGGTTTTAGGTGAAATTCCTAGAAGTTTTGGTTGTCGGGCTTGGTTTTCATTTTGGTCTTGTAGTAGCTCAAAGCTTAGAAGCTGTAGAAGCCTCAGATCACCTTGGTTTTTACTGGCCTTCTTATGAGTCTGACCATTTGCAAAATCTACCTTTGTTGAGGAACCCATCTTGTGTTGCTCTTTGCGAAACTTCGAAAAGGCTTGTGTTAAAAGTTTGGATTTCATTTTTAGAAAAGAAAACAAAAATTGGTTGTTTTTTCACTGATTTGTGATTCTGGACAAATTAGTCCTTAGTTTTCTTATAGCTAAGTAAAACATCCTTAAAAAAGGCATCTTGTAAGCTTTGACTTCAAATAGTTTTTTATAGTTTATAGATCTCAAGATTAGTTATTTCCATAGGTTTGAGTGTTTTATAAAAAATAAAAAATCTCTTTTGGAAAAAGTTTGTTTTTGTAGTATTCGAGTGTTTGAAAGAAAACGGAAATTTTTGTGAAAATAACTAGTTGTCTCGTTTTGAGTGCATTGGAAAAGACAAAAAGCTCTTCTTTTGATCTGTTTTTTAAGAAAGATTTGTGTTTACAAGCATTTGCATTCTCAAACTCTTTCCTAGCTAGAAATTCATTGAAGGGAAAAGATTGCTTAATCATCTTAAGTGCATTTTTTAGTGATTTCAAGTCGCGTCTTCACACCACAAGTTCCATCTCCGCACCTCTTGACTTAAACAAAAACCAATAAAAATAACGCTTAAAGCAAAATCTATCTAGTAATCTTTTTATTTCTAGGGCTCTATTACCCCAACATAGCTTAGGCTAGTGTCTTGGAGTAGGGAGTAATTAACTCTCCAAGACAGTAAAACGAACAAGTAGCTGTATCTTGCGGTAGGAGAAAAATCCAATTGTTGCATCTATGCTCTGGGAAAGCTCCTCTTAAAGGAGAAGCACGAGATCATGTTCGAACCAGTGTGGGAATCAATCCTTCCTCATTGGGAACGACGCCAGATATTCACGTATTAAAAACGGTAAACCTCGGATTAACCATTGTCGAGGAGCCTGGGGTCACTTGTTAGTAAACCTTGGATTATGTCAAGGAGCCTTCAAGGGGATTGAGCTTGTTACTCTGCCCTTGCGTGCGTATCGGATCGTAGACTTTTCCCCCAGGTATATTTGTTTCCGTTGGTAACCATAGTGACCATATTCTATAGGATTCTTCCTAAGGTGACGGTGGAGGGAAGATCCCACTGTACCTGGAGCAGACGTCGGCTAGACTCACTTGGATTTTCTGGGGGGTTCTCTTCACTCGAGACGGTTTAGTGGAGGAACTTGTGCTAGTCTATTCATTAAGCAGGTTGCCAGGGTAACTGTTCCAACCGCCATTTCTGTATTGAACTCTGCGACGCTGGATTTCATCACCAACTAGTGTTTTCAGTACGGAAAGTTACTATTTGAGTGTGGTTTGATCTCCTAGATTCTTTAGGCTTGTGATTCAATTTGTTTGGTTCTTTAGAGGCTTTAGGTGGTTTTCATTGAGATTTTACTTTGTTTTCGTGTGAAGTAGTTAAAATATTTAATCGTGGCTGAATTACCGAGGAACTCTCGTAGACTTCGGGGCCAACCTCTTGAGTTTTCACCGATCCAACCTGAAGGGTTAAGAGCCCTCGTAACTCCTAGAGACAGTAGAGTTGGGTCACCTGAAGAAGGAGAGTCTTCTTTAGTAGTACATCCTGATTTTCAAGCTCTAGTAGCAGATTATAATCCACAGTCTATGTCTGTTTCCGAAATTACTGGTAGCTTTTCATCTACTAGTGATTTAGGTGAGGAACTGAAATATCCGAACCTGAAACTGAATTTGCTGCTACTCCAACATCGGGGTTTACCTCTCCAACTTCTAGTGGTCCTGGTTCACCCAGGGTAGAAAGAATAATTACCCAAAATCTTCCTTCTGGACTTATAGCTATTGAAGAACTTGCTACTCCGGAAGAAGAAGAAGGCATCCCTATCCCTGAAAATCAACCTATTATAGAGCTTAGGGAGCGTGATTCAATCTTTTACAGTCCACCTAGGAGCAGTGTTTGGTATCTTTCATTGACTAACTTTTTGGAAAACCCGGGACTAAGTTTTTCACCACCTCGTATTCCTTTTCACCCAACACCCAGAGGTTACTATCCTCCGTTAAATATGTCAAGGTAGTCGTCCATGTTTTCTCAATCTCCAGAAACCTTTTTGTACGGTGGTCCTTCTGTTCCCTTTGGGTATCAGTCACTTTCTGGTACTTTTTCGGGAGCATCTCCTCAACCTATTGAACAAGGGTTATTAACTGGAAATAATGGTACTAAGCCGTTGAGTGTAGAAGATATTCTCATGATGTCAGGTACTATTCCTAATCCTCAACCTCAAGGTGGCCAGTTACCGCCTGGGGGCAGCCTCAAAGTCCTCAAGTATCACTTGGGGGGCAACCTCAAGGTACCCAATTTGCGCCTGGGGGGCAACCTCAAGGACAATACATACCTACGGGACAGTACGTTCCTCAAGGTCAACCCCAGACTCAATATGTACCTCAATGTCAACCCCAGTATCAATATGTACCTCAAGGTCAACCCCATTATCAGTACGTGCCTCAAGGTTATCAACCTCAAGGGCAGTACCCGAACCAAGGTTTACAACCACCTTCCGGTCAATCATATGTTCAAGGAACTGGAAATGTACCTCTGAATTGTCAACCCTACCCTTAACCCAGTTATGGTCCTCAATATTCTCAACCTGTTATGGGTCCGTACCCCGGAATGAACTTAGTGTGGGATCCATCTCAAACTCAACAGGTCTTGCAACTGAATGTACAGTTGTCATCTCAAACTGGACAACCCTTAGTTTCTGGTTCACCCCAGCAACCTGTCCAGTCTACTATTCAAACTTCTGTACCTTCTGTAGTTTCTCAGCCTGGGCCTAGTACGCCTCGTACTCCGCCTCAAACGGCTGCTGCAACTGCTGCAACATCTGTTCAATCTACCCCACCTACTTCTGGAGTATCGACAGTTCCGGTTTCTACTGTTCTTGTATCAACTCCTCAGAAATCTTTACCTCAGTCTGGATCCACAATTCAAACTTTGGTTCAAATGCTTGTAGGACAACCTGGTTCAAGTACGGTTGTCACAAGTCAACCTCAATTTACTTATCAACCGTACCAGGGACAATACTAATTCGGTCCTACTGTGCAGCAGCTAGTCTATCAGTATCAACCATACCCTGGGTATACATATCAACAACCTCAACAACGCCAGTATGGTCCGGTTAATCCTGGTTTTCCAGGAGGATACAATATCCCAAATGCAATTCCAATTCCTAGTTATCCTGGATATCCTCCTCCTGGGGCTGGTCTTATGACCCAGAGTTTTAGGGACCCTAACCGTCAGTTACCATTTATCGCAACTTTGGACTTCCCTGACTTGTCGCGCCTTACGAACGATCCCATTAACTATCTTCCGTTTTGGCCGCCAATGCCGAATAAGTTGCCTAGTGATATTCCTAAGTTTGATCGCAAATCAGGAGAGGACCCGTCGAACCATGTGATGACTTATCACCTTTGGTGTGCGTCTAAATCCATTTCAGATGATTCAATCCGTTTAAGGTTTTTCCAGCACACTCTAATTGGTCTTGCGGCCAAATGGTACATTGAGCTACCGCGAGCCACTTTTTATAATTTTAGTCAGCTAGCTACTTCGTTTTTAACTCATTTTCAGTTGCCAGTCAGATATGACAATGGCACGGAATTATTAACTTCGTTAAAGTAGTCTACGTCCACTTACATTTCAGATCACATTCATGAATGGAGACGTCGACGGCGTTTAGTGAAGGTTTTTATTCCGGATCAGATCTTAGCCAAATGGTTTGTAAAATCTTTATTGCCAAAGATCACTGAGGATGTAGCTAAGGCCGGAGTCGTTACGGAGGAGCAAGTAATTGCTCAAGCACAGTACCTTGACTTAGTTTATACGCAGTAAGGTACGTTACACGAGAAAATCCCCGATCTTCCTAAGCAAAATCAAATCGCTGCAGCTCCTTCAGGGTCTCATGCCGCTGATGGTATGATTGGTACGGTTAACACCAAAAGTAAGAAGAAGTCTTCCAAGAATTCTTCTCCTATCATAACCTTGCCAGATTCCATGACAGGAGATTCTTCTGTGGAAATTTCCGCCGATATTCATGTTGTAGAGTTGCCTACAGCCAAATCAAAATCCGGTGGTAAGAAGAAAGGGAAGAAGAAAAATAAAACAGATAAAAATTCGAAAGAGAAACCAGAAAAAGCGGAATCAAATGATGAGAAATGCAAACCTCGTTATCCTTGTCTCATTTGTGACGAAGAGCATTTTACAAGAGACTGCCCTCATCGTGTAGAGGTTGCGAAGATTGTCAAAGGTTCCCAAATGCCTGCTGTTTTGAAGGATCCTTTTCCAAGTCAAGACAGTAAGATGATAGGTTCTTCCTCAAATGCCAACGAAGAACCCATACTGATGATGTCCCATGTTAGGATTGCGACTCGATCGCATGATTATGGTAGTAAAAGTCTTGTTGATGGAAAAGAAGCAGAATCTTCTCATTCTAACCCATCAACCTCAGCTCCCGGTTCCGATCAGCTACAGATTGAGAAACCTAATCTAGACTTAGTAATCAAACCGCCCGCCAAGGGCATACTTCGAAAGTCAGCTTTCAATCCACATGTGAGAGCGGCTCAGAACTATAACATTGTTGAAGATTTAGCTGTTTCACCTTCAGCAATGTCGGCTTTGGAAGTGCTGCAATCATGTCCAGCACAGCGTAAATTACTATTGTCGGCTATAGGAGCTGTTGACGTTCAGGACTCGAACCTTATAATTTTCGATCTAGAAAATAGTACACCACGCTTACCTCATCAAATGGCTTTCTAGATCCCAGTGTTAGTAAAAAACAAACCTATTTATAGGACTGTGATTGATGAGGGAGCCTCAACGTGTATTATGTCGATACAGTGTTGGAGATCGCTTGGTTCTCCTTCACTAAATCAATCCCCGACGATTCTAAAGGCCTTTGATGGCTGTGGGTTTCATCCTTTTGGCATTCTATAGGATTTACCTATAGGGGTAGAAGGCAAAACTGTTAATCTAGATGTGGAGGTGGTTGATGCCCCTCTATATTACAACCTTCTCTTGGGTCGTAGTTGGTCTTACGCTATGACAGCTGTCATTTCATCGGTCTTTCGGCTTATAAAGTTCCCTCATAATGGAAATATCATAACTATAGACCAGCTGACTTACTTTTCATCCGACCCAGCCTCTTCTGAAAGTATTCAGCATGTCGGCAAAACAACTATCCCGTATAAGGATGTTGGAGTAGGACTAGTTAAAGATGCTGGTTTACTGGGAACTTTTCCTTTTCCTCCTATCAACACATCGTCTTCTACTGCAGCCATTCATATGATTTCGTCAGATACCATTGTTTATGATGATCCATGGATCGTACCTTCCGAATCTGAGATAGACTCATTTGGTGATGTTATGCCTTTGAGTCCATATGAAATTGCGTATCAGGCCGTGCAGTCGTTTTCCGACCCATCTTCAACCAAAATTGACTTAATGAATGTGGTCCATGAAGAATCACTTTCAATATCAAACTCGGATTCAACAACGTTTTCCGAACTAGTTCACACAGATGAGCAAATTCGTGAAATCCTATGTGTCGATGATTTACGATGGGAAGATCTTCATCATAGATCTTCATTTTTACCCGAGAGTGATCGTTTTGAAAATGATTTTTCATCAATTTTTACGACTGAATATGTCAAGGAAACTCAGAATCCAATGAAAAATCCTGATTCAGAGTTAAATTTGGGAAACATTTCTCGAACTATTCCTATTGACATTTCGGTTAAGCCTGGAATTTTTGAAAACATTCATATAGGTGCCTCGTGTACGGAAGATGAAATTCAAATATATAAGGCCCTATTTCAAGAATTTCGCGACGTGTTTGCCTGGTCATATGAGGAAATGCTAGGAATTGACCCCGCAATTGTTGTTCATGAAATCAAAACCTACCCGGATGCTAAACCCGTTCGGCAACGTTTGCGTCAGATCCACCCGAGAAAAGCTGCTGCTATTAAAGTAGAAGTTGAAAAATTACTCAAAGCAGGTTTCATTTATCCGATTCCGTTAACGGATCAGGTATCGAATATTGTTCTTGTTAACAAAAAGCAAGTGACAATAAGAATATGTATCGATTATAGGGACATTAATCGAGCCTGTCCAAAAGGACAATTACCCAACTCCCTATATCGATCAAATCATTGATGATTGTGCCGGCAGCGAAATATTCTCCTTCATGGATGGTTTTTCCGGATACAATCAAATCAATATTCTACCTGCCGATCAACCAAAAACGGCTTTCATTTGTCCATGGGGGACATTTTCTTATTGCAAATTACCTTTTAGGCTCAAGAACGCTGGGGAAACTTTTCAAAGGGCCATGTCTTACGCGTTTCATGATATCAAGCACATTGTGCAACCCTATCTCGATGATTTGCCTGCTCATTCATTACATCGAGCTGATCATCTCATCCATTTACGAGCAATCTTTATGAGGTGTAGGCATTATCGAATTAGGTTGAATCCACACAAGTGTGTTTTCTGTATAGAAACGGGTCGGTTACTAGGGTTTGTTGTTTCGAAAGCCAGCATTCGCATCGATCCCTCAAAGGTTGAAGCTATTGTCAAATTGCCTCCTCCTTCGAGTCTTCATCAACTCCAAAGTTTGCAAGGGAAAGAAAACTTTTTACGATGATTCATTCCTAACTACGCCGAGATTACAAAGCATTTTACCCGGTTGTTGAAACAGAATACTCCATTCTTTTGGGATGAGATAGCTGAGAAATCTTTTGATGCACTAAAACACGCGTTGACCCATGCACCGTTATTGCATCCTCCCAACTACAACCGGGACTACTTCTTGTATCTCGCTGCCGCCCATTCCACCGTTGGAATAGTGTTAGTTCAGGAAGATGAATTTAGTACTGAACATGTGATATATTCCCTTAGTCGAACTTTAAATCCAACTAAGCTAAAATACTCACATGTGGAGAAATTGGCATTGGCAGCTGTTCAAGCTGTCCAACGTTTTCGTCATTACATTTTACTACGTAAAACTACAGTAATTTCTGATTGCAACCCTATGATCTATATTTTCACCAAGCAATTGCTAGGGGGCAAGTACTCCAAATGGATTGTCATCCTACAGGAGTTCGACTTGGAATTTGAAAATTCTAAGTCGAAGAAATCTTTAGTTTTTGCGGAGTTAATGTGTGACTTCTCGCGTGCTGACATGGAAACTGTGGCGGAGGAGCCCATTGCAGACGAATCCTTGTTTCTAATCAGCACTTTAGATTCGTGGTATGGGGATATCATCGTTTATCTCCAGACCCAATCCTTTCGGCCAGAAATATCAAGGTCAGAACGTCAAAAAATACGATTCCAGTCCCAACAATTCAGAATTATTGGAGATACTCTTTATCGTCGTGGGGCGGACTCTGTTTTTCGACGTTGTTTAACTCATGAGGAAGCTGAAAGGGTTCTAAATGACTGTCACTCTGGAGCGTGTGGCGGTCATATGTCTGGGTATGCCACAACCCAAAAGATATTGCGCGCTGGCTACTTCTGGCCGTCTTTGTTTAAAGATTGTATTAACGCGGTCCGAAAATGCCACAACTGCCAAATTTTTGATCGAAATATGCGCACTCCACCTGCTCCTCTCCACCCTATAATTGCCGTCGGTCCATTTGCAAAATGGGGTATTGATTTTATTACATGTAACCCTCACTCGACCAGGGGGCATGCGTATATCATCCTTGCGGTAGATTATTTTACCAAGTGGGCCGAGGCGATGCCTACATTTGAGGCAGACGGCAAAACAGCTGCGATTTTCGTGTTCAATCATATAATTGCTAGGTTTGGTGTTCCACAAGCGATTATCACTGATCATGGGCGTCATTTTCGAAACGTTATGATGACTGAACTTACAGGCCAGCTTGGCTTGCGTCACGATAGTTCAACTCCATATTATCCACAAGCTAATGGTCTAGTTGAAGCCATCAACAAAGTTCTAGTCATCATGATCCGACGAATCATTGGGATTCACAGGTCGAATTGGCATAACATGCTATTTTCAGCGCTTTGGGCGTATCGAACCTCAGTAAAAACGTCAACAGGGTTCACTCCTTTCCAACTAGTTTATGGTCTGGAAGCTGTGTTACCCATTGAATGCGAAATCTCGTCATTGCAAATGGCCATCGAGTTACTTCCAGCCACTTCCGAAGAGGAAAGACGTTTGTTATATTTGGCTCAGCTAGATGAGAATCGACGCGCTGCTGCATTAGCGATCAAAACTCATGCAAAACGTATTAAAGCTCAATATGATCGAAATGTGACCCCTCGAAAATTTTCCGAAGGAGACCTAGTCTTATTGTACGATCAAGAAAATGATAAATTAGGCGCTGGAAAATTCGTGCCTATGTGGCATGGTCCCTATGTTGTCAAGTTAATGCTGGCAAAAGTGGCCTATGAATTGGTAGACTTTGACGGGGTCTCTTTAGGTAAACCCAGAAATGGTCTTTACCTGAAGAGGTATTATGCTCAAAAATGGGTGTGAAGATTTTTAGTTAGGTTAGTTTTCTTTCTAGTTGGTGTGTTTTAGTTTAAAAAGTGTGCTTAGCTTAGAGAGTGTTTTTCGTCATTATTCCTTCTTATGTTGGTTTTACTCTTGATATTGCAGATGTCGATGCCTCTCCAAACAGACATTGGTTTTTTTGATGGTGCTTGTCGTAATACACAGAACATTTCTTCCGCAGCTTGGGATATCTATTCGCCCTTTGACGAGTTGGTATCTATGCATGGGGTAAGCCTCGGTCAAACAACGAACAACATTGCAGAGTATAGTGCAGTGATTGATTTATTATTTGAATCTATTTCATTTGGGATTCGGAGTTTGATAGTGAGGTTAGATTCTGAACTCGTTGTATTACAACTTAATAGAGTATATGCCATTAGAAATCCAGTGTTATTGAGATTATTTTTGAGAGTGCGTCTCTTGGAACGTGAATTTGATTATATTGAATATCAACATATTCCAAGATCTTTAAATACATTAGGAGATGCAATTGCTTCTCGAATGTTAAGTAGACATTTGCAATAATCATACAAATAAATTTAAAAACATTCCATAACATGTTTTACAAGATAAGCTGGTAATAGTGATATAGTATAATATAGGAGTGTGTCAAAATATACATCGTCCTCGATCATAGGTTGAAAAACACCTTATGATCGGCAAAAATGATAGTACAAAAAGCAAAAATGTCATATGTGTCTACAATAGGCGATCATCCTATCACTGGTGATGATCTCGATAAGAAACCACTGTACGGGCCACCTTATAAAGGAACCTCCTAAAAGGTCCTGGGATCCCAATCACATAGCGCTGTAGTCGACAAGGAATGTCATCTATGCCAGTCTCCAGAATGTCTAATATCAAACGCTCTAGATGGCTCTCCAATTTGGCCAAGGTCTCTGCTGATTCGTCCTGTGGGGCTGGTGCTGCTGCAGCTGGTTGTTTCCTCTCGTAAGGCCAGAGAGCAGCTGGTCGCTGTGGACCCACATCTACATTTGAAACTTTTACTATCAATTTTGGGACGAGATAAAAACAAAAAAAAATTAAATTAGGAAAATGTTGAAAATGATTTTACCTGAGTCATCCCATTGCTCTCCTGGTGGAAGAGCCATGTCTGGGTCACCGCGAAAATCTACCCCAGCATAAGGAAAGTCCTGAATAGCAAAAACCTAGTTTTCCAACCAATGGAAATACTCAGGTTTGAATCGAACGACCTCTATCCCCTCATCAGGATGACGGGCCATAACTGCAACCCATTGCATCAGTTTGGGCTCTCGAGGAAGTCCAACTCCAACAGTGAGGTGCTGTGGGACCAACATTGGGACCCTCTCCAGACCAAAGCTCACAACTAAAGCACCATATCCAAAGGTCTTCAGTTGTCCATTCTTGGCTCTAGTCAGTTGGCCTTTTACATTAGCCAACACAGCATCGCACCAGTTGAAGATGGTGCCTTGAAAGCAGTCAACTGCCATCCGCATATGGGATCCAGTGGCTACATGTAGTGCGGCGCTCCCGCAAAGCCTGGTAACAGTAAACATGATCACCATGAGTTCCGGACGGGATATGGTTTTGATGTCTATCCCTTTGTCTCTAATCTGGTTGTTACAGAACTCTAGCCGGAGGCTATCGACAGACTGGCCACCTGGCCTAGTCCCGAATAGAGTCAAATGTTCACCTCTATTAGGCAAACCAGTCAAAAATTATATGTCTACCGGCTCCATTTCGAGCTGGTGACCACCAATGAAGAAGCACTAGTCCTGTATGCTCCACCTGTCTACCAGCCACTGCAAGAAGTCCACCTGGGCCCTCATGCCAGGTATGGCCCAGAATTTGTATAAGCCGCATGCCTTCAATGCATCGATCGAAGGTTGATGATTTATCACGACAAGATCTACGTCCTCATGCTCCCGTTCTCACCAATTAAGCATGATGTATATTCTACATCCAACAAAAAGGCGATTTAGAATACAAAAAATTTAAATTTTTGGGTGAATTTTGAGAAATTTAGGGTTAAAAACCCTTGCTGCGAGGACCGCACCCTCTCTGTTAGAGACAGTGCGTGACTTTTTCCCCATTAAGAAAAATTCGAGGTCCGTAGGCTACCTGTGTTGTGCCTGCGGGCCCCCGCGTGCAGGTTTCTAGCCTAAAAATCCTCTAAAAAATGAAATGAAACCCTAAAAAACAATTTGAAACAGATGAAATTGAAGAGTAGGATGATGTGGATTACCTGGAGGAGACGACGCTCGATTCTGACGGATGGATTTTCCACAATCTTCATGGGAAGTTTCTGACCAAAAGCTCTATTTTCTCACCCAAATCTCAAACGGTAAAAATGAATTGACGAAAGCCCTTTTTATAAGTTTTTTGAATAAATGAATTATAAATTTGTTTATGTTTCACTTTACAAAGGTAACTTTTGCAGCATTTTTATCCATTTCAAACAGGTATGAGTAATGTTTGAGTTTTTTTTCAGGATAAGGGACTTTTAAGGCGAAATCAGTCATTTTCGACGAAAAAACATTAGAGTCACCTTTAAGCTCTTTTCTGACTCCTAAAACATGAAAAGACCGCCGAGTTTTTCTTTTTAAACTCATTAAAACGGAACTAAAAATACGGTCCACTTACAACTCTTTTTCTGACCGTAAAAACATGAAAAGATTGCCGGATTTTTGTCGTTTCAAATTTGATATTGGTTATAAAACGACGTGTCGTTGATCGCTTTTTTACTTTTTCGGATCAGAGGCACTAATTACGAAAAGTACTCCTTGGTCATAATGATCAAGCGGTTCTCTCAAGTATTATTTTATACTTTTTCGACTTTGGAGACACAAATTTATGAAAAAGGTCAACCATGGAGTCTTCTTAAGTTTTTTTAGACTCTCTAAAATTGAAAAACGTCAAGTTTCTCCTATACTGGACTCGTTAAAATTTAACAGTAAAGGATCTGTTCAATTACAAACAGGAACAGACCACTCCTTCTTAGGGTTCGAATTTAAACTAAGTTGGACTCATCCGAAGGATGAGCTTATAATCAAGCAAATGTTATCCTCCTCAAGCTTGTCAAAAATAAAGAGGTACTTGCCAGAAATGGTGGGGGAAAGAGAGAAAAATGAGCTTGTTTGTCATACTTTGTAACCACTCTTGAACACGACACTTTTATTCACCTGGGTTGGGAAATCCTTTGCCTAATAGTTGATCAAACTACATTAAAAGTCTTCAGTCGGTTTCTAGGTATTAGCTTTGGGTCAATTGTCACCAAACCGTCTGCTGTGTCGTTATGTGTTCAAGAGGTCAGTGCAAATAAGCCATTCATCTGCAAAATATCTGTCATCCATCTTGACCATCCCTGAGTCAGTCCTTGCAACTAAATTTCTTCAAACTTTATCTATGATTTCGTGTTGTGGGCTTGCCTACGACGGATCGCTTTCTATCGAATTCAACTCATTATCTAGAAAGATGATCTAGAAATCATCAGTACCTTGGGATCTACATGCCTCAATGGCAGGTTTCTCGCCTTTGACGATAGGTTGCATCATTGACCTTCGATCAAAGGACTCCGTGACATGTTCGACATCAACACATCTATTCACATATCATGGATTGTACTGAGTACTTTGAGAGCCATTGACATTAATGGTGGTTTCTCTCACGCTTGTTAACAGTTTACATCATTGACTGGTAATCAAGTGGTTTCTACCATGTTCGACTTCAACATATTCATTCGCATGGATAGAATCGTACTATTTCGGGAAGTAAAAATGAAGACTCTGGATCTAGTTTCCGCCATCCAGGCTGCGAGGAATTTTGTATTCATTATACTGTGGACTATTCATAAACAGATGGCTGTGTCCATACTGTGTCTACATGTGTCTATACTTGTGATGTATTACAAGATCATTCCTATATCAGAGCAGTAGTTAGTTTTCTAGTCAGTTTTGATCTGAGTATGGGAATGCCTACCTCAGCGATGATAGGATCTCATATATATTTTGCATTGAATGTTTTTACAGGTTCCAACCGGGCTCTCCACAAGATGATCCTCGAAATGATAAAGTACTTCACTCTTCCTAGATGATAAATGAAATCCTCATCTACTACAGACTTCGCACTTTAGGGGGCAATCTGTTACACAAAAATATCGTCACCATGACTATTTGCAGTCAGTATGGGTCTATCATCACTTATACTATCCTCCTAAGCAAGTCTCAGACCTTAGCTCTTCATGTCAAGCTTTGAAAATGAGAGAAAGACATTAAAAATCAACAAAGCTCTGGTTCCGCACTTTCTCTCACTATTGCTTGCGGTCCCGCACCCCCTGTTCACATTACCTGCGGACCTACCCGCTCTGTCTCTAAAGGAGTGGGTGCGGACCCCTATGAAAGTCAAAAAGGCGCAAGTTTATTCTAAAAAACTCACTTTGGGTTAATTCTAGATGATTCTAGAAGGAATTTTGACGTGGATTGTTCACTCTTAGGTGGTTCATGCATCCCAAAAGAGAAGGAGCTAATCCCTTGATGAGAGGAGCTATCCCTTTGAAGGAGGACCTAGTAACTTCCCTCCATTGCACTATAAATTAAGGCATTGGGCTGGTTGCTAGAGAGGTTAGAAGCTAAACATTTTTGAGGGTAAATGCTGGTGGAATTGAGACTTCCTAGTTAAGTTTAAGAGGAGAGATCACATACCTTTTTGGCTTCATTGGGAAGAGAGTGAAACTTGTCAAAGTAGAGGAGACTTCTTGTTGGACCCTGGGAGGAGCTTGTATAGCATCAAGGCACAGGTTGTAAAGTTCTTCTTTGATTTGAATTAATACAATCAGATTCATTTTTCTCAACAAATTGTCTCATGTCATTTGTTTCATGAATTCCTTGATCATGATGATAAGTATGCTTTATGATATTGGCTTTTCAGGTGCTATTTAATTTGTTTGCTTGTTTGTGTTTGCAAATTTGCTACAAGGGAGCTCATTTGGATCGAAGGAGCGAGGCTTCCACAAACTTGCATTGGACCCAAGGTAGGCCTAAAACACTTGTTTGCCTTTGTTTATGAATTGCATATTTAGAGAAAGATAGTTTTTGATTGGCTTGCTTGTCACTAGATATTGTTAGATACTAGGGAGGTCTATCTTGTCCGCAAGATCAACTCATTCCGTGTGACAAAATCCTTCGGCTAGAGTTCTGTAACAACCAGATTAGAGACAAAGGGATAGACATCAAAACCATATCCCGTCCTGAACTCATGGTGATCGCGTTTACTGTTGCCAGGCTTTGCGGGAGTGCCGCACTACATGTAGCCACTGGATCCCAGATGCGGATGGCAATTGACTACTTTCGAGGCACCATCTTCAACTGGTGCGATGCTGTGTTGGCTAATGTAAAAGGCCAACTGACTAGAGCCAAGAACGGAAAACTGAAGACCTTTGGATATGGTGCTTTAGTTGTGAGCTTTGGTTTGGAGAGGGTCCCAATGTTGGTCGCACAACACCTCACTGTTGGAGTTGGACTTCCTCGAGAGCCCAAAATGATGCGATGGGTCGCAGTTATGGCCCTTCATCTTGATGAGGGGACAGAGGTCGTTCGTTTCAAACCTGAGTATTTCCATTGGTTGGAAAACCAAGTTTTTGCTATTCGGGACTTTCCTTACGCTGGGGTAGATTTTCGCGGTGACCCAGACGTGGCTCTTCCACCAGGAGAGCAATGGGATGACTCAGGTAAAATAATTTTCAACATTTTCCTAATTTTTTTTTTTGTTTTTATCTCGTCCCAAAATTGATAGTAAAAGTTTCAAATGCAGATGTGGGTCCACAGCGACCAGCCGCTCTTCGGCCTTACGAGAGGAAACAACCAGCTGCAGCAGCACCAGCCCCACAGGACGAATCAGCAGAGAGCTTGGCTGAATTGGAGAGCCATCTAGAGCGTTTGACAATAGACATTCCGAAGACCGTCATAGATGACATTCCTCATCGAATACAACGCTATGTGATTGGGGTCCCAGGACCTTTTAGGAGGTTCCTTTGTAAGGTGGCCCGTACAGTGGTTTCTTATCGAGATCATCACTAGTGATAGGATGATCGCCTACTGTAGACACATATGACATTTTTGCTTTTTGTACTATCATTTTTGTCAATCATAAGGTGTTTTTCAACCTATGATTGAGGACGATGTATATTTCGACACACTCCTATATTATACTATATCACTATTACCGGCTTATCTTGTAAAACATGTTATGGAATGTTTTTAAATTTATTTGTATGATTATTGCAAATGTCTACTTAACATTCGAGAAGCAATTGCATCTACTAATGTATTTAAAGATCTTGGAATATGCTGATATTCAATATAATCAAATTCACGTTCCAAGAGACGCACTCTCAAAAATAATCTCAATAACACTGGATTTCTAATGGCATATACTCTATTAAGCTGTAATACAACGAGTTCAGAATATAACCTCACTATCAAACTCCGAATCCCAAATGAAATAGATTCAGATAATAACTCAATCACTTCACTATACTCTGCAATGTTGTTCGTTGTTTGACCGAGGCTTACCCTATGCATAGATACCAACTCTTCAGAGGGCGAATAGATAACCCAAGCTGCGGAAGAAATGTTCCGTGTATTACGACAAGCACCATCAGCAAAACCAATGTATGTTTGGAGAGGCATCGACATCTGCAATATCAAGAGTAAAACCAAGATAAGCAGGAATAATGACGAAAAACACTCTCTCAGCTAAGCACACTTTTTAAACTAAAACACACCAGCTAGAAAGAAAACTAACCTAACTAAAAATCTTCACACCCATTTTTGAGCATAATACCTCTTCAGGTAAAGACCATTTCTGGGTTTACCTAAAGAGACCCTGTCAAAGTCTACCAATTCATAGGCCCCTTTTGCCAGCTTTCGCTTGACAACATAGGGACCATGCCACATAGGCACGAATTTTCCAGTGCCTAATTTATCATTTGCTTGATCGTACAATAAGACTAGGTCTCCTTCCGAAAAATTTCGAGGGGTCACATTTCGATCATACTGAGCTTTAATACGTTTTGCATGAGTTTCGATCGCTAATGTAGCATCACATCGATTCTCATCTAGCTGAGCCGAGTATAACAAACGTCTTTCCTCTTCGGAAGTGGCTGGAAGTAACTCGATGGCCATTTGCAATGACGGGATTTCGCATTCAATGGGTAACACAGCTTCCAGACCATAAACTAGTTGGAAAGGAGTGAACCCTGTTGACGTTTTTACTGAGGTTCGATACGCCCAAAGCGCTGAAAATAGCATGTTATGCCAATTCGACCTGTCAATCCCAATGATTCGTCGGATCATGATGACTAGAACTTTGTTGATGGCTTCAACTATACCATTAGCTTGTGGATAATATGGAGTTGAACTATCGTGACGTAAGCCAAGCTGGCCTGTAAGTTCAGTCATCATAACGTTTCAAAAATGACGCCCATGATCAGTGATAATCACTTGTGGAACACCAAACCTAGCAATTATATGATTGAACACGAAAATCGCAGCTGTTTTTTCATCTGCCTCAAATGTAGGCATCGTCTCGGCCCACTTGGTAAAATAATCTACCGCAAGGATGATACACACATTCCCCTCGCCCGAGTGAGGGTTACATGTAATAAAATCGATACCCCATTTTGCAAATGGACCGATGGAAATTATAGGGTGGAGAGGAGCAGGTGGAGCACACATCTTTCGATAAAAAATTTGGCAGTTGTGGCATTTTCAGACCGTGTTAATACAATCTTTAAACAAGGACGGCCAGAAGTAGCCAGCGCGCAATATATTTTGGGTTGTGGCATACCCAGACATATGACCGCCACATGCTCTAGAGTGATAGTCATTTAGAACCCTTTCAGCTTCCTCATGAGTTAAACAACGTCAAAAAAATAGAGTCCGCCCCATGGTGATAAAGAGTATCTCCAATAATTCTGAATGGTTGGGACTGGAATCGTATTTTCCGACATTCTCACCTTGATATTTCTAGCCAAAAGGATTGGGTCTGGAGATAAACAATGATATCCCCATACCACGGATCTAAAGTGCTGATTAGAAACAAGGATTCGTCCGCAATGGGCTCCTCCGCCACAGTTTCCGTGTCAGCACACGGGAAGTCACACATTAACTCCGCAAAAATTAAAGATTTCTTCGACTTAGACTTTTCAAATTCCAAGTCGAACTCCTGTAGGATGACAATCCATTTGGAGTACTTGTCCCCTAGCAATTACTTGGTGAAAATATAGATCATATGGTTGCAATCAGAAATTACTGTAGTTTTACGTAGTAAAATGTAATGATGAAAACGTTGGACAGCTTGAACAGCTGCAAATGCCAATTTCTCCACATGTGAGTATTTTAGCTCAGTTGGATTTAAAGTTTTACTAAGGTAATATATCACATGTTCAGTACCGAATTCATCTTCCTGAACTAACACCATTCCAATGGTGGAATGGGAGGCGGCGAGATACAAGAAGTAGTCCTGGTTGTAGTTGGGAGGATGCAATAACGGTGCATGGGTCAATGCATGTTTTAGTGCATCAAAAGATTTCTCAGCTATCTCATCCCAAAAGAATGGAGTATTCTGTTTCAACAACCGGGTAAAACCCTTTGTAATCTCGGCGTAGTTAGGAATGAATCGTCGTAAAAAGTTTGCTTTCCCTTGCAAACTTTGGAGTTGGTGAAGACTCGAAGGAGGAGTCAATTTGACAATAGCTTCAACCTTCGAGGGATCGACGCGAATGCCGGCTTTTGAAACAACAAACCCCAGTAACTGACCCGTTTCTATACAGAAAACACACTTTTGTGGATTCAACCTAATCCAATAATGCCTACACCTCATAAAGATTGCTCGTAAATGGATGAGATGATCAGCTCGATGTAATGAATGAGCAAGCAAATCATCGAGATAGGGTTGCACAATGTGCTTGATGTCATGAAACGCGTAAGACATGGCCCTTTGAAAAGTTGCCTCGACGTTCTTGAGCCCAAAAGGTAATTTACAATAAGCAAATGTTCCCCATGGACAAATGAAAGCCATTTTTGGTTGATCGGCAGGTAGAATATTGATTTGATTATATCTGGAAAAACCATCCATGAAGGAGAATATTTCGCTACTGGCACAATTATCAATGATTTGATCGATATAGGGAGTTGGTTAATTGTCCTCTGGACAGGCTCGATTAATGTCCTGTTGAGGGCCCCAAAATCGGGTCGATAACAAGGGGGATACCCACCCGGTCCGGAACCTGGTTGGCGGCTCCTTGCCCGTTTGGAGTAGCGGGTCCGAATGGGGGTAATGGGACCAGTTTCCCAATGTGAAGGGTGTGCGTGTGTGTGTAGAGTTTGATGGTATTGATTTAAAGGTTTTTCTAAGCTAGTCTTAATTCTAACTGCTAAACTAACTCTATACTAATGTAATCTAATGAAGAAAAACAATACATCTAATCTACGCTAACCCGGGGTGTTTTCTTTTGTTATGCGATCTAGAAAGATTTCAAACAACAGCTGGTAATAAAGATCATTCAACTATTATCAGAATATAAATCAATAAAGATAAACCACTCTGCATAAGAAGTTAGGCAGAACAGTTGTGAACAACATATCGCATAATTAGTTATTCATATGTCAAGCATAAATAAATGACTCCACCGTACAGAAGTGCCAAATGGTAATACACACATTCATACAGTAACATATAAAGAACTCAGCTGCATATCACTTTAGGAATACTAGCAGAATTTAGTCAAGAGATAAAAGTACCATTTATGACTGACTTCACTAATAAACTTCAAGCAATAATGATTTATTTCTACTTGTTCTAATATCTGCTAAGAGTATAGAAGTGCAACATCAGTTACAAACATTAAAATGCAAACATAAATAAATCTCGATCCATCCATTCATCAAAAACCTCCTCCGAGGGTGCAGAAGTGCATGTTCTGAGGACAAGTTTTTTGACAGATTTCCGGACCCTTCTCCAAATGCCATGAGAAGGGTTAAATACTACTAACTAATTAATCTTAATTACACAAATTTAGGGAAACAGCTTCAAATCACCGCCCTTTACTAAAAGCAAATTTATTTCTAAAACTTAAATCTAATCTCTGACCATTTCTGTATATTCTCCTTAGTGTTGTAAACAGTGCAACGTTTTCCTGGGAAGAGTCGGCTGGTTGCCTTCTTCTTTCGCTCGGGAGATAAAAGTGGAAATAACAAGAGCTGGCACCTTCTTCTGACAGACCAGAAGATATTTTCGAAAATCTTTCTCTAGCTGGGTGTATTCGCTGCGTATATACTTAGCACAACCCAGGTTCTTCTCGAACTGATTTTGCTGTTGCTATTTTGGTTTCTGGTCGTGCGAATGACTGAGTGAGTTAGGAGTCATGCTGTATGGACAATTCCCTCTGTCGAGAATTTCTTCCGTTCTTTGTTCCAGGCTTTTCTGGAGCGTCCTCCTTCTCTTGCGCTTCTTTCTCTGCTTTACCAAGTCTGAGCTTCAGGATCTTTTGTAAACACGCTGCTTTTGTGCGCCTTTGACTCTTCGTCTTGGACAGTCTAATTTCATCAGTGCCGGTTGGCTGATAGTCTGGAATCCGCGTTCCTGCTGCATGCGGCATCCATTTGCGGAGGCCTCTTCTCTCTGTTATCTGATTGGCACTTTCCCCTTTTCCTTAGATGTTTCCTGCATATAGGTTTATATCAGTTGTGTGTCTTGCAGTCTACGCAAAGAGGAAGGAAAAATGAAAAGACTGAAATGAAAGCATTAAATTCTAATGAATGCATAATCCTAACATTCATCATGACTTGACTCTTCGGAAAATGCGATGCAATCATTTCTGGATACTCAAGCATGCGGTCATTAATTTCATTTAAGGTGCGCGCTCAATCTTGGGTCTATCGTGTATGTCGGAGAATTCTTGTGATGAGTCTTTTCATATCGCAGATCGCAGATCGCAGACATCGCAGATCGTAGATCGCTAATTTCATTCAATGGTTTATGCTTCTTAGTGCGACGTTTGCGATGTGCGATGTCGCATATCGGCGATCAGCGTTTCTTGAAGATCTTCTTTTTAAGAGCGCCCTGAATGCATGCGACGCGATGAACTTCGCGTCGCTCTTTCGCAGTTTTGCTTTTCGCGCTTGGGGGATGCTTCAGTCTTTCCTTGCGATGCGATTTAAGCCTTAGGGAGAAAAATACAAAAATTTTAACAAAATATTTTTTTGGATTTTTTGTTCAGGGTCCCCCCTTTGCTTGATGTTATAGCTAATATCAAATGAAGAGGAGGGGTTGTTGGTGACCACAGCAATGGCGATTCATTGTGAAGAACCAGTTATCTCTGCTTGTTCTATTGCACTTTCACTTCCAAAACAGAAAATTTTTCGTATATCTAAATTTTGTTATGGACAGATAGAGTATTACCCCTTATCCTGTCAATGATGTTTCGTCACAACTTTTATTTCATTCCGATTGTTTGCTTCCTCTGGGTTATTTCTTGTATTTACACCAGACATTACTCGGCCTTCTCAAAGACAAAATAAGGTCTTCTTTGCGTACTGGCTTTGTAAAATATGCTCATTTGTCGTAGGTAGAGCCTCTGCTGCCCGCAAGCGTCCATAGCC
Source organism: Pinus tabuliformis (assembly GCA_031772625.1). Taxonomy (NCBI): domain Eukaryota; kingdom Viridiplantae; phylum Streptophyta; class Pinopsida; order Pinales; family Pinaceae; genus Pinus; species Pinus tabuliformis. The sequence goes on from CM062816.1 coordinate 738,239,514, forward strand.
TCGACAGGGTTACCATGTTATCCAGCAATGATCCTTTTTCCTGCTTGAGGTCATTTACAACATTCCAGAGAAAAATCCTTTCGACCCTTTTTCTTTCTTTCTTAATTTTTTATTCTCTAAAGAACAATGTCTTGGTTTGGTGGCCAAATTATGACACAGTCATTCACTTGATTTACACTTTTGCTGAACAAGCTGGCTCGTGATGAGACCCCTTGTCTTTTGATTGCAACAATCTTGAGTCGTTGCCCTGTTTTGGTAGACAGTATTGGCAAAGTCAGCAAGTTATATATCTGTGATCATGATAAGCCGGCTCGTGATGAGACCTCTTATTCTTTGAGATATGGTGTTTTCTTGGATTGTTTCTCTGGATGCTGCGATTTTCCTTAGCAGGGAGGAAGTCATTGTTTTTCCTTAAGAAAGCTCTGGACGACAATAATAGAGTTTAAAAACAACAGTTTTGCAGAGAATACTTATTTTATTATTGATGATACCTTTCATTGCGTTGGCGTAAAACAATTTTTTGCCAAAATTTACTTTCATCCCAGATTTATTTGAGGTTGAAACTAACATCATATTCAGGCTAAAGTTAACTCTATCTGTCAATAATAAAAGCCAGATTTTTCGAAAAGTTTTGCTATTTATACAAGTGAAATCAAAATCTGATAGAGAAATGGTATGTTCCTTCATGAATACTCTTTATGATCATTCACAACCAACCTTATTTATAAGAAATGAAAAACTAAAATAAAACTAAAATTATCCTACAAAAATAGAAGAGTGACCTTCTATGGGAAATACATTTTGAGAATTTGTCCATTCACAGGCAGAGAATCTTTCCTGCCTGTTAAGTCCTGCAACACAAAAGTCGATGGGCCTATGACCTCTACAATCTGAAAAGGACCAAGCCATAGCTTCTGGAATTTCGTATGTTTGCCCTTTTCTTCATGAGCCTTATCCCACTTCAAAACTAAATCTCCCATCTGAAAGTTTTTTCTGGTCATTATGTTTGAGTCAAAAGAGGATTTTATTAGCGCTTGGTGGTGAGCATGGGTTTTCTTGGCCTTTTCTCATTGTTCTTCTAGCTTGATTATTTCCATTTGTCTTAGTTGTAAGGAGGAAGTAGATACTTCATCAATGTATTGTACTAAGGACAAGGAGGGAATGACTAAGTGAGTAGGAAGAACTGCTTCTCTCCCGTAAACTAAATTAAAGGGAGAAGTGCCGATAGAGGCTTTCTTTGTAATTATGTCTGCCCATAAGGCGTTTACCAGCGCTTTGTGCCAATTCTTTTGGTTTTGGTCGACTGTCTTTTTAATAATCCTGATTAGGTTCTTGTTTGTCGATTCAGCCAACCCATTACCTTGCGGATAGTAGTTGGCAGAATACTTCAGTTTGAACCCTCTTTTGAGGGCGAACTCAGTCATGGTATTTCCAGAAAAATATGAAGCATTATCAAATATTAAGGCCGTTGGCAATCCAAACCTAGTGATAATAAACTGATCTATGAATTCAATAATGTTTTCAGAATTAGCTGTCTTGAGAGGAACCGCCTCTACCCATTTAGTAAAATAGTCAGTTGCTGTGAGGATATACTTATGCTGTTTAGAGGAGTGAGGAACAATCTCACCTATTATGTCCAGGCCCCATTGACTGAACGACTGTTCGATGTTAACTGGCTGCAGTGGCATGGATGACTTCTTTTGTTTTCCTGCAGTAGTCTGGAAGACCTGGCATTTCCTTACGTGATTGTACGAGTCTTTGAACAGCGTGGGCCAGTAATATCCTGCACGTAAGACTTTATGTGCGGTGGCTTCTCCAGCATAGTGTCCACCTGCTGGTCCATCGTGGAGTTCCTGCAAAACCTTTTCAGCTTCAGTTTTCTCAAGACATCTAAGAAGCACAGAATCATAATTTCTTTTAAACAGGACATCATTTACGAGCTGGTATTGTTTAGCTTTCAATCTCAGGGCTCTCTTCTTGGTGTGATCCAAGTGAAATGGAGCATCCCCGTTCTTAAGGAAATAAATGGTGTCAGCATATAATGATTCTGCGTCGTTTAGGTTTGCCTCATACGCGTGTACCTATTCAGACGAGTTTTCAGGGATTTGCGATGCTCCAGCTAACATCTTGCAGAAGCCTTGACCTCTTACGATGTGTGCCGGCTTGATCTCCAGGTCGTATTCTTGTAAGGCGGTGATCCAATTCGCTCTCTTTTCGCCCACATCCTTCTGTATCAGGAGGTTTCTTACCGCTGGAAACGGTACTATGACCTTGGTATGGGCCTTTAGCAAGAAAGGTCTGAAATATTTGATCGTTTTGAAAACGGCGTATGCCTGTTTCTATACGTCCGAATAATTGAGTTCAGCACGTTGTAAGTTTGAGCTAAAAAATGCGATAGGAGCTTCTACCTTTTCTTGATTTGCTTGAGTCAAAATTGCAGCATAAGAATTCTCTGAGGCAAACGTGTATAAGACAAAAGTTTCTGAAAAATTTGGGGTTGCTAAAGATGGAGCGTTGATGATGGCTTGTTTGATTAAGTTAAACGCTTCGTGCTCGTCTAGACCCCATTTAAAGTTTGAATTCTTTTTTATCATTTTTTGTAAAGGAGGAATAATACGTGAAAAATATGGGACAAACCTTTTCACAAAATTGATCTGTCCTAGGAAAGATTGCATGGTATTTTTGTTATGGGGCATGGGTATCTCGGAAATTTCCTTGATTCTGTCAGGTTCAATGTGGATGCCCGATTTGGACACTATGAATCCTAGCAATTTCCCTTTACTCAACGCGAAAAAAGATTTCTTCGGGTTAAGCGAGATCCCATACCTTAAACATCTTTGAAAGATTTGCTTCAAATCTTTGAGATGGTCGCTTCGGTTCTTGGAGTACACAGTTATATCATCCAGGTAAATCACTACCGATTTATTGACTAAACCTTTAAATGCAATGTCCATGGCTCTCTGAAAAGTAGCGCCGGCGTTGATCAGACCGAATGGCATCTTCCGATACGCGTAGGTACTCCATTTGGTTCGGAAGGTGGTTTTTAATTGATCATCCGGGTGTACTAGCACTTGATTATATCCTGAAAGTCCGTCCAGGAAAGACATTAACTCTGAGCCTGCTACTGCCTGTAATATTTGCTCCATCGACAGGAGGGGAAAATTGTCTTTCTGACAGGCTTTGTTGAGATTCCGGAAGTCGATGCAGATTATAATATCTCCGTTTTTCTTCCTAACAGGTACCATATTGGATACCCATTTGGAATGTCTGACCGGGAAGATTATTCTGGCTCTCAACAACTTATTCAGCTCAGTTTTTATCTGATTTTCCAAGTTGGGGTGGATTTTTCTGAGCTTCTGTTGGACAGGTTTCTCGTTGTCAATCATAGGGATAGTGTGTTGAATGATAGAAGTGTTGTAAGTTTTCAGCTCGTCATAATTCCAGGCGAAGACGTTTTTGTACTGTCGTAGAAGACGGATATATGCTGATTTTTCTTCGGGGGCTAGGCCTTGGCCTAGATTAACGTTTTGCGGCTTCTCATCGGTTCCTAGGTTCACTGATTCGTAGTTCAGAGTTGAACTGTAGAGCTTGGCATTAGCTGACCTTTTGAACCGACTTTTTAAGTCATATAAGTCTTCTAGTTTGACCACCGATTTGGGTATAGCATTATCAGTGCTATTTTGTTGTATTTGGTGATCATGACAGTCTTCGTCAATTATCTGGTTTGAGTAGGATCCTTCAGAGGTGAGGAAACTTACGATGTCTGGGTCGTCGTTGAATACCCTCTAGTTGGTAATGTTGTCAGGGATGGACGGTTTAAAAATTAACTCTATCGAGAATCTATCTGGACTAAAGTCTTCGGAGGGAATGAGTCTGGAGGCTACGTTAGCTAACAGGTCTGCATTTGCATTTTGGAGTCTCGGGACTGACGAAATATTGAATGCTGTGAAATGTGCAGTGAGATCTTGTACTAAAGATTGATAGTGCTTCAAATGACTTGACAGGCAGTGTATGGTGTTACGTACATGTTTGACGACGATCTCGGAATCTCCAAAGACTTGAAGATACTTGACGTTCAATCTGATTGCTTTGTATAGGCCTTGCACCAAGGCCTCGTATTCCGCTGTGTTGTTCATGCAATCGAACTCGAGTCTGCATGTAAGCATAGTCTTATTTCCATCTGGGCTAATTAGAACGCATCCTGCTCCTTCTCCCTCGTTGGACTTAGAGCCATCAAAATATAATTTCGAAAATAAAGATGTATTTACAGGGTTATCTAAAAAACTAACACATTTTGAATCATCAGTCTGGGAAAAGTTTTCTACTTGGGACAAAACTGAATTTTCCAAATAAGGTGATATGTGAGCATTGAAATTTCCGAGGAAAGACTCTACCGAGTAGTTGCCTATGATGCTGCTGTTGTATGCTATGGCTTCATTCTGTCCTTCCAAATCCGTCACTATGTATTTTTGGTGCAACTCTCGTTCAACCTTTATTTGATTTGGTTTCCCGTTGGAGGGTAACCACATGTGCGACCAGTCGGTTGAAAAGTATCCGTGGAGTTTCTCGGACCAGTCCCTGCTAAGAATCAAACCATAAAATTCAGGGATATCAGCCACTAGAATGTCGATAACCTGGCATACCTTGGGGTTAGACGACAGTCTTATGGTCACTTGGTTAAGTTCACCTATCACTTCGACTTGCGATCGATCAAGTTGAACTATGCGCACTGCGGATTTTTGCGGTTGAACATTCAGTTTGGCACATATTGACCTAGGTAGAATATTGGTTGAGGCACCAGAATCAACCAAGCAGTTGTGCACGTTTCTATTAAAGATTTCATAAGTGAGGAGGAAAGGAGGAGTGTGAGATCTAGATCTTCCCCCAATCAAAGCGATGTCATTCGGATCGATTTTATTGATCGTGTTGACCGGAGGTCTTCCTATATGGTGGGAAGCTACAGTTGTAGGTAAAGGTGTAGTAGGCACGGCATGTAACTCTTTCATCATGATTTTCTGTTGGTGTTTCAATTTGCTCAACTCGTACAGAGTGATATTAGCCCTAGTCTTTTTCATGTCATCGATGATGTTATACTCCATTTCATCCGACACTATCAGTGTTCTTGATGGAGGCGTTTTATCTGATTGGACTGGGCTAAATTGGGTTGCTTTAGCAGTTGTTTTCTTTGTTGCGACCTTTTCTTTTGCTGCAGGGCTTGCGCCCTTCTGTTTGGGGGTAGTTTGGGGAGGATCAAGTTGATTTTTGCTTCGCGTGCTAACCGGAAATGCTTCTTGATCTTCTTCTTGTGGGAGGATGAAATCCCACATTCCTTGCAGTTCCACCACTTCTTCATCGTCGGTGTGTGTTTCAATGGTGCTCTCTTCTTCTTCTTCTTCAGATTCAACGTTTGAGACCACATTGGGTGGCTTCGTCTCCATGGGAGGATTTCTTTTAAAATTCCTAAAAGGCTTTCTTGGGGACGATTCTGCTACTTGTTTTCTTATGTCAATCATCTCATTAGACATGGCCTTTAACACCTTTTGTAATCCTTCCATATCGAAAGGATCTTTCGTTTGCTTCTTCTTGGTGTCTTCTTTGAAAGAGGTTTTCTTAGATTTACGTTCTTCGATTGCAGATCACTTTTCTAGGGCTACTACGCATTTTTCAACTGCTAACGCCTCAGTCAAATTTTCAACTAAGGTTGTCTTGCTTGCCCTATCTACGAAGATGGCCAAGTTTGAAGGTAAGGCCATGATGTACCATTCACATCTCACTTCCTCGCTGGGTTGGGAAGCAGCGGGGATTTTGTTGAACCGTAAGTTAAAATCTTTAATGGGTTCCCTAGCCTTAGCTTTGAGATTGGATAAATCGTTGATCAGTGTCGCTGTCAATCTATCATCACCGAATTTGGTAAGAAATTGATTTTGAAAAATGTCCCAGCTTGTGATAGATCCGGAGGGCAGCGAAAAATACCATGACCCGACTGTCCCTTGCATTGTATAGGGAAAAAGTCGGACCACGGCATATTCGTTGGTAACTCCGTTGAGATTAACAGAAAGCATGAAATTATTGATATGTTCTTCAGCTAGCATTCCTGTTTCTGGATTGAACTTCGGTAGCCATTTCTCAGGATGGGCGGGTATTGGACTTAGGGGTGGAGACATTAAAACCGCCCCAGGATTGTTCCATGGAGACTGGGCCATTGCTGAGTTGCTAGTTAACAAAAGTGCAGAAGGTGATCTCTGATGTTGAGAAGATGGAGATATTATGATCTTCGATGATTGTGGAGGAAGGGTTGTGGAAGATGGATGGGTGTTTTGAGGTGAAGATGTGGGTGGTTGACTTCGCGGAGAAGGAGTTGAAATGGACGAAGTGGACGAAAGAGTCTCTCTGTCAGACTCTGGAAGTGCTTTCCTTGCTCTTTTCCTAGTGGGGAGAGGAATTTCAGTTGGCTGGATGCCAAACCTTTCACTCTTCAATCTGGTCAGGGGATGAGCAGGATTGTACTGCGAAGTCACGCTGCCTTTAGATTTATCAGACCTCTGAGTAAAAATAGAGAATCCCTGGAGTTTACGGATCAAAGTTTGAATTTCAGGGGGATCAATGATAAGTTGGTCTGATGTATTAGGGTGTGTAGTAGCGGTGGATGCCCGAGCGACCTCTAGTTCCGAGTTTAATCGTACCGGAGAAGTCGGGGAAGTTGGTGAGGGTGATTTGCTCTCAGAATGGTATTTGGATTTTGAATTATGCACCATTCATAGCTCAGGCCCTCCTTCTAGCGCCAGAAATGTTGAGGGCCCCGAAATCGGGTCGACAACAAGGGGGATACCCACCCGGTCCGGAACCTGGTTGGCGGCTCCTTGCCCGTTTGGAGTAGCGGGTCCGACTGGGGGTAATGGGACCAGTTTCCCAATGTGAAGGGTGTGCGTGTGTGTGTAGAGTTTGATGGTATTGATTTAAAGGTTTTTCTAAGCTAGTCTTAATTCTAACTGCTAAACTAACTCTATACTAATGTAATCTAATGAAGAAAAACAATACATCTAATCTATGCTAACCCGGGGTGTTTTCTTTTGTTATGCGATCTAGAAAGATTTCAAACAACAGCTGGTAATAAAGATCATTCAGCTATTATCAGAATATAAATCAATAAAGATAAACCACTCTGCATAAGAAGTTAGGCAGAACAGTTGTGAACAGCATATCGCATAATTAGTTATTCATATGTCAAGCATAAATAAATGACTCCACCGTACAGAAGTGCCAAATGGTAATACACACATTCATACAGTAACATATAAAGAACTCAGCTGCATATCACTTTAGGAATACTAGCAGAATTTAGTCAAGAGATAAAAGTACCATTTATGACTGACTTCACTAATAAACTTCAAGCAATAATGATTTATTTCTACTTGTTCTAATATCTGCTAAGAGTACAGAAGTGCAACATCAGTAACAGACATTAAAATGCAAACATAAATAAATCTCGATCCATCCATTCATCAAAAAACTCCTCCGAGGGTGCAGAAGTGCATGTTCTGAGGACAAGTTTTTTGACAGATTTCCGGACCCTTCTCCAAATGCCATGAGAAGGGTTAAATACTACTAACTAATTAATCTTAATTACATGAATTTAGGGAAACGGCTTCAAATCACCACCCTTTACTAAAAGCAAATTTATTTCTAAAACTTAAATCTAATCTTTGACCGTTTCTGTATATTCTCCTTAGTGCTGTAAACAGTGCAACGTTTGCCTGGGAAGAGTCGGCTGGTTGCCTTCTTCTTTCGCTCGGGAGATAAAAGTGGAAATAAAAAGAGCTGGCACCTTCTTCTGACAGACCAGAAGATATTTTCGAAAATCTTTCTCTAGCTGGGTGTATTCGCTGCGTATATACTTAGCACAACCCAGGTTCTTCTTGAACTGATTTTGCTGTTGCTATTTTGGTTTCTGGTCGTGCGAATGACTGAGTGAGTTAGGAGTCGTGCTGTATGGACAATTCCCTGTGTCGAGAATTTTTTCCGTTCTTTGTTCCAGGCTTTTCTGGAGCGTCCTCCTTCTCTTGCGCTTCTTTCTCTGCTTTACCAAGTCTGAGCTTCATGATCTTTTGTAAACACGCTGCTTTTGTGCGCCTTTGACTCTTCGTCTTGGACAGTCTAATTTCATCAGTGCCGGTTGGCTGATAGTCTGGAATCCGCGGTCCTGCTGCATGCGACATCCATTTGCGGAGGCATCTTCTCTCTGTTATCTGATTGGCGCTTTCCCCTCTTTCTTAGATGTTTCCTCCATATAGGTTTATATCAGTTGCGTGTCTTGCAGTCTACGCAAAGAGGAAGGAAAAATGAAAAGATTGACATGAAAGCAATAAATTCTAATGAATGCATAATCCTGACATTCATCATGACTTGACTCTTCGGAAAATGCGATGCAATCATTTCTGGATACTCAAGCATGCGGTCATTAATTTCATTTAAGGTGCGCGCTCAATCTTGGGTCTATCGTGTATGTCGGAGAATTCTTGCGATGAGTCTTTTCATATCGCAGATCGCTGATTTCATTCAATGGTTTGTGCTTCTTAGTGCGACGTTTGCGATGTGCGATGTCGCATATCGGCGATCGGCGTTTCTTGAAGATCTTCTTTTTAAGAGCGCTTGGAATGCATGCGATGCGATGAACTTCGCGTCGCTATTTCGCAGTTTTGCTTTTCGCGCTTGGGGGATGCTTCAGTCTTTCCTTGCGATGCGATTTAAGCCTTAGGGAGAAAAATACAAAAATTTTAACAAATTTTTTTTTTGGATTTTTTGTTCAGGGTCCCCCCTTTGCTTGATGTTATAGCTAATATCAAACAAAGAGGGGGGGTTGTTGGTGACCACAACATGTCCCTATAATCGATACATATTCTTATTGTCCCTTGCTTTTTGTTAAGAGGAACAATATTCGATACCCAATCCGTTAACGGAATTAGATAAATGAAACCTGCTTTGAGTAATTTTTCAACTTCTGCTTTGAGTAATTTTTCAACTTCTGCTTTAATAGCAACAGTTTTTCACGGGTGGATCTGACGCAACCGTTGCCGGACGGGTTTAGCATCCGGGTAAGTTTTGATTTCATAAACAACAATTGCGGGGTCAATTCGTGACATTTCCTCATATGACCAGGCAAACACGTCGTGGAATTCTTGAAATAGGGCCTTATATGTTTGAATTTCATCTTCCGTACACGAGGCACCTATATGAATGTTTTCAACAATTCCAGGCTTAAACGAAATGTCAATAGGAATAGTTCGAGAAATGTTTCCCAAATTTAACTCTGAATCAGGATTTTTCATTGGGTTCTGAGGTTCCTTGACATATTCAGTTGTAAAAATTGATGAAAAATAATTTTCAAAACGATCACTCTCGGGTAAAAATGAAGATCTATGATGAAGATCTTCCCATGGTAAATCATCGACACATAGGATTTCACGAATTTGCTCATCTGTGTGAACAAGTTCAGAGAACGTTGTTGAATCCGAGTTTGATATTGAAAGTGATTCTTCATGGACCACATTCATTAAGTCAATTTTGGTTGAAGATGGGTTAGAAAACGACTGCACGACCTGATACGCAATTTCATATGGACTTAAAGGCATAACATCACCAAATGAGTCTATCTCAGATTCAGAAGGTACGATCCAAGGATCATCATAAACAATGGTGTCTGACGAAGTCATATGAATGGCTGCAGTAGAAGACGATGCGTTGATAGGAGGAAAAGAAAAAGTGCCCAGTAAACTAGCATCTTTAACTAATCCTACTCCAACATCCTTATACGGGATAGTCATTTTGCCGACATGTTTAATACTTTCAGAAGAGGCTGGGTCGGATGAAAAGTAAGTCAGCTGGTCTATAGTTACGATCTTTCCATTATGAGGGAACTTTATAAGCCGAAAGACCGATGAAACGACAGCTGTCATAGCGTAAGACCAATTACGACCCAAGAGAAGGTTGTAATCTAGGGGGGCATCAACCACCTCCACATCTAGATTAACAGTTTTGCCTTCTACCCCTATAGGTAAATCCTGTAGAATGCCAAAAGGATGAAACCCACGGCCATCAAAGGGCTTTAGAAACATCGGGGATTGATTTAGTGAAGGAGAACCAAGCGATCTCCAACACTGTATCGACATAATACACGTTGAGGCTCCCTCATCAATCACAGTCCTATAAATAGGTCTGTTTTTTACTAACACTGGGATCTAGAAAGCCATTTGATGAGGTAGGCGTGGTGTACTATTTTCTAGATCGAAAATTATAAGGTTCGAGTCCTGAACGTCAACAACTCCTATAGCCGCCAATAGTAATTTACGCTGTGCTGGACATGATTGCAGCACTTCCAAAGTCGACATTGCTGAAGGTGAAACAACTAAATCTTCAACAATGTTATAGTTCTGAGCCGCTCTCGCATGTGGATTGAAAGCTAACTTTCGAAGTATACCCTTGGCGGGCGGTTTGATTACTAAGTCTGGATTAGGTTTCTCGATCTGTAGCGGATCGTAACCGGGAGCTGAGGTTGATGGGTTAGAATGAGAAGATTCTGCTTCTTTACCATCAACAGGACTTTTACTTCCATAATCATGCGATCAAGTCGCAATCCTTACATGGGACATCATCAGTATGGGTTCTTCGTTGGCATTTGAGGAAGAACCTATCATCTTATTGTCTTGAATTGGAAAAGGATCCTTCAAAACAACAGGCGTTTGGGAACCTTTGACAATCTTCGCGACCTCTACACGATGAGGGCAGTCTCTTGTAAAATGATCTTCGTCACAAATGAGACAAGGATAACGAGGTTTGTGTTTCTCATCATTTGATTCCGCTTTTTCTGGTTTCTCTTTCGAATTTTTATCTGTTTTATTTTTCTTCTTCCCTTTCTTCTTACCACCGGATTTTGATTTGGCTGTAGATGACTCTACAACATGAATATCGGCGGAAATTTCTGTGGAAGAATCTCCTGTCGGGGAATCTAGAAAGGTTATGATAGGAGAAGAATTCTTGGAAGACTTCTTCTTACTTTTGGTGTTAACCGTACCAATCATACCATCAGCGGCATGAGACCCTGAAGGAGCTGCAACGATTTGATTTTGCTTAGGAAGATCGGAGATTTTCTCGTGTAACGTACCTGACTGCGTATAAACTAAGTCAAGGTACTGTGCTTGAGCAATTACTTGCTCCTCAGTAACGACTCCGGCCTTAGCTACATCCTCAGTGATCTTTGGCAATAAAGATTTTACAAACCATTCAGCTAAGATCTGATCCGGAATAAAAACCTTCACTAAACGTCGTCGACGTCTCCATTCATGAATGTGATCTAAAATGTAAGTGGACGTCGACTGCTTTAATGAAGTTAATAATTCCGTGCCATTGTCATATCTGACTGGCAACTGAAAATGAGTTAAAAACGAAGTAGCTAACTGACTAAAATTATAAAAAGTGGCTCGCGGTAACTCAATGTACCACTTGGCCGCAAGACTAATTAGAGTGCACTGGAAAGCCCTTAAACGGATTGAATCATCTGAAATGGAATTAGACGCACACCAGAGGTGATAAGTCATTACATGGTTCGATGGGTCCTCTCTTGATTTTCCTTCAAACTTAGGAATATCACTAGGAAACTTATTCAGCATTGGCGGCCAAAACAGAAGATAATTAATGGGATCGTTCGTAAGACGCGACAAGTCAGGCAAGTCCAAAGTTGCGATAAACGATAATTGATGGTTAGGGTCCCTAAAACTCTGGGTCATGAGACCAGCCCCAGGAGGAGGATATCCAGGATAACTACGAATTGGAATTGCATTTGGGATATTATATCCTCCCGAAAAACCAGGATTAACCGGACCATACTGGGGTTGTTGAGGTTGTTGATATGTATACCCAGGGTACGGTTGATACTGATAGACTGGCTGCTGCACAGCAGGACCGAATTGGTACTGTCCCTAGTACGGTTGATAAGTAAATTGAGGTTGACTTGTGACAACCGTACTTGAACCAGGTTGTCCTATAGGCATTTGAACCAAAGTTTGAATTGTGGATCCAGACTGAGGTAAAGATCTCTGAAGAGTTGATATAGGAACAGTAGAAATCAGAGCTGTCGATACTCCAGAAGTAGGTGGGGTAGATTGAATAGATGTTGTAGCAGTTGCAGCAGCCGTTTGAGGCGGAGTACGAGGCGTACTAGGCCCAGGCTGAGAAACTACAGAAGGTACAGAAGTTTGAATAGTAGACTGGACAGGTTGCTGGGGTGAACCAGAAACTAAGGGTTGTCCAGTTTGAGATGACAACTATACATTCGGTTGCAAGACCTGTTGAGTTTGAGATGGATCCCACACTAAGTTCATTCCGGGGTACGGACCCATAACAGGTTGAGAATATTGAGGACCATAACCAGGTTGAGGGTAGGGTTGATAATTCAGAGGTACATTTCCAGTTCCTTGAACATATGATTGACCGGAAGGTGGTTGGAAACCTTGGTTCGGGTACTGCCCTTGAGGTTGATAACCTTGAGGCACGTACTGATACTGGGGTTGACCTTGAGGTACATATTGAGTCTAGGGTTGACCTTGAGGAACGTACTATCCCGTAGGTATGTACTGTCCTTGAGGTTGCCCCCCAGGCGCAAATTGGGTACCTTGAGGTTGCCCCCCAGGCGATACTTGAGGACTTTGAGGCTGCCCCCCAGGCGGTAACTGGCCACCTTGAGGTTGAGGATTAGGAATAATACCTGACATCATGAGAATATCTTCTACACTTAACGGCTTAGTACCATTATTTCCAGTTAATAACCCTTGTTCAATAGGTTGAGGAGATGCTCCCGAAAAAGTACCTGAAAGTGACTGATACCCAGAGGGAACAGAAGGACCGCCGTACAAAAAGGTTTCTGGAGATTGTGAAAACATGGACGACTGTCTTGACATATTTAACGGAGGATAGTAACCTCTGGGTGTTGGGTGAAAAGGAATACGAGGTGGTGAAAAACTTAGTCCCGAGTTTTCCAAAAAGTTAGTCAATGAAATATACCAAGCACTGCTCCTAGGTGGACTGTAAAAGATTGATTCACGCTACCTAAGCTCTATAACAGGTTGATTTTCAGGGATAGGGATGCCTCTTCTTCTTTCGGAGTAGCAAGTTCTTCAATAGCTATAAATCCAGAAGGAAGATTTTGGGTAATTATTCTTTCTACCCTTGGTGAACCAGGACCACTAGAAGTTGGAGAGGAAAACCCCGATGTTGGAGTAGCAGCAAATTCAGTTTCAGGTTCGGATATTTCAGGTTCCTCACCTAAATTAGTAGTAGATGAAAAGCTACCAGTAATTTCGGGAACAGACACAGACTGTGGATTATAATCTGCTATTAGAGCTTGAAAATCAGGATGTACCACCAAAGAAGACTCTCCTTCAGGTTACCCAACTCTATTGTCTCTAGGAGTTACGAGTGCTCTTAACCCTTCAGGCTGGCTCGGTGAAAACTCAAGAGGTTGGCCCCGAAGTCTACGGGACTTCCTCGGTAATTCAGTCACGATTAAATATTTTAACTACTTCACACAAAAACAAAGTAAAATCTCAATGAAAACCACCTAAAGCCTCTAAAGAACCCAACAAATTTGAATCACATGCCTAAAGAATCTAGGAGATCAAACCACACACAAACAGTAACTTTCCGTACTGAAAACACTAGTTGGTGATGAAATCCAACGTCGCAGAGTTCAATACAGAAATGGCGGTTGGAACAGTTACCCCGGCAACCTGCTTAATGAATAGACTGGCACAAGTTCCTCCACTAAACCGTCTCGAGTGAAGAGAACCCCCCAGAAAATCCAAGTGAGTCTAGCCGACGTCTGTTCCAGGTAGAGTGGGATCTTCCCTCCACCATCACCTTAGGAAGAATCCTATAGAATATGGTCACTATGGTTACCAACGGAAACAAATATACCTAGGGGAACAGTCTACGATCCGATACACAAGCAAGGGCAGAGTAACAAGATCAATCCCCTTGAAGGCTCCTTGACATAATCCAAGGTTTACCAACAAGTGACCCTAGGCTCCTCAACAATGGTTAATCCGAGGTTTACCGTTTTTAATACGTGAATATCTGGCGTCGTTCCCAATGAGGAAGGGTTGATTCCCACACTGGTTCGGACACGATCTCGTGCTTCTCCTTTAAGAGGAGCTTTCCCAGAGCATAGATGCAACAATTGGATTTTTCTCCTACCGCAAGATACAACTACTTGTTTGTTTTACTGTCTTGGAGAGTTAATTACTCCCTACTACAAGACACTAGCCTAAGCTTTGTTGGTGTAATAGAGCCCTAGAAATAAAAAGATTACTAGATAGATTTTACTTTAAGCGTTATTTTTATTTGTTTTTATTTAAGTCAAGAGGTGCAGAGATGAAACTTGTGGTGTGAAGACTCGACTCAAAATCACTAAAAAATGCACTTAAGATGATTAAACAATCTTTTCCCTTCAATGAATTTCTAGCTAGGTAAGAGTTTGAGAATGAAAATGCTTGTAAACACAAATCTTTCTTAACAAACAAATCAAAAGAAGAGCTTTTTGTCTTTTCCAATGCACTCAAAACTAGACAACTAGTTATTTTCACAAAAATTTCCCTTTTCTTTCAAACACTCAAATACTACAAAAACAAACTTTTTCCAAAAGAGATTTTTTTATTTTTTATAAAACACTCAAAACTATGGAAATAACTAATCTTGATATCTATAAACTATAAAAAACTATTTGAAGTCAAAGCTTACAAGATGTCTTTTTCAAGGATGTTTTACTTAGCTATAAGCAAACTAAGGACTAATTTGTCCAGAATCACAAATCAGTGAAAAAACAACCAATTTTTGTTTTCTTTTCTAAAAATGAAATCCAAACTTTTAACACAAGCCTTTTCAAAGTTTCGCAAAGAGAAAACACAAGATGGGTTCCTCAACAAAGGTAGATTTTGCAAATGGTCAGACTCATAAGAAGGCCAGTAAAAACCAAGGTAATCTGAGGCTTCTACAGCTTCTAAACTCTGAGCTACTACAAGACCAAAATGAAAACCAAGCCCGACAACCAAAACTTCTAGGAATTTCACCTAAAACCCTAACACCAATGGGATTAACCTAAGAAAAGTTCTTAACAAGTCATATGCAGGTCTGGGCAGGGGATAATAGCATCTAAACAAAAACTAAGCTGACTAAAAGAGAAAATCTTAAGTTTTTCAAAATTTTAGCAAGGTCTGCAGGCCCGCATTTCACACAGGTGCGGTACTGCTCTGTGTGAAAAGCAAAAGTGCGGAAGGTCCGCATTGTGTTGCAAGCCGAGGGTGCGGTCCTCTCCCAAAGTTATGAAAAACAAAAAAAATCCTAGATCTACTAAATCTACCCAATTCCACACACAACAAGCAAAAAACAGAAACAAAAACACAGTTTCTCAGGTCAAAGTAAATCAAATAAAGAAATCAAGTCCCCAGTGGAGTCTCCATTTTGTCACATGGAATGAGTCGATCTTGCGGACAAGATAGACCTCCATAGTATCTAACGATATCTAGTGACAAGTAAGCCAATAAAAAACTATATTTCTCTAAATATGCAATTCATAAACAAAGGCAAACAAGTGTTTTAGGCCTACCTTGGGTCCAATGCAAGTTTGTGGAAGCCTCGCTCCTTCGATCCAAATGAGCTCCCTTGTAGCAAATCTGCAAACACAAACAAGCAAACAAATTAAATAGCAACTGAAAAGCCAATATCATAAAGCATACTTATCATGATGATCAAGGAATTCATGAAACAAATGACATAAGACAATTTGTTGAGAAAAATGAATCTGATTGTATTAATTCAAATCAAAGAACTTTACAACCTATGCCTTGATGCTGTACAAGCTCCTCCCAGGGTCCAACAACAAGTCTCCTCTACTTTGACAAGTTTCACTCTCTTCCCAATGAAGCCAAAAGGTATGTGATCTCTCCTCTCAAGCTTAACTAGGAAGTCTCAATTCCACCAGCATTTACCCTAAAAAATGTTCAGCTTCTAACCTCTCTAGCAACCAGCCCAATGCCTTAATTTATAGTGCAATGGAGGGAAGTTACTAGGTCCTCCTTCAAAGGGATAAAGCCCTCCTTGAAAGCGATAGCTCCTCTCATCAAGGGATTAGCTCCTTCTCTTTTGGGATGCATGAACCACCTAAGAGCGAACAATCCACGTCAAAATTCCTTCTAGAATCATCTAGAATTAACCCAAAGTGAGTTTTTTAGAATAAACTTGCGCCTTTTTGACTTTCACAGGGGTTCGCACCCACTCCTTTAGAGACAGAGCGGGCAGGTCCGCAGGTAATGTGAACAGGGGGTGCGGGACCGCAGGCAACAGTGAGAGAAAGTGTGGAACCAGAGCTTTGTTGATTTTTAATGTCTTTCTCTCATTTTCAAAGCTTGACATGAAGAGTTGAGGTCTGAGACTTGCTTAGGAGGACAGTATAAGTGATGATAGACCCATACTGACTGCAAATAGTCATGGTGACGATATTTTTGTGGCAACAAGAAAAATCTTGATTTAATTTTCCCTTGAATTAAATTAGGATAAAAATTGTAATTCCACATAACAAGACAACTTATACGAGTTAACTAAGTTACTTTGAATTAATTCGCTCAGTTAATTCGAGTTGAGGGTCTAACTTGAGTCATGTAGAGTGTCTCCTACTTTATAGGAGCCTCATTTAAGTTTATTTTGAGTTGTAATTAATTAATTCAGTTTAACTGAGTTAAAGTAAGTTAAAATAGTTCCAAATGATTGAGAACTAATAGGAGGTAAGAGTGGGGTGTTGCTTCATGCGTTCAAGCATGCAACTGATGATTCAACCATAAATAACTCATGCATGTTAGATTTGAGAGTTACCCAGTTAGAATTTGAGATCAAGGGAAGTGTACTATTAGTTGTATAATCATCCAAATTGTACAAGTGGTACATATAGTCAGAGGAAGGCCTATGAGGATTGTGCAATTCCAATTGAGGAATTTCCCTAATTAAGAGGGGATAATTCCCAAGGAAACAACACAAGGAAATAGGGACTTAGGAAAGAAGAAAATTGGTTAAGTCTTGGCCAAGGCTTGTCTAGGAAGCTGCAAGATAGATAGAGATAGTGCAGAGGTTGCTCGAACTTGAGAAAAACATTGTAATCTTCTCAATTTTTTGACTAATGCAATATACAAATAGTAGGGGTTTTTAGTTGTGGCTTTCCCTAGGAAATCATTGTGTAATGTGTTGATTTAATTCTTTCTCTTGTATACTTCGTGATTTCTCGATCGGTTAATTGTTTCTGCCGATGAGTAGAGTAGATTCAAGTCTTTTGTTTTAGAAAATTACATAAGAAATTTGAATCTAAAAGGAATTGCATACATGGTATCAAAGCTCAAATCACACTAGAAGAGAATAATACATGTTTGTTTTTGTAGGTGAAACCAAATTTGTGGGATCATTCTTCAGAGCCAGAAGGATTTTGTTCTATGGATGGAGACTCAAATATGCCCTTGAGGGTTGTTTGAATTGTATTTCTTGGAAGGAAAGGATGGAGGTAGTGTTGGAAGACAACGAGATGAAGGAATTCATAGACAATGATATTCCTAAGCCTCCAACGACCGATGCTCAAGATCTGGCAGAGTGGAAGAAATGTGTGGAAAAGGCAAGGAGGATCATACTAGAAGGAGTTTGATATCATATTGTCTCGAATATCTATGGGAAGGATACACAATATGAAATGTGGCAAGCCTTGATAGACTTGTTTATTTACAGTAGTCACCATAGGAAGTTGGCACTAAATAACAAACTTCAGAAGATCGAGATGGAGAAGGGTGAGACAATACCACAATACTTGAGAAGGCTCACCCAATGCCGGGATGAGATTAGGAGTGTTGGTATTACAATTTTTGAAGATGATCTAGTCATCCAAGCACTTCTAGGACTTCCTAAGAGCTATCATAGCTACCAAGATTTGCTAAATGGGAGGGAGAATCTGCCAAAGTGGGAGAGTTTGTGGTCCAACTTGGTGCAAGAAGAGATAAGATAGAACATCAGAGATGGAACCTCATCCAAGCATGATGAAGAGGATAATTGTTCCTTTGATGGAAAGGAAATAAAGGGAAAGGGAAGAAATCCCAATCCAAAGGAGATTCCATTAAGGGCAGCAAGAATAAGGACTTGTCGAAGATTAAATGTTTTCACTGTCATGAGTTGGGACACTATGCCACGAAGTGTCTGCACAACAAGACCGGCAAGAATCCCCCTGGAGGAGTGGCAGGTGGAACTCTAGCTTCACAATTTGAATTGGATTTCACCCTCATTGCATGCATGGTGACATTGGTGATGGGTAGTGTGTTGTATCTAGATAGTGGGCCTCATTCCATATGATGGGAAACAAATAATTTTTCAGTGAATTGCATAAGAAGGACCTCCAGATGCACAACGAGATGGGAGATGATGGAAGGTGTTGTAGTTCGTAGAGACAACCTTCGGATTGCAAAGAGACTAGCGCCTAAGACATCCAGATTGGGTGCAACTATGATTTTTCTACTGAAGGTTTTAGAGCATTTCTATAATGTCACTTGTGATTAGGACTTAGTTGGTTCAAAAAGTCATGGGAAAGCTCACATTCCTTGAAGTGTTCATACACTATGATTACACAATAGTATAACGCATCAATCAATAGTGGCCAATTTCATTCAAGAATTTGCAGCTCATTTACTTTGGTGTA
Organism: Pinus tabuliformis; assembly: GCA_031772625.1. NCBI lineage: Eukaryota > Viridiplantae > Streptophyta > Pinopsida > Pinales > Pinaceae > Pinus > Pinus tabuliformis. The sequence continues at coordinate 738,258,280 of CM062816.1, forward strand.
GATGTGACAACAAAAGAAATTCAAAGAAGAAATCCATTCACACAAAGCTTGGGAAACCAAGAATTCTACACATACTGGACTTAGAATGAAGCGACATGCATAAGATAATGGTGGATGCTAAGACTTATGGAGTTCACTTTAAATATTTGATTTTCCTAATTCAAACAAGCATTCTTGATCAAGACTTTGATTAAAATGAATATGTAACAAAGAGGAAATAAATCTAGAAACTAATTAGCATGGAAGTCTGAGAGGAATATGAAACATTTATGAAAATATTAAAGATTAGAGACATACTATAATACCAGAACGAAGGAATCACCATTGATATTTCATTAATATTATGTGCAAAACATTTGTAGATAGAACCAGAAACTTGCTTTAACTAAAAAACAATACAAAGTTTCTTTCCCAAAATCATGAACCCTTTATGTTTTCATCAAAATCATAAATATAGGCCTTTGCAGACAGAGATAGGCTGTTAGAGTGATATTATTTCTTGATTCGGTTCATGATGTAAAAAATATCTTAAGACTTCAGCATGTGTGCATGCATAGTTGTTTCATCTAAAATGTACTCATTATAAATTATCAAAGTAAATCCAGTAAGTAAAAGTAACATAAGAGTAGTCTCAAATGCCAAATCTTGCCATGATTTGGAGAATCTTCAAGAGCGATTGGATGATGAGGCCTGGTGAGGCACATGTGGAGCCCAAGGATGAATCATTTGCACGACTAGTGGATTAGCGAATTGTTCACATCTTTCCCATAAGGCTAAAGGAGGATGAGAAGTAGAGCTAAACCGTTTATAGTTGATATTGAAATCAATTACCCCTAAGTAGTCCAACCTGCAGCGAAACACAGTGCTAACCATATAATTGAAATTCCTTCTTCAACAAATTTACCACGGTTGTTCCTTTTAGAGTAGATGTTTTCTCGTGATATGACCTTGCCTTACTCTTTGCTTCTATAATTTTCTAATTGTACTGCTCCCATGGTAGTAGTTCCCCATGAGGTCCCCAAAGGTTAGGTAAACCAGCCTACACGACCCTATCGAATTCTTCATTGAAAGAAACCACGTCCTTTTGCAACTTGATGAGGCTATGCTCCGCTTTGACTTCGGCTTCCTCTTTTGAAATTACCTTAAAAATATCCACGAATGCACTAATCTTATATTCTATATCCGTTGGCCTCAACTCCTGTGTTGGATTCTCATTTAGGAAATGAATGAATTTCAGTGAAAACTGGGAGTTCCTTATACTCATCTCTTGAGCATTTATTAATGGTGGTCCACATTCTACACTAATCATTATTTTCTCATGTATCAGAGTTATATGCTCCCAGCTGAGATTCATCTCTTCAATGATCTCATCCCATACCAACTTCCTAGATTCAAAGAGATACATGTTCCCTTTCAACTTAGCTTTTAGTTAAGTTATTCCTTGTGTTGTATCCTACAGATTTTTAGTAACATGTTCATAATTTATAATTGAGGTTTGCAACTGTTTCTCCTTCTATGCTAGCTAGGTTTTGGCAGTGTTTAAGTCTCTTTGGGTCTTCTTTATTTAACCTTCAGAGCGCTGCAACTCAGTTAAGGCTTGAGTGAGGTGATCAGTGGGCTTCTGGGGATCTTCAGGCACCGAATACTTTGATTCCAGCTTGAAATGAAACCGAAATGAAACTTTAATACGATGATGGGTAGTGTGGGGTATCTGGATAGTGGAGCCTCATTCCATATGACAGGAAACAAATAATTTTTCAGTGACATGGAGGAGAAGGACCTCTAGATGAAAATTGAGATGAGAGATGATGGAAGGTATAACACAATTGACATCAATACTATTACTTTTCAGAGGAGTCTGGTTCTCCTCTCACATTAAAAGATGTCATGTATGTTCTGAATCTGAAGAAGAATTTAGTTTTAGTTTCTATATTGAAGACGTGAATACGATGTGATATTTAGCAAAGGAAAGGCTTTCCTTTGTCACATAGCCATAGGACAAGTGAAGCGGATTGGGATTTGAGTGAAGAACCTCTACAAATTGGATGTAGAAGTTTGTGCTACGTTGAGCACAAAAGAAGAGAAGGTGCGTAACCGAGACATCAGTGAATCAGGCATAAAATATTGGGTTGTTTGCACCATGGAGTTTTGAAGATCACGCAACAGATTTCTAGAGGACTTCCCAAGGGTGCACTAGATTATTGAGATAAATTCTCCTTCTTTATAGAAGGAGCACCTTGTTGGACCCCACCGAAAACTTCGCCCACTCTGATATGGGCCATACACCATCACCACGGCTATAGGGGACAATTCCTTTGAGCTTAGCATTCTACCATTCCTTGGTTTGCAACCAGTGCTCAATGTAGACCACCTTCAGTCATACTTTCCACCATTGTTGGACATATCCGAAATTGCAGAACAAATCACACCAACAGAGCTAAACCCAGACTGCATGGAATAGGCCACCACCAATCAGATCATGGACACACAGATCAAGAACACTCGCCAGCAAAAGATCCAACTATATCGGGTTTTCAAAGTTGGTCAAATCCTTCACCAAGGAAAGTGGCTCACCAGGGACCAAGTTCAGCGGAAGATTCCCCATCTCATGGAGGCACTCAACGCAATGGGGACCATTTCTTCCTAACGGGGGAGGAATGATCCAGGTGGATTAGTGTACACTGGGGAAGTACACCAAATCCACCTTTCATGATAAGGACAGTTGAGTGTAAGCGATCCTTGAAAGAGTTCATTTAGATGTGCGTGGATCATTCTTGACAGCCTCCTCGAACAAACATAAGTATTATGTGATATTTGTAGATGATTTCTAACATAAGTGCTAGATTTTATTCATGCAAAAGAAATATCATATGTTCTCTAAATTTTGTCAATTTAAAGAACTTGTTGAGAAAGAAACTAGAAGGAAATTGAAGGCCCTCAAGAGTGATAACGGTGGAGAATATGTGTCGAATCAGTTCAAAAACTTCCATGCATCAGAACACATTCAAAAGGAGTTAATAGCACCCCATAACCCACAACAAAATGGGGTGGCTAAAAGGAAGAACACAAGTATTGTGGGAGTTGCACAAGTAATGTTACATGATCACGACATACCATTTCACTTGTGGTCTAAAGCATACAACACAATTGTATATGTGCAGAACAAGAGTCCTCATCAAATTCTTGGGATGAGTGCACTAGAAGAAGATTTTTCAAGGAAGAAACCATAATTTTCACACTTTAGGATATTTGGTTCATGATTTTACTACCATGTTACCAAGGATGCAAGGAAAAAGCTAGAGCCGATAACTAAGTTGGGAATATTTGTGGGGTATATTGATACACCTGCTAGTTGTGAGGTAATAGGCTTGGTAACTCGATGGTGTATATACCATCTCACAGGATGACATTTCTTTGTAGAGATGTGAAGTTCAACAAAGAGAATGTCATGAGATGTTCCATTGAGAGGGAGCTTTAATTACATGTAGATGAGGAGCTTTTAACTCCAAAGGAAGAACCTTAGGATGATGTGGAGAAGACACATGCAAAGGAGAAGAGAGTGGAAGCACCCACTCATGCAGAGATATCAATACATGGAAGGAAGTGCACCAGAGAAGCTGACATATTGATGCTTGATGCTAGAGAGAATGTGGGAGCACCCACATCATAACACAGGCAGAGGAGGTCACTAGATCGGTACACTGGCTACATGGCTCTGATGAGCGAGAGTGTAGAGACCGAGCCATCCTCTTTCGAGGAAGAAGTGTAGCATCTAGTATGGGTTGATGCCATGGTAGAGGAGTATGACTCCATTATCAGGAACAATCCTTGGGATGTGGTCCCAAGGCCAGAGGACACGTCAGTGGTAGATTCTAGGTGGATCTACAAGGTGAAGCAAGAAGCATATGGGAGTTTTGAGAAATGCAAGGCTAGATTTGTGGCCAAGGGGTTCTCTCAGGTGGAGGCAATTGATTATGAGGAGACCTTTTCTCCAGTAGAAAGGTATTCTTCAATCATATCTATTCTAACACTTTTAGCGCAGACGGGATGGAAGATACATCAGATGGATGTGAGGACAACCTTCCTCAATGGAGTGATTGAGGAAGAGGTGTACATTGAGCAGTTAGAAGTATTTGAGACCTTTAACAGAGAGTTGCATGTGTGCAAATTCAAGCTAGCTTTGTATGGATTGAAAAAAGCATGCTATGCTTGGTTCACCGGGATGTACAACTATTTCACCAGGTTGGGCTTCACCAAAAGTGAAGCAGATGCAAACATTTACCACATTGCGGTTGAAGATAAATTATTGATTATAGTATTATATGATGCAGGGTTACCCCCACACATACCCACAGCATGCATAAACATGCATAAATACAACTGTCACAGGTATCTGACTCTCAAAGGAGTCAAATCTTCTTCCATAAATGGTTAAGGCCCTCTTCATCAGTTCCTTTTTATCGGAACTCAATCACCCCACTTAAACCTCCTATCAGGACTATTCTCCTCCTCATAACAATCATTATCCATTTGTTAAAGCCTTCCTCAATCTTTCTTATCGGGACTGTTAAAACCCATCTAAACCTCAGTTAAGCCTTTTTTTAATTAGTCCATCAGTTGCATATATATAATAAGCCCTCTTAACCTTTGTTTAATATATAATTAACGCATAAACCTTCTAACGGCACCATTTTCCTTTATAAACCATTTACAAAGGAAAATATGCACAAAACATACCTTTCCGCTTTATACAACCTCTGCACGTCTCTCGAGGTTCCACCTTGATCACTATTGGCATCGCTCCTATTGCGGCACTCCACATAATATATCATCACCCCTTCTCCTCCAATATGCGGCTATCAGAACGTAATATATATGTTTTAGTATTAAAAGACTTCGATAGCACTTAACGTAAATACATGGAAATATGTTGAAATCCCGCTCTAAACATATATAGCGGATTTCAAATTCTATGCATCCGTATATATAATATCGTCGGGTCCAGCTCTCACTTCAAATCTTTATCGCAGCGCTCCGACCTCCGATCTCTGACTCAATCTCTGTTGTCCATCTCATTCGCCAATCCAACGGGTGTCGCTTAATCGGCATGTCGGCCCATTATCTCTACGATTAGATCGCGACCGTCAATCTAGCGATCAATCCGATGGTCAGCGCTAAATTTCCATTGGCGTATCGCCGTTCCACAGACCTTAACCTCCCCGACATCCGAACAGTGATTAGACCTAGACCGTTGATCTGAATCTTGATCCAACAGTTCACGATCTATCGCATCATCGCAATCGCAATCACCCCATGACCGGTTTTGATAACTACAAAAGGACTTCGCCGATGCGATTAAATCCCAGTTGTTGATCTTAAAGATCCAACGGTTTTTGTTCAACGATGCCTGATTCTTCTGCCCTTCTCTTTACTTGGGTTTTTTCGCCTTTTCTTCAGTTTTCCTCTATGGTTTAGTTTTCTTTAAAAGGTTTCTGTCCTTCACTATTTCACTGTACACTCTTCCTGAGCTTGTCTTATACGAATTCTTACATCACCTTCTCTTCAGAGCTTCATTATGATCCTTCTGACTAGATTCAAAGATCCCTTACGATTCCTCTTAATCGTTCTCTCCTCTGCATATTCTTTAGAACTTTGCCTGCAGTTCTCTATTACAGAACCTACGAATTCAAGCATAAATAAATCATTCACAGTTATTGCACACATTTACATAGTTCCCCAAATGAACCTCTATATATATAAATTATGAACCACTGATTACAACCGAGACTTCTCTGTCTCTACACATGCCTGTTCTTCAATATCAGTGGCCTCATCCTTTCACTCTGCCCATAGGCTTACATATATGCCAGGAAGTTCTATTGAACTCATACTGGTTCGACTCCTAAATCTATTGAACTGACTCCTAAAACCTCTTTTTTCTCTATGTCCACTTCCAATCTCTATTTAATTCCTAAAAGCTCTCTCTGGTCCCTGGAATCATGAACTGTTCTAAGAGTCCTAATTGACTTCTGACTCTTGTCATTTATTCACCACTCATGTTCTCATTTATTTGAGAGCATTTACAAGATATCTCACACATCTAATTAGTTCACTTAAAAGCCTAAATATTACATTAAATTGGGACTTAGGAAACTAACTTCCCTAAAACACATGACCCCCTATGTCTACTTAATTACAATGATTTTCTTTTGGGTTGAATGCTCCTGCATCAGACTCCCAAAGTAGAAAATATTCATGATCTCCTAATCATGTGTCTTCTGATCTTTGTCTTCTTGGATCCCATACTTTGTTTTGTAACTTCCCAAATGCCTTGTACCTTTGTTGCTACTGCATGTCTACTGTCTTTTGCTTTATCTTTCTCTCCTTGTCAATCAGGTTCAAATTGTGATTGATCATTCTTCCTTCTACTGTTAATCTCCTCCATATGGACTGCTTCATCATCAGCTGCCATATCTCTTCAATCTCTTTTTCCAATGCATCCCTGGACTGGTCCATGTTCTTCTTTTTAATTCTTCCTCTTTCTCTACTATTTACTAACTCTTCAATCTGTTGTTGGTTACTTCCAGTTTGTAGTTGTTGGTTTACTTTTTCTCCTTCTTTTTCTCTTGTTCAAATTGCTTTGCTTGCTTTGACTTCCATGCTGACTCTTATGCTGACTGCCTCCCTTTCATCCTTTCCCTCTTTCATGATTTTTTCTGTCTGCACTGAATCATGACTTGCTAGCATTCTCTCCAATAATTGAGCATCTTTGTTCCATGGATTAAATACTTCCACATAATCTTCTTATTTCATCTTTATTTGGCTACTCATCTGTGACAAATCTCCTTCAGCATCTGCAACTAAACCTGAACTCACAAAACACTTGTTAAAATAAAAAACATAAGACTTCTATGCCTTATCTTCCTTTGGCAACAATTTAGGTTGTTTCTCTGTTTCTTTCCCCTCTGTTAGCACATCAGTATGCTGATTTGAATCCTCAAAAGAATTCCTAAGACTGTCAACTAGTCTCTCCTCCATATCATTTGTTCTAATGATGTCTTCCTGCCCTTGTCCACTGTAGTGAACTCCTTCCTTTACAGTATCAGTCTACTGAAATCTCATATCGGTCTCCTTTTCCTTATGATTGTCATTCATGACAATGTTTTTGTTTTGCTTTTTCAACAATTTAGCTTGAACATCTATTCTTTGTTTTTCCAACTCCCTTCTCTGAAAATCCAATTTTCTATATAACTCAATAATTTCAATTGGAGTAGATTTTGGAAATTTCACACAATTTTCCATACCTTCCTTTGTTATGGATAGATCATCAGATGTCCTTTCTCCCTTTGCTAAGTCTTTTGCATAGGATTCTTATTCCTTAACATCTTCCAATATATGTCCTTCTTCTTCAGTACATTTTTCCTTGCTGTCCCTCTGTAACTCTTCTCCCAAAGTTATCCTGTCTCACCATCTTCATTAACATTCTCCTGCATTTGTTTTTCATCAATAACATTAATCAAACTCATTTGATTACCTTTTTGAGACAATATTTCTTCATTCTTCATCAGAATAAGATCCCGATTCCTCATCTCCATGACAACTTCTATAGACTCATCCATAGACTTTTTTATTTTGTATGTAGTCAAATTCCTCCTCTTCTGAAAAGTTTTCTTTGTCACCTTTTATTTCTAGATCTTCATCTCCTTTGAAGATATCTTCAAAAGGTTGCTTTTCTCCTGCAATACCTGCCAACATACACAAACTATCAGTTTTAAAAACATAAGACCCTGTGGTCTCACTCGATGCTTCAACCATCATATTTCCTTGCTGTTCCAAGTTCTCTTTATGACTCTGAAATTATTTGATGGTCTCCTCTTCAAACTCTTCAAGCCCTTCACTTGGTTGCTTGATATCTTTCTCCACCTGTATATGAGACCTATCTATCTCATCTTATTCCAGAACATAATTTATATTCTGCTTGTCTTCTTCCTTCTTCATGAAAATATCAACAAATTGTACTTCTTTACATGTTTCACCTACAAACATAAACAAATTGTTAGATTTAAAACCATGTGACCCTTTGGCATCACTTGAAGTTTCAGTCTTCAAGTCTTCATCTTCAGTCTCTCCCAGAATTTCTCCTGTTATGGTTTACAAATGGACTCTTCCATTTCCAACTCAACTTATTTGAGTTTTCCCATCAGCCACTTTACTTGCTTTTGTTGTAGCCTTCTCTACATCTCATGCCACTCCAATAGCTTCTTCCTCAATACCCAACCTAGTCTCTGGCTTTCCTCTAGCATTCTTCTTAATGCATCAAGTTGTTATTTTAACTCTACAGTCACTTTGTCAATTTCTTATTGACTCATCCTCTTGCCATTTGCCTTGGAATCCTTCTTCTCATATCTTCTATTGTGGCTTCTCTCTAAACCTCTGCTATGACTATCAGTAGTCATCTTCTTCTCTTCTTTCTTCATGAGCTCCTCACTCATCTACAACAAGACTCTGCAACAGCTAGTTCTCCTTGCTATAATCTTACCTCACTAAGCTCTCCTCACTCAGTCTTTTGGTAAGCATGGTCCTCTATCTGAAACCTCCTCTTGAGAAACACCTTTGCTCCTTCTAGGCTTCTGCACTCTCTCACGCTCTCTTGAGAACACTTTAGCTGTCCTCTCTATCCATCTCTTGTTGGATTTTCCAGGTTCACTGCCACCTTTCCTTCAGAGTGTTTTCCTTGCTCTGTCTTTAAGAACACATCTGGTTCTCCTGTCACAACTTCTCTTACTGTCACCTGTGCATTAGTATAAAAACACACATTCTCAATTTAAAGCAAAACATATTACCTCACCTTCAAGATCTCAGCATGATCTTATTTCACCATGCCACCTGTACTTTGAATGGGTTGTCCTCTGTTTTGTCTCCAAGTCCTCTTTCCTTCAGAACTTGCATTAAGCAATCTTGCTTTCTCTTTCCTTCAAGGAATGCTCTGTTCCTCTCTACTCCAAGCCTCTGCTGGAACTACTTTAGTCTCCCAAGAACTTCAAAAGTTCTCCTTACAGTCTTCTGCTGTAGTCTCTATCATTCATCCATTTAACTTATGAACATTACCTTCTTTTGTGTGCAACCTCCTTTTCATAGGAAATCTTCCCCGCTCTGATTATAATTCTGCTTTGATTTCAATTCTGCTCTGATACCAAATGATGTAGGGTTACCCCCACACATACCCACAATATGCATAAACATGCATAAATACATCTGTCCCAGGTATTTGACTCTCAAAGGAGTCAAGTCTTCTTCCATAAATGGTTAAGGCCCTCTTCATCAGTTCCTTTTTATCGGAACTCAATCACCCTACTTAAACCTCCTATCAGGACTATTCTCCTCCTCATAACATTCATTATCCCTTTGTTAAAGCCTTCCTCAATCTTTCTTATCAGGACTGTTAAAACCCATCTAAACCTTAGTTAAGCCATTTTTTAATTAGTCCATCAACCACATATATATAATAAGCCCTCCTAACCTTTGGTTAATATATAATTAACGCATAACCCTTCTAACAACACCATTTTCCTTTATAAACCAATTACAAAGGAAAATATGCACAAAACATAACTTTCTGCTTTATACGGCCTTTGCATGTCTTTCGAGGTTCCACCTTGATCACTATCGAAAATCGCTCCTATCGCGGCACTCCACATAATATATCATCACCCCTTCTCCAACGATATGCGACTATCGAAACGTAATATATATGTTTTAGTCTTAAAATACTTTGACAACACTTAACGTAAATACATGGAAATATGTTGAAATCCCGCTCCGAACATATATAACATATTTCAAATTCTATGCATCCGTATATATAATATTGTCAGATCCGGCTCTCACTTCAAACCTTTATCGCAGCACTCCAACCTCCAATCTCTGACTCAATCTCCGCCGTCCATCTCATTCGCCAATCCAATGGTTGTCGCTTAATCAGCATGTCGGCCCATTATCTATGCGATTAAATCGCAATCGTTGATCTAGCGATCGATCCGGCAGTCAGTGCTAAATCGCCATCAGCGTATCACCATTCCACAGACCTTTACCTCCCCGAAATCCAAACAATGATTAGATCTAGACCATTACTCCGAATCTCGATCCGACGATTCATAATCTATCGCATCATTGCAATCGCAATCACCCCACGACCGGTTTTGATAACTACAAAAGGACTCCACCTATGCGATTAAATCCCAACCGTTGATCCTAAAGATCCAATGACTATTGTTCAATGATGCTTCGTTCTTCCACCCTTCTCTTTACTTGGGTTTTTTCGCCTTTTCTACAGTTTTCCTCTGTGGTTTAGTTTTCTTCAAAAGGTTTATGTCCTTCATTATTTCACTACGCACTCTTCCTGAGCTTGTCTTCTGCGAATTCTTACATCACCTTCTCTTCAGAGCTTCATTCTGATCCTTCTGACTGGATTCAAAGATCTTACGATTCCTCTGAATCATTCTCTCCTCTGCGTATTCTTTAGAACTCTGCCTGTAGTTATTTGTCACAGAACATGCCAGTTCACGCATAAATCAATCATTCACACTTATTCCACACATTTACATAGTTCCCCAAATTAACCTCTATATATATAAATTATGAAAAAATTATTACAACCGAGACTTCTCTGTCTCTACACAGGCTTGTTCTTCAATATCAGTGGCCTCCTCCTTTCACTCTGCCCGTAGGCTTACATATGTGCTAGGAATTTCTGTTGAACTCATCCTGGTTCGACTCCTAAATTTATTGAACTGAATCCTAAATCCTCTATGTCCTCTATGTCCACTTCCAATCTCTATTTAATTCCTAAAATCTCTCTCTCATCCATCAAATCATGAACTGTTCTAAGAGTCCTAATTGACTTCTGACTCTTGTCATTTATTCACCACTCATGTTCTCATTTATTTGGGAGCATTTACAAGATATCTCACACATCTAACTAATTCATTTAAAAGCCTAAATATTACATTAACTTGGGTCTTAGGAAACTAACTTCCCTAAAACACATGACCCCTATGTCTACTTAATTACAATGATTTTCTATTGGGTTGAATGCTCCTGCATCATTATATGTCAATGTTTTAATTCTAACAAGTGATGAAATTTGGTCAAATATTACAAAGAGGATCTTGCAAGAGAATTTGAGATGAAGGACCTGGGGCTCATGCATTATTTCCTTGGTATGGAAGTATGGCAAGGAGACGAGGGGCTATTTGTCTCTTAGGGAAAGTATGCCAACGAGATACTTATGAAGTTCCACATGGAAAGAAGCAGAACCCATGGAGACTCCTATAACAATGAATTGGAGGAAGGAAGATGCTACTTTAGGTGAAGTAGTGGATGATACCATTTACAGACAGCTAGTGGGTTCACTCATGTAGTTGGTGAAGACACGACTAGACATATGTTTTTTAGTTAACGAATTTAGTCAAGCAATGGTTAAGCCAACCAAACTCTATTGAAAGGAAGCTAAACATGTGTTGTGATACCTCAGAGGCACCACTCATTTTGGTCTTTGGTGCACACAGGCAGAGGGAGTGAATATGCAAAGCTTCACATATGCGGATTGCGTAGGGATTCCATTAGAAAGGAAGAGAATATCGGGGGAATCTTCAATATTGGGTCAACACAGTTTCTTGGTACAACAGGAAGTAGAGATCAATTTCACTCAGTTCAGTAGAAGCAGAGTGTTGGATGCTAGTCAAGAAACTTGTGAGGCTATCTGGATGAGGAAGATCCATGTTGGGTTATTTGGTCAACAGATGGATCCTAAAATGATTTACTGTGTCATTTAGAGTTGTATCAAACTCTTTGAGAATCCAGTTTTTCATAATCGGTATAAGAATATTGACGTCTGGTATCACCATCTCAGAGATTGTGTGCAGAGGAGAATCACGTTGTTGGAGTACATTCCTACAGAGGAACATGATACAAACATCATGACTAAGGCACTTTCAAGAGGAAAATTCAAGTTCCATAGAGGCAGGATTGGGGTATCTGATGATCCCATTCTTGTTGAGATGGAGTGTTGAAAATGCAACAAGAAAAATCTTGATTTAATTTTCCCTTGAATTAAATTAGGAGAAAAAAATGTAATTCCACATTGAAAGACAACTTGTATGAGTTAACTAAGCTAATTGACTTAATTGGATCAATTAATTCGAGTTAAGGGCCTAACTTGAGTCATGTAGAGTGTCTCCTACTTTATAGGAGCCATGTTTGAGTTTATTTTGATTTGTAATTAATTAATTTAGTTTAACTAAGTCAAAGTTAGTTAAACTAATTCCAACTAATGGGGGAACTAGTAGGAGGTCAGATAGCGGGGTGTTTCTTCATGTGTTCAACCAATTTCTAATGATTCAATCATAAATAACTCATGAATTTCAGATATGAGAGTTACCTAGTTGAGGTTGGAGTTCAAGGGAAGTGTAATATCAATTGTATAATCATCCAAATTGTACAAGTGGTGCATATAGTTAGAGGAAGGCCCATGAGGATTGCAGAATTCCAATTGAGGAATTTCCCTAATTAATAGGGGCTAATTCCCAAGGAAACAATCCAAGGAAATAGGGACTTGGGCAAGTAGAAAATTGGTTAAGTATCGGCCAAGGCTTGTCTAGGAAGTTGTGAGACAAATAGAGATAGTGTAGAGGTTGCTCGGGCTTGAGAAAAACATTGTAATCTTCTCATATTTTCTGACTAATGAAATATACAAATAGCAGGGGTTTTTAGATGTGGCTTTCCCTAAGAAATCATTGTGTAATGTGATGATTGAATTCTTTCTCTTGTATGCTTCGTGATTTCTCGATTGGTAAATTGTTTCCGCTGATGAGTAGAGTAAATTCAAGTCTTTTCTTTTATAAATTGCATAAGAAATTTGAATCTACACAGAATTTATACAGGGAGCAGAGTTTGTCAGTGCTCTGGGGTAGTAATTTTCATTTACCTGGATTACTAGTCCATTGCTCAATTATCTGATCAGTGGTATTTTTCCCACAAAGGGTGATGTTATGCACATACCTAAGGGGATTGAAACCCTAGTGAGCAACTTGAAATGCCACTTCCCCAACATTGAACCACAATTTTTTATTATTAGATATCTATATATATATATATATATATATATATATATATTTGCCTAGATCAAAGTCACATGACCTGGACTCATCAATGACTTGGAAAACCTGAAGTGAATACTCAACAAAACTATGCAATGTCACAACTTAATAAAAAAATAGGTAAAGTAAACTTAATCAAACTCAACAAACTTATTGAACAAAAGCGAATTTGATAATTTTTATGAGGAGTATTGACTAAGCTAGCAAGCTCTAAGAGAAGAGTCAATTTGGGATTGCTCACATACTTATAAAGAGTATTGTTTATTATATGACCAAGTGGTAATGACTATGATATAAGGACCCTAGCTTCTACAAAGCGCCATTTCTTATACTTGAAACCATGTGAGTCATGCTTATTATTTTGTTTCCTATGTCCTATTTTTGGCGACATGGCTCCCAAATTTTGGAGTAGACTGGCCTGCTTAGGCTGACTCCAATTAAATTTTATAGCATACAAATTTTACTATACAATATAAATGAAAATACCAAACAATACCATGTGTTCATAGTACTATCGAACCATGAAAATGAATTCAAAAACTTACAGGGACAAAATGTATTTTTATGTTTCTCACACATGCAACTAGAAATTGGAACATCAAATTATGTACAACACATAGGAAATCTATGTACCAATCAACTAATATGGAAAATTAGTGCACTGAGAGAAGTGAGTGACATTCTACAACTTGTGTGGGGATCAAGGTGTGATGTGTCAACCCTTCATGTTTATCTACCTATAAGGCATTGGGTACACTGAATTTGGACAATCCCATCCACATCCAAACCCATGTCAAATATTCACCTTAGTGATTGTGAACTTTGAGGACACCTATATCCATAGCCCTCAACTTATGAGCGTCATAAACTAAAAGATGCATGTCAAACCTTGGTTTTGATGACTCTATGCTAGTGTATAAAAATTTTGAGTTGGTGAAGCTCCAAGTAAAAGCATAAGTCCTTTCTTATAAGGAACCCATACTTTCACCAACAACTCAACAACCTATTTTTTAGCAACCAAAGGATCGAAATTGCTCACATAGATAGTCGAAAAATAAGAATTATTAGACATGAAATTGACGGTTGAATGCAATCACTACTTAATTTAATTTGTCTCTTCCGATGAATCAGAAATACATGAGCACAACCCTGGGGTCTTGAAGACAAACCATCTTTGTAATTGAGTTTCTCTCCACCTAATGGACTATAAAGAATCATAATTTTGATATAAAATAGGAGAAAACGTATAAAGTATCCTTGGATGGAACAATTTGATCAAATTCTCAAACAAGGGATTAATCATTATTCTGATACTTCATCTTATCCCAACAAATCCCTTCAGAAATTCAGACCTCTAAATTTAAAATTCTGATTTGGCCTCATTTAAATTCACTACACAATGCTTATAATTTAAATAAAACTAATACTCATGGGTGGAGAAATGAGATGAAATTTCATGAAAATGAGCTAAAATTCAATGAAAACTATTACATACCTTAGATGAATGAAATTGTATTATGCTATATGAAGAGAGTAAAAGTTGATACTTCAGTGGAAACCATACATGGTGAGTATTCAGATAAAGTGAAGACTAACATGGAGAACCATAAGCCTCATTGCTAGAAGTTGTCATTGTCTCTATACCTCTCTATATGCACACATGTTTTATTTAATGTCAATTTGTTTTTATTCTCATTAACACTTGGTATATGAACTCCACTTAGTAAAGTAGGGAGAAGTCATTTCCATATGAACAAAACTTATTTAGGCAAGCCTGGGTTTTGATTCTCATTCTTAATTTCAACGAGTTTGATATTGAATTGCAATAGTAACTTTTGTAGAGATTAAAGCGCAAAAGTCTAATGACAACAAATGTAGGGCATTCTTTAGGGAATCCTTATATTGATTGTTGATTCCCTGAATATTCCGCAATCAAACGGACATGGGTGTGGTCAATTAGTTGTCTGCGTCCATGTCTGTTTGATTGCGAAATATTTGGAGAATCAACAATCAAAATAATATGAGGGAATTATTTGCACAAATTCAATTTATAGAGAGGTTCCATGAAATAATCACATAGTTGAGCATAATTCTTCTTATATTTATTTTCCCACATATCGTAGAAATATGCATGTATTAGTGACTCTACCATGTTGGAAATCTAGTTCAACCATAGGAAAACATTGTTGTCACGTATAATATCCATCAAATAAGAATCCATGTAGAAAGTGCCCTATATATTATATATCATCTATTGGACATTGGATAAACCAATATTCTCTGTGTGTTTCGCAACATGGACTAACCACCTCTCATGGATCCTTATCTTTGGCGATGCAATCCTTGACTAACATCTGAGGGTTTTGGTATAATGACAATCGTGATTCCCAACAAGTGGTATTAGAGTGTAGGTCACAAGTTCGGTACACACCCAGATCGTGTTGGGGGGGAGATTGTTGGACATTGGATAAACCAACGCTCCCTATGTGTTTTGTGACATGGACTAACCGCCTCTAATGGAGCCTTATCTCTAGTGATGCGATTGTTGACTAACACCTGTGGGTTTTGGTCCAACGATAACTGTGATTCCCAACATCATCTACATTTTCTTGTTATAGAAATATGTAGAAAGTTCCCTATATATGATCAAATCATATATATTTTTTCTACATAGAAATATCATCTACAATTTTTTTCCTATATAGAAATATGTAGAAGTGCCCTATATATAATAACATCATCTATATTTTTTCTATATGGAAATCTGGATTTAATAAAAGTAAAGCATACTATTGAGTTTGCCAACTTCTATACAAACCTTGAGAAAAAACCAATGAAAAATAC
This sequence comes from Pinus tabuliformis, assembly GCA_031772625.1. Taxonomy (NCBI): domain Eukaryota; kingdom Viridiplantae; phylum Streptophyta; class Pinopsida; order Pinales; family Pinaceae; genus Pinus; species Pinus tabuliformis. The sequence goes on from CM062816.1 coordinate 738,274,281, forward strand.
ATGATTTGATATGTGCACATGAGGGACATATTAAAATTGGATTTTAATATGTGTGGCTAGTAGCACATCCAAACATCTTGCTAGAGAAGAATCTCATAGAATCGTATTAAAATGATAAACCATGTTATGATAGGATAAATAGACACAACAAAACATTTCTTTTAAATCGCATTCGTAATAGAATTCCAAAAGACACTGATTGAAATCAGGATGACTATTTTATTTTAGAGTTCATTTAGATACGATAGAATGATTTTGACATGAAAATGGTAAATGAAAAACAATAATCAAATTGGGGGTGATGAATGCCTTAAGAAAAGCAAACTTTGGCAATTAAATATTCCTTCAAAATATCAAACAACAAATTTGAAGGTTCAATCAAAAGTGAAAGGGATCTTCTTATTCCTAATTCCCTCTCCGAACAAGAACAAATATGCATCTAAATTTCTTATAACTTTTGTCAACCAAATCTAAAACCTTCACTAGCCTCATGAACAACCAGAAGTAAGCATTCTTCCAATTGTTCTTTTGAAGGATATTCAGGCAAGTCTAATTGATTGAAACTGCAAAAGCACCAAGTATTTGATTAAATGAAAATAAGTTAAAAGAGTGTTACAACCGCAAAATAGATGATCATTGGTAAAAAAATCCAAGTAAGTATGAGGTAATAACAACCTATAAACACTACCATATGCCTTATTAATTTGGAACCTTTGGAGCCCTGAGATTCCATGTAATGATTTAAAACCTTCCAAGGGAACCTAGTGAAAAAATAGGACAGAAGGATTCAATCATATATATAAAACAATAAGACGTCTAAAGGATTGAATCACCTGATATATGCCATGATAATTTTCATATTAGGTTTTAGATGCAACTAAATATTTATTGTGTTTGCTTAGTATTAATATTTAATCACATAAATTAACCTAATAGATTAGGTTTAGGAAATATCACATTAAATAATAAAAAATTATAAAACATATTAGGAAAATGTGAGATGCATATTTATCAAGTGCTAGATCAAATTGTGTTATGAAATCAACTCACAAAAAGATAGAAAAGATAGTTGAGCGCCTTAGAATTCAGCCTCTTCAAGGGGGAAACCTCCTTTACATTACACAAATGAACAATTCTTGGATGATACAAATGAAAAAACCTCCTTTTATATATATAGGAGTCTAAGGGGTCACAATATAACCAAGCCGACCTAACAATAATAATATAAAGGCACACAAATAACAATAGAGTGATTCTATGGGGCACAGTAATAACAATATGGGGACAATAAGGGCACAACAATATTAATAAGGGATACAACTACAATAGTAATGGGGAATCACTAGTATTATAGGGACCTAACATGCCCCTCTTCTTCAAAAAAGTGTTGCCCTCAACGCTTGAGTAGTTCTGGAAGCTTCTGTATAAAATTCTCATCCTCCCATGTGGAATCTTCAACGGATAAGTTCTTCCACTTGATGAGATACTTTGAAATGGATCAGTTTCATAGCTGTCGAGTTCTTGTTTCTCTGACTGCTTCTGGTTCCAATATAATTTTTCCTTCCTCGTCAAGTTCTGGCAATATTGTTTGAACTGGGAGCTTGTCGCCTATAACCTTCTTTAAACATGAAACATGGAAAACTGGTTGCACTCGAGAAGCTGCAGGAAGCTCCAATTTGTATGCCATAGTACCAATCTTTTGCATCACCTTGTACGGACCATAATACTTTGGTGACAATTTATTATCCTTCTTAGCTTGCTTGAGGGACATTTGTTTATATGGTTGTAGCCGTAGGAATACCCAGTCACCTACATCAAAACTTCTTTCGCTATGATGTTGATCTGCCTGTTGTTTCATTCTATTCTGTGGCAACATGAGGTTATCCTTTAAGAGTTGGAGAACTTTTTGTTGATGCTCAATGTGATGTTCCACTGCTTGATCCTTAGAATTTTCTCTTAAATATGATGTGATGGATGGTGGCTGATATCCATAAAGTGCCATAAATGGGGTCATTTTTGTTGCAGTATGGAAGGAAGTGTTATACCACCATTCAGCCAGAGGAAACCATATGACCCATTGTGTCTGTTTATCAGATAAAAAACAATGAAGATATCCTTCGAAAAATTTGTTTACTATCTCAATTTTCCCATCAGATTGAGGATGATAAGATGAGCTATGAGCTAACTGTGTACCAAGACAAGAAAATAATTCAGTCCAAAAATTTCCAGTAAAAATGGGATCTTTGTCACTTACAATAATCTTTGGGTTTCCATGTATCTTTTGAATTGTTTCCATATATGCTGTAGAAACTGTACTGGCTTTAAATGGATGTGATAATGCACAAAAGTGTGCATACTTGGTAAGTCTGTCAACTACCACCAAGATGACACTCTTTCCCTCAGACTTGGGTAAACCTGTGATAAAATCCATTGAAATCTCCTCCCAACGTTGGCTTGGAATGGATAAAGGTTGTAATAGACCTGGTGTCTTAATTGTTTCAGCTTTATTTTGTTGGCAAACCAAACATTCTGCCACAAACTTTTGAATATCCGATTTAAGGCCATCCCAAAAAAATTCCTTCTTAACCCTATGGTAAGCTTTTAAAAATCCTAAGTGCCCTCCTAATCGAGAAGGGTGCAATTCCAGAAGAATATTTTGTTTGAGTTGGGAATTCTTACAAAGGTATAAGCGATCTTTGTACCATAACAAATCATTTTTCCAGCTAAATGTATTAGATGTACCTGAATCTTGTTGTAACTTTCGAATAAGTTCCCACACTTCTTCGTCATTCTTCCATTCCTCCCTTGCTTCGTTTATCCAATCTGGTTGGATAATAGAAATGGTGCACAACATTGCTTCCACATCCTTATCCTTTCTTGAGAGTGCATCTGCCACAACATTTTGGTTCCCTTTTTTATAGATGATTTCAAAGTCATAACCCAACATCTTTGTGACCCATTTTTGTTGTTCTTTAGAGGATAATCTTTGTTCTAAAAAGTATTTAAGGCTATCATGATCTATTTTTACCTTGAAGTGTCTTCCCATTAGGTAGGGTCACAATTTCTTAAGTGCATGTAGTATTGCCAACATTTCCTTCTCATAAATAGCCTTGTGTAGATACTTTCCCTTGATTGGACGACTTTCAAAAGCAATGGGTCTTTCATCTTGCATTAAAACAACACCAATTCCATTTCTTGAAGCATCACATTCCACAATAAAGGTTTTTGTGATCTCTGGTGTAGCTAAGACCAGTGCTTGGCACATTGCCTCTTTAAGATGTTCGAAGGCCTTTGTTGCTTCTGGAGTCCATGAAAATGCGTCTTTCTTCAACAATTTTGTTAGGGGTCTTGCTATTTTCCCATAATTCTTAACAAACTTGTGATAATACCCTGTCAACCCAAGAAATCCTCGCAAATGCTTTATGGATGTAGGGATTTTCCATTCCTTAATGGCTTTAATTTTGCTAGGGTCTACCTTAACTCCTTCATGAGATACAATATGACCCAGATATTCTGCCTCTTGTACTCCAAAGGAACATTTGGATCTTTTTGCATATAATTGTTTCTCCTCCAATAGTTGTAGCACCCTGTCAACATGTTCAACATGATCCTTCCAAGACATGCTGTAGATTAGTATATCATCAAAAAATACTAACACAAATTTTCTAAGGAAGGGTTTGAAAATGGAATTCATCAAACCTTGAAATATAGAAGGTGCATTGGTAAGGCTAAAAGGCATGAACAAAAATTCATAGTGACCCTCATGAGTTCTAAATGTTGTTTTGGAATGTCTTGAGTCTTCATTCTGATTTGATGATATCTTGAACGAAGATCTAACTTGGTGAAGTAAATTGATCCATGCAATTCATCCAATAATTCATCAATGACAGGAATGGGAAACTTATCTTTAATAGTGAGCTTGTTGAGCTCCCTATAATCCGGACACATGCGCCATGATCCATCCTTCTTGTGCACCAATACTACTGGAGTAGAGAAAGAACTTTGGCTAGGTTGAATTATACCAGCCTCAAGCATTTCTGCAACCATACATTCAATTTCACTCTTTTGGGCATAGGGATATCTGTACGGCCTGATGTTTGGAGGAACACTTCCTGGAATCAAATGAATAGCATGATCATGATCACGAATAGGTGGGATACCTTTGGGAGTCTCAAATACCTTGGAATGATTGTCCAAGACCTTTTGGAGATATGGAGAAATAGATGATTTCGATGTGGAAACATCTAGCGAACATAATTGTGCAATTACACCTCATTGTTCCTTTTTTAGAAGCTTTGTCATACTGTTATAGTTGATTATATTTCCCGGTTTCCCTGTAATACCCCTTAATTCAAATTCCTTTCCTTCTGCATAAAATTTCATGAAAAGTTCTTGAAAGTTAAAAGCTATTGTACCCAAGGATTGTAGCCATTGGACTCCTAGTACAACATCAGCGCCTCCCATTGGAATGGAAAGCATTAGGCTATTCAATACATATTCTCCCATGGATAGCTTGATATTATGGCACTTTCCAAATCAATTTATCGTTCCTCCATTTGCAACCATCACTTGATACTCTGGTGCTGGATATAGGAAGCAATTCAATTCTTTTGCTATCTTACAATGAATAAAATTGTGGGTACTTCCTGAATCAATCAACACTATTACCTTTTTCTTCTTGATATGTCCTTCTATCTTGATGGTTTGAGGAGTGGTAATTCCAACCAATGCATTACAAGATATGGCCGGATTCATTTCTTCCTTATCTAGGCTTTGTTCCTAGAGTATATCCTCTTCTTTTGACCTTTCTTGTTCCTTTTCTTCTTCCTCTTCACAATATATGTAGAATAATTTCTTCTCAACACACTTCTGACCTTTAGTGTATTTGCTATCACAACTGTAACAAAGCCCTTTTGCTCTTTTTTCTTCCAATTTTTGTGGTGTCAACCTTATAGGTTGTGGAAGGCTAGGGGAAACAACACTCCCATATTTATAGTTGTGAGTGGTAGGCTTCCCAGTTGCCATAATTTTGCTTTCCATTTTTCTTGCTAACCTGAATGCCTTCTCTAATGAATCAGGTTCCCAAAGGCGAACATCATGTTGGATATTATCCTTTAAAGTCCCTATGAACACATCAATCCTATGCTCCTCTAGAATTTTTTTACCCTTATGTTCAATTTTTGGAACTCCTCAATGTGCTCCATCATTGAATCATTTTGTTTGAGACTTATCAATTGGCTAAAAAAGGTGTTGCTTTTTGTATCCTCATAGCGTGCTGTCATTTCTTCTGTAAAATTGCCCAAGTGACAATTTGTTTACGAGATCAAAGCCATTGATACCATACAAACTGATTTGGTTCCAAATATAAAGTTGCAATACATACCTTTCGTGTGTTTTGCACATTATTGAGATCGAAAAATTGCTCCATCTGTAGTATCCATGTTGCGGCATCCTTGCCATCAAACTTCCTCATATTGATTTTTGGAATATGGTGGGTCTTCAATCCAACATTAGAGTCTATGAAATCATGATTAACATTTCTTTTGTTCTCATCATGAATTTCCTTTACTACCCTTTCACCATTAGTGACCATTTCTTGTAGTAGCTTATTCAAATTTATCTTCAATTCTTCCATCTTATCATCCATGCCATCCATCTTAGCGTCCATGCCATTCATCTTAGATTCCATGCCATCCATCTTAGCTTCTACGCATTTATTTAAACCATCCATCTTAGCTTCGACGCCATACATCTTAGCTTCTACATCTTTCTTTAAACCATCCATCTTAGATTCTGTTACTTTTTGTGCGAGTGACATTTGTTGCAATTGGTCTCGTAATTTGGATATATCATGTTGCATTTCTTCCTCTTCTTCATGAGTCATGCTAGAGCTTTCAGGTTGCTTACTAGGTGTTTGCATTTTCTTTCCTCAGGGCATCAATTACTGATAATAATGTTTTACTATGCCCTTTGAATTCCTTCAAACTAATTTTTCAATCCAAGCTTATGCAAAATTAAAAAAAAAAAAACTGCACACCTTTTTTCACTTTGTAGGAGCTCGATATTGAATTTGATGTATCTTTGCAATTTCGGATCATCCATTTTTGAAATTGTGACCTGCAGTAGCCCTCTGTGTCCTCTTTCCAATCCCACCAGTCTGATCAAATTTAGATTCTCCAAGGCAAAGTCATGCATAATCTCCCAAGATGACCTTATTATAGACCTTTCCAGAAGAGCGAACTTGTATGAAGTTCCACGTGTGACTATTTTGACCTTAGTATATAAAAAATAGACACAGGAAACTACAGTCCGTCCTCTTTCTGTAACTTCTTACAAAATTTCAATCTAATGCTCGAAACAAAAGTTATGACGATTTTCCCCATATCACTTGTTTGGAATGAAATTCGGGAGTCTGCACAAAGGCAAACTTCCTCAAATCATATGTCCGCAAATATAGTGCAAAAAGCTCTGAAATTCGAACCCGAGGTTCATAACAATTTCGACCCAAATGGGTTTTTTTTATCGTGTGAAATGTCGCAGAAAAAAAATTATAGCGCAAATGCCACAATGACCTGTTTGGAGCAACAAAACCCTAGAATTCAAGGCTCTAATACCAAATCTTATGAAACCAGCTCACAAAAAGATAGAAAACATAGTTGAATGCCTTAGAATTCAACCTCTTCGAGGGGGCAGCCTCCTTTACATGACACAAATGAACAATTCTTGGATGATACAAATGACAAAACCTCCTTTCTATATATAGGAGTCTAAGGGGTCACAATATAACCAAGCCGAGCTAATAATAGTAATATAAAGGCACAAAAGTAACAATAGAGGGATTCTATGGGGCACAATAATAACAATATGGGGATAATAGGGTCACAACAATATTAATACGGGATACACCTACAATAGTAATGGGGCATCACTAGTATTATAGGGACCTAACAAATTGCTTGAGGTGCAAAATTTTCCTCAAGTTTTTCACTAAAAAAGAAAGAGTTTTGTACAATAGATGCATATGCATCAAGTGTGAGATCAAATTTCTGAAGGTGCAAAAATTCTCTCAAATATTTCACTAGAAAAAGAAAAAGGTTTATACAATAGATGCATATGTATCAAGTGTGAGATCAAATTATCCGAGGTGAAAAGGTTTTCTCAAGTTTTTCACTAAAAAATATGTTTGTAAAATAAATAAGATGCCATGGGATTAATATAAGTGGTACACCATACAACAATTAGTTGAAAAACAACTCAACACAGTTGAATCTTATATGGAATATCTACAAATACATTATATTGCTTAACCCACAAACTAATAAAATCATTACCTTTGAAGATCCTACTACAAATTCTAAAGGGTGTGCCCTATATTCTAAATTAAAACTCTGTACCACCTCCCAAAACCATAGAATAATAGGATATGTTGCACTGTAACCAGCATTATCTATTTTTTCTCTAACGTCATCCATTACACACACACAATGAAATGTTATACTTATTAAAAATTTGAATACATGTATACTAACAACAAGCATATGAAAAAGTTGTAAAAATTTCCTATTCAATTTTAATGATGAGGCAAACCTGTGACCAAATAGTCACAAGGGAACCCATCCAACCAAACAAGGTTCACACATAAAAACCATGTAGGAAAATTGATCATTGATTTTCAAATTTTTACAAATATATTGTAAACCACCAAGCAATCAATAGCTTTGATGGAATGATAAGTAAATTTCACTCCAAGAACGTGTTTGTAGTAATCTGGATCAATAGCTTAGATGTCAAGATAAGTAAACATTAACTTAAAGAATATAATTGTAAAATGAACATGTAAAGTGAACATCCAGAAGTTGACCATCAACTTGTTCGCTTGCTACTAAGCTAGCTATGAACATAAGTCTAGGAGAATGTAGACAGAGGCTGGTCATGGAAACATGGGTCAGGCTCATTCAGAGACCGGAAACCTAGCTGTGTAAATGAGGCACTACAATGAGCAGTGTGGGGACCTCGTTAAATGACTTCCCTACATGGATAGAGGATGAAGTATATGAGCATGATCTATGCATGTCGTATTCATGGATGGTGATGTTTTGGGTTTAATATTAATTTTCTAATGGTAACGATTATGAGCAAAAATCATTGTATTTTATTATGTGTGATATAGAGGTCAGTAACCTCGACAAAAAAAATCTCGAAAAATATGAAAGGCATGAAAATGAGGAAGGGAATTACAATCTAAGGAATGAAATAAAATGGAATCACATTAAGAAGGATTATACAATGTACAATAAGTTAGCCCAGACCGCGGCCTTATTTTTTCCAACATACTCATTAATTCTATATGCAATTGCATAAATGGTAGCAATAGAAATAAATCCTTACCTGATAAGATTTACCAAACTTTTGGGACGACCTCCCAACGATGTTGCAAATAACCCTGTGAAGTAATCTAAACCCTTCTTTCCCCAATCACTTGAGGCCTGGAGAATAAGATGAGAAATATGATACCTTTGTTCTTTTTGAAGGCTCAAAATGTTTGTTTCAACATCAGGGAAAGCTACCTGGTCAGGACCTTAGAGCAGATTCTTTAACATACTCATTAATTATTTATGCAATTGAAAAAATGGTAGCAGTAGAAATAAATCCTTACTTGAATAAGATCTACCAAACTTTTGGGACGACCTCCCAACGATGTTGCAAATAACCCTGTGAAATAATCTAAACCCTTCTTTGCCTAATCACTTGAGGCCTAGAGAATAAGATGAGAAACAGGATACCTTTGTTCTTTTTGAAGGCTCAAAATGTTTGTTTCAACATCAGGGAAAATCACCTGGTTGGGACCTTAGAGCAGATTCTTTTCTATTTGGAATGGTGGTTCTGACTAGAAATTTTCCCTTAATATAAATTATGAAAATGCATGAAGTATATAGGTGTAAGGCTATGATGTAATTAAAACTGAAAATAATGAGTATTTAAATTAAATATCTATCTCGAGAAAGCTTATATATATATATATATCTGTGATTCAAAATGATATCATAAGAAACATGACAATATATATTATCTTGTTATTATGAGTTTAAAGCGGATAATGATAACTAATTTAATTAAATAGTTAATTAAATTAGTTGATGAATTCATTACACATATAAGATTTAGTTGTTTATGCATATAATATATGATTTCATTCACACATATCAATAGTGAAAAACGTATGATTTCTTACAACACATATATGATAAATGTAATCAATTAACCATTTAACTTTTAAGCAAAGAAATAATAGATAGGTAGTAGTACCCGATATATCGTAACTCTGCTCATGAGAAAATAGTAGTGGTTCAACTTTCTATTAAGATAACTTGAGTCACAATAGTGCAAACACGAAATTTCTTTCCAAAATTTTAAATCCTTTCTCCATACAAATGAAGGGGATTTATATTTTCAAAATGAAATACAAATATAGCAAAGTAGAGTAAAAGCATGAAGCGGTTTTAACAAATAATGCTTAAAATAAAACAACAAGACAATTTTAGAATTTGTTGTAACAACTTGACTAAGCTTGTGAAGAGGACTTCCCTCCCATACGCTGTTGAAGTTTGTAAATATCTATCATTGGATTCAATTTAGGTGGATACTTTGGTTGAATCCGCATTTGACTGGTAAATATGACATCCCTCAATGTTGGCGACATGTGAGTAGTTGTGTTGGATAGCCATCTGAGCATTAGCCATTGGCTATGAGGCTTGACTAAGAAAGGATAATGGCATTCTAAGTCAATTTTAGATAGCTTCTCAATTGTTTTTCCCTTTTATTGGACAATTCCTGCCACATTTTGGTTAGCAGTTTGATATCTGGTAGAGTTCCCTTAGGGCAGTCTAAAATAAGATTCACCTAAAATAAATTATAGTTGGTGGTTTCAATAAGGTCATTGGAGATATCCATTGGATTGAATACTATTGTCTCTTCATGCTTAATGTGGATCTCCCATTACCTGAAGAATATTTTTTTTTGTGATTCCTTTATCCTAGGGAGATCAACTAATCTCCCCTCAACGTTGTCTTTCCACGTTATGAAACCTGAAATATTTTCTTCAATATCATTAAAGTTGGTTATGAGGTCGAATAATTGGTCCAATAGGGAACTGGCTGTGTGACCCAAATCATGAATGATGGCTATCTTCTGACAAAATATTACCTTTTGTTGAGAAAGGAGAGTATTTAATTCTCCTACTTCCTTTTTGAACTCTGTTGATTCAGGATTGACTTTCAGCTGTTCAATCTTGTTCTATAATTCCTGAATTTGAGCATCTCGAACCCGCAAATCGGAGTCATGTTGAACTTTAAAGGCATTGAAACTTTTATGGAGTTCAACAAGTTGTCCTTGCCATTGATTAGCAATATTTTGCTTCTCACTCTCAAGACTCTGTTCCAACTGCATACTTTTTTCTTCCTTTTCCTTCAAAAATTTTTGTATCTCAATGGTTTTGTCCATAGTCGCAGAAGCATATGCTCCTATGAATTGAGTGAGTCTTCCCAGTTCCTCTGTAAGAGTGGACAATGAACCCTTCCATACTACTTTGAAAGAGGCGTTTCTAGGGACTAAGGCCTGGGGCTAGTCAATCTTCCTTTTCTTTCTTTTCCTTTTAACAATGACCTTATTTTCAGGACTGTAGAATATGTAAAGGAGAAGAATCTCTTCCACCCTTAATACAACCTCAGAGGTTACGAATGCTGGTATAATTTCGATGTATTCAATCTCTAGGATTACTAGAGGCCTTTATTGTAAACAGAGTCTTCTCTAAAGTTTCAGAAGTTTCTAATACCTTCTCTTGCCAAGGATTCTTCAAAACATCAGGTTCCTTTCTTTTAAAATCTTGGCTACATTGTTCCCATATCTCCTCAAGCTTAGAACTTGGAAAATGACCTTCAGTCCAAGTATAAGAAGAAGCCCCTGTGTCTTTTGGTTTAGAGGTATTAGTAACTTGTGTAGAAGGAACCACTGTAACCTTTTCTTGAGTTGTGCTTTCCTGGGGAAGCTTTAACAAGTCTAGAGGGTAAATGGGATAACATTGCTTCCATGTATTGGGAAAATTAAGTGATTTCTTGTGGAGTTAGATGCTCTATAATCTGTTTGGAAACCATTTAATAGGTCTTATCTTTTTCAAAGAATTCATCAAACTAAGATGGTTCATGAGATAATTGCATAATGCTTGACTTTGTAATAAAATACTTGACAGTTCCATGAGGATCATACTGTCTGTGCGGGATAGTAGGAAAATTAAACCCTAAGATAGAGTTAATCTCACTAGCTACATGTTTGAAATTCTCTAATGTTTACATAACACAACGAAAAGGAAAGATAGTTCATACTAACTTATTAGATTCTTTCAATACTTTAGAATTTCCATTTCCTATGGTTTATTATGCTATCACTCAAGCCAATAGTTTGTTAGGGACATATAGGGGCAACACATGGGGATTTGAAAGACTACCAAAGACCTTGATGTAGGTAAATAACTCCTCACCAAACCAGTTCCCAACTTGGAGCAAGTCTGTCTCGGCTTTTGGGGAAATCCTAGGAGTTCTCTTATTAAAGATAATTTGATAAATAGGCAACATAACACCTGGAAGATTTTATGAAAGCGAGGATGATACTTGGAGTCCCAAAAAATATTATGGTATATATGAATAGGAGTCGGGTCCTCTAAGGTCCATTTCCATCCCATGGAGGTGAAATACGTAGTGAAGCATAGGGCATCCATTACATATGCACTCATATAGAAAGGAGGAATTATATTTTCTGAAACTGTATGCTTCTTTGTAAAATTCAGAATGTGAGTGGCTAAGTTATCGAATAAGATATTTCCCCAATATAACATATATCCTTCCGAGGAAGCATCAATTAGTGGAGTCCATTGATATGAGAATTTTTGAGTATTAGGACAAGAAAAGAGTCTACATACCATGACAACAATTTGAGAGGACCAATGAGAGAGTACACTGCATATATTCCCTTTTCATCACGCTTATTTTTGTTGGGGTCTCTCCTCCATTCCTTGATGGGTTATGATGCATGATCAATGTTGCTCATGAATTTCTCCACAAACTGTTTGTCATATTTGCATTGTGGTGGTGGAAAATGGTACATTGCACTGAAATCACTACCACTAAAAGAGCCGATGACTGTATCATTATTTGTCGTGAATTTCCTATCTGCAATGTTCAAGATTTCCACAACCCACTGAATCATATCTATATAGGGAATGATCTTGGGTTGAGCAACAATTTTGTGTAAAAATGAATTTGCGACATTTTTGTAGGCGGCATTAGAAACTGGAGTATAATACTTATTTGTAACTGTTATTTGGGTGGCCCTTGGTCCTTCATCTTCAAAGAGCCGATAGATAGATTCCCAAGAGGCACTCCCAACATCTAATTAATAGACAGTGTCAGAAAACAATCCTGGTGTATCGTGATTTTCAGTTGATGGAGCAGTCAACTACTACCGAGTAACTGGTTTCTTCTTTGCTTTAGTTGCCTTAAACATTTCTTTCTAATTGTGCTTATCGAGACTGACTTGCAATGGAAAAACATGACCGAATGATATATCCTTCACCAGAAAGACTTTAACGCAAATAATGATTTTTCATAACAATTTCTATCTTAAAGGGAAAATCATTATAAAATCAAGCCGCAATGAATAAGGCTGTTTAGAATTTCGAAAACCATAAATTCAACACTTTCAGATATTAAATGAAAAAATGTGAATTCATGTGGGTCTTGCACACATCAACATATCGAAAGAGTTTTATTAGAGAAATCACCTCGATGCACACTAAAAATTAAGATATTTCAGTTTCCCAATATGGCATGTTTAAAGACATAACGATGATAAGTGGAGGCAGGAAGAAATATCAGAAGTTTTATATCAGAAAATGGAATATCAGGGATGTAAAGGGTGAACATCCGATATGAGAAGTCCCAATATGGGTAAAGGTGGGAATATCAAAAGTTTGAGATATCGGACGGGAGCAACATCTGACATATCAGACATTGGAAGTGGGAGGCATCAGAAGTTTGAGATATCAAGAGTTCTGAGATGGTGTAATTAAAAAGTTACGATGTTTGGGTATTCGTATATGCTAAGTGGTATTCGTATATGCTAAGTGGCAGTTTGTGGGGCCAACAGTTCTTTAAGATATTTAATTTAAAAGGAAGTGCCCACTTAACTTTGTGTTTTACATATCAGGAATGTTTGATCGGAGAATGATTTTATTGTAACTTTCTTATAAGGAAAGTTAGAAAATTATAATGATCCAATAGAAATCATCTGATAATCCCTTATTTAAATAACAAAAGGCACACTGGGTTTTTCATTAATAATAAAATTTGTAAGTATGGATCTCCAATATTTGGGTTTTGATAATAGAAACTTTCACGTGAGAGGGTATTTTATTACAAATTCAAAATTACCTTATCTTTATTAAAAACTAAAGATAAAGAAGGGTCCCCATGATTTATTATATAACTAACATGGAATTAAATGGGATGTTGTTGAGTACTACTACAATTTGAGAGATACTAGGTGAAACAATTATCTCTGTAAAAGTAAATGGTTTTTTTTGTAAGCTTGGTAGGACTCTCTAATTTTTGAGTTTACATATCCATTATTCACCTCGCTACGGGGGGAGGGTAGCACAAGATTCTAACCCAAGATCTTTGGTTCAGTGAGACTTCATTCCACAACCATCACCGCTTGAGCTACCCTAGGCGGACTAAGTAAATGAAATTTTAACTACTATACAAAAAATTAGAAACAATTTGAAATTTAAATTGATAAAGATTACCCTAAGTAAAATAATTCATTACTTTGTAAATTTTTCCCAACTTTTCATTGATGAAAACCTTCATTATCTTTGTTAGTCATTTAATTAGTTGTAAAGATAAAGTAGAGAACTATAGAGCCTTAGATTTTAGATAGACGTATTTGTCACTGGTAGAGCCAATGTTGCTGGCAAGAGTCCATAACCTCGACAGGGTTACCATTTAACCAAAATGTACCAGTATCCCATCCACTCATAGTAATATTTTTAGAGGTATTAATTTTTATTTTGAAGTTACTTGAAAGCCAATGTCCTGGTTTTGTGGCCCGATGATGACAATGTCATTCACATGTTGTACTGATATTGAACAAGCCAGCTCATGATGAGACCTCTTATCTTATAGTTATGCAACCATAAGAAATTACCTTGGAATGGTAACCAATAATGATAATGTCAACATCATTACTTTCCAATGATCATGGTCAGTTGGCTCGTGATGAGACCTCTTATCCTTCAAGTTTTTATATATTTTTTAATTACACTCTAAAAATTGTAAAATTAGTGGATGGGGAGGTAAATTCACACCTTAAGAGTCGTGGATGAAAATTAAAGACTTTTAAAGTTTCAAGTTATGAAATATTTACAACTTAATGGATATAAAGATTTCAGAGATTGTAATATATGCAATACTAAACTTCAATATTATAATTTACTTTCTAACTTTTCTCCTTTATTTAGTCAAACTTCATATTAATGACGAGAGACCCCAATATTAAGTCAAAAGAGTATTACCTAACACTACTAGGCTAAAGACACTGATATATACATATGATTATTTACATATTTACAGTAGGACAATTATTTTCAAGAAAAATATTGTTTCAAAACTAGCCCATTAACGGGAAGAGCATCCCTCTTTGCCTATAAATCTTGAAGGATAAAGGTTGATGGGCATAGTTTCTCAATGATATGAAATGGGTCTAGCCACAACTTTTGGAATTTTGTGTTTTTTCCTTTTCTTCATGGGCCTTATCCCATTTTAGAACTAAGTCACCGATTTCAAAATTTTTATCACTTACTGAACTTGTATCAAATGAAGATTTGACCAATTTTTGTTGGTGAGCATGAACTTGTTTCTCTTTATCTCTTTCTTCCTCTAACTTTAAAATTTGGGACATTCTCAATTGTAAAGCAAAGAAAGGTTGTTCCTCAATAGATTGCAATAGGGCTAGTGAAGGAAGATCTAGATTAGGAGGTAGGATAAATTATTTTCCATACACTAAGTGAAAGGGAGAAGTGCCTAAAGAGGCCTTCTGAGTGATTCTGTCAGCACATAAAGAAAAACTAGAGCTTTGTGCCAATTTTTATTTTATTTTATTTTGGTCAATTGTTCGCTTGATGATCCTTATGAGGTTTTTATTCGCAGATTATGCGAAGCCATTTCCTTGAGGATAATAGTTTGTAGAATATTTGAGTTTGAAACCTCTTTTGAGAGAAAATTCAGGCATGGTATTTCCAGAAAAATAACATGCATTTTCAAACATAAGGGCATAAGGAAGGCCAAACTTGGTAATAATAAATTGATCAATAAATTACACAACATTTTCAGTATTATCCACCTTGAGGGGTATTTCTTCTACCCATTTCACGAAATGATCCATAGTAGTCAAGATGTATTTATGTTGTTTATAAGGGTGAGGAAATATCTCACCTATGATGTCTAGTCCCCATTACTTAAAGGGTTTCTTAGTGTTAACTGGATGTAATGGAAAGGTTGGTTTCTTTTCCCTCCCTGAAGTAGTTTAGAAGACTTTGCATTTCCTTACATAATCATGGGTGTCTTTGAATACAGTTAGCCAATATTAACTAGCATGTAGGATCTTATGAGCATTGGTGTCCCCACTGTAGTGTCCACCAGCTGGTCCATCGTGTAGCTCCTACAAAACTTTCTTTGGTTTAGATTTCTCTAGACATCTTAATAAAACAGAATCATAATTTCTTCTAAACAAGACATTATTGAGAAGTTCATATTGATTAGATTTAAGCCTAAAATCTCTTTTTCTTTTGTAATTAAGTTCTAATGGAGCATAACCATTTTTTAAATCAAAATATTGAGATTCGGTGTCAATAGGGCATGCATCTATAATTTGAACATTGTTACCTGAATCTTCATTAGAGGAAGTGTCATAAGCTCCAGTTATTAATCTGCAAAAACATTGACCCCTTACTATTTTAGCTACTTTTATCTCTAGGTCATATTTGGCAGTAACCCAATTATCCCTCTTCTTTCATAATTCCTTCTAGATAAGCATTTGACTTACCATAGGGAAAGGAACAATTACTTTTGTTTGTGCTTTTAGGGAAAAAGGTCTAAAATGATTTATTGACTTAAAAAATGTAAAGGCTTGTTTTTCAACCCTTGAATAGTTTATCTTAGCTCGTTGTAAATTGGAACTAAAGATGGAAATAGGAGCCTCAACTTATTGTTCATTAGGTTGTGTTAATATTGCTGCATAGGATTGTTCGGAAGAAAAAGTGTAAAGAACAAATTATTTAGCAAAATTTGGGGTTGATAACAAGGGGGAATCTATGATTTCTTTCTTTATTGATTCAAATTATTTTCTTTCAGTTTGTACCCATTTGAAAATTGATTTATTTTTTATCATGGTCTGTAAGGGTAAGACAATTTGTGAAAAATCTAGGACAAACCATTTGACAAAATTAATCTGCCCAAGAAAGGATTGCATGGAATTTTTGTTGCATGGTAAGGGGATTTCAAAAATCACCTTAATTATTTCTAGATCTATGTAGATTCCCTCTTTGGACTCAATAAAGCCTAGAATCTTACCTTCGCTAAGAGCAAAAAATGACTTTTTAGGATTTAAGGAGATTCCAATTTTTTTACATCTTTCAAAGATTTGTTTTAAGTCATGGAGATGATTACTTCTTTTTTTCGAATAAATTGTAATGTCATCTAAGTACATGACAATTGTTTTACTGATCAATCCTCTAAAGGAAATGTCCATAGCTCTCTGGAATGTGACTCCAACATTAATCAGTCCAAAAGGTATTTTTTGATAAGCATATGTTCCGCACTTGGTTCTGAATGTGGTTTTCAGTCTATATTTGGTATGTAAAAGGATTTGAATATAACCTGAAAAACCATCTAGGAAAGACATTAGCTGAGAACCATCAACTGATTGCAAAATTTGTTCCATCGAAGGTAAAGGAAAGTTATCCTTTTCACATGCTTTATTTAAATTTCTAAAATCTATACAAATGCGAATATCTCCATTCTTTTTCCTAACTGGCACAAGATTCGGGACCCACTTGGAATGTCTATCCAGGAAGATAATATTTTCTTTGAGGAGATTATTTAATTCAGTCTTAATCTGGGCTTCTAGGTTTGGATGTCTTCCTAAGTTTTTTGTTGAATTGGATTTGCATCTGGCAACATAGGAATAATGTGTTGAATGATGGATGTGTCATAGGTTTTAATATCATCAGAACTCCAAAAAATTACATCCTTGTATCATTTTAACAGATGTATAAAAGTAGATTTCTCATCTGGACTAATTCCAAGGCCTAAATTAATGTTTTGAGGCTTATGATCGGAACCTAAGCTAACCAATTTGAATCTCAAAGTAGAGCTATGAAGTTTGTAATTTGTAACTCTTTTAAACCTATCTTTCAGGTCATATAAATCTTCCAATTTCATTATAGGTTTAGGCAAATAATTTTTCTCAAAATATTTATTTAGTTGCTTATCATGCTCATATTCGCCAATGATTTAGTCACAGTAAGATCCTTTGGATGTCAGAAAACTTAGGATGTCATTGTCATTGTTAAACACATTCCAATTACTTATGTTGTTTGGAATGGAGGGGCGAAAAATTAATTCAATCAAAAATCTATCAGACTGAAATATTCAGGTGGAATGAGATTGGAAGAAACATTAGCTAGGAGATCAACACTATCATTCTGTAATCGTGGGATCATAGCTATATTGAATGCAGTGAAATGGAAAGTCAAATATTGAATCAAAGATTGGTAATGCTTGAGGTGACTAGAAACACAATGAATGTTATTTCTAACTTGTTTTATTACAATTTCTGAGTCACCAAAAAATTAAGATATTTGACATCAAGACTAATGGCTTTCGATTGTACCAATTCTTCATATTCAACAATTTTGTTGGTACAATCGAATTCCAGTCTATAGGAAAGCATAGGTTTTTCTCAATCAGGGTTTACTAGGATGCAACCAACTCCTACACGATCATTAGATTTTGATCCATCAAAGTAAAGAGTTCAAAAAACAATTCTCACACTTATTTACAAGATTTTCTACAATATCGATACATCTAGATGAATATATTTGAGAAAAAATTTCATCTTGAGATGAAACAGAATCAACTGAAAAGGGAGAGTTATGTGCTGGAAAATTGCTAAAGAAATATTCAAGAGAATAATTCCCAAGAATGTTATTTCTAAATACTACTGGTTCATTTTCCTCATCTAAACCAGTCATCGAATATTTCATATGTATCTCCCTAACAACATGAATTGATTGGGTTTTCCATTATAAGGAAGGCGCATATGTGGCCAATTAGTTGCAAAGTAACCGTGTAGTTTCTTAGACTAGTCCCTAATTTAAAATAATACCATAGAATTCAGAGATGTCTGCAACCAAGACATCAATTATTTGACAAAATTTTGAATTTGAAGATAATCTAATCAAAAGAGAATTCATTTATCCTAAAACTTTGACTTTTTCCAGTCTAATTGAACAATTCAAGCAACAAATTTCTGTGGTGAAATATTTAATTTGAGTCAAACTGAATAAGGAATGATATTAGATGATACCCTAGAATCCACTAAACAGTTGTGAACACTAAGCGTAGTCTTTCGCTATAAATCACATAAGAGAAATTTTTGGCCGAAGCGTTTCGAACCAACAACTGTGGTTCATCATCAAGACCAGATGAAGAGGTAGACCTATTAATACTAATAGTCGTTACCTATTAATATTTTTAATAAATGAATGAAATAATATCATTATTTAAATATATATTTTCAAAAACTAGCCATTTAATATTTTCTTTACTGAATAATATTTTTTTTTAATATATTAATAAATTAATATCATAATTTAAATATTATTGTTCAAATATAGTTGTTACTTGAAATTACGTCTCTAAATTTCTCTCTATTTAAGCCTTTGCCTTGGTCTGCCTCTTCATCTCGTCCTGATGATGAACCACACTTGTTGGTTCGAAAAGCATTGGCCAACAGTTTCTCTTATGTGATTTATACTGAAAGAGTTTGAGTAATTTATTATGGATCACAAAAGCTTGAATACAGAAGTTGTTAACATTATTATTAAAAATTTCAAAAGTGAAAAGGAAAGGTGGAGTGTGGGAGTTTGATCAATCTCCAATTAAAATAGCATCAGAAGAATCAATCTTGTCTAAAGGGACATTTGGAGGTTTTCATTTTTCTTTTGAGGCTTTTGTGTAACAACAACATGTAAAGGAGATGCAGGGACTGCATTTAATTCTTTGAGTAAAAACTTTCGATGTTGTTTTAACTTACTAACATCATATAGGGAGATGTTGGCTTTGACCTTATTCATGTCTTCCTCAATATTATATTGAATGGTATCAGAGACTATCAAGGTCTTAGATGATGAGGGAGATTTGGAAGTAGTTGGAATAGAATCAGAAGATGGAGTAGAACTCTTTTTAACCAGGCCCTTGTCTTCAGTAGTAGGAGCAGGGGAATTTTTATTTTTATTTGATGGAGAAGTATCAACAGGCCCCTTAATTATAGTACTCACTGGCAGGGCTTCCTCTTCTTCTTCATTTTCTGATGTGGTTAGAATGAAATCCCATAAACCACGGGCTTCAACTATTTCATCTTCATGTGTTTCTTTTGTAGATAGGGATGTTTCTTCTTCTTCATCATCTTCATTGGATTCTACATTTGATATATTGGTAGGAGGTTGTGATTGTGATGGTTGATTCCTTTTAAAAGGCCAGAAGGACTTCTTTGAAGACTCAACAACCTGTTTTTTTTATTTCTACCATTTCATTAGGCATTGTCTTCAAAACCTTTTGTAATCCCTCCAAGTTGAAAGGATCTTTGGAATCTTTCTTCTTGTATTCATATTTAAAAGTGACTTTCTTGGTCTGCTTTCTTTCTTCAAGGGAAATTTTCTTCTCAAGAGAAAGAATATTTTTTTCCACAAATAGATCTTCTTTCATTGTATCAAGAAATACTTGTTTATTAGCTCTATCTACGAACATAACAATATTTGAAGGAAGAGCATAGATGTACCATTCAATCTGCACATTAGTACCTGGTTTAGAAGTATATGGGATCTTGTTTAAAAATATGTTGAACCTTGAGATAAAATCCTTGATCTTCTCATTGGGATTAGTTTTAAGATTTGACAAATCGTTAATTAAAGTGGTTTTTGTGTGGTCATACCCAAGTTTCAACAAAAAATGTTCTTCAAACATATCCCAATTTGTAATTGATCTGATAGGAAAGGAAAAATACCAAGACCCTGCAGATACTTCAAATGTATAAGTAAAAAGTCTATAAACACAATCCTCTTCTGAAACTCCATTAATATTAATTACCAACATATAATTGTGAAGGTGTTCCTCTATAGGGAGACCATCATTAGGTTTAAACTTAGGTAGCCATCTTTCTGGATGTTTAGGAAGAGGATTTAATGGAGGAGTTACCTGAACTACCCCAGGGTTGTTCCATTGTCTATGTTCCATTCGGGGAGTACTAGGAATAGAGGAGGTTGAAGATGATGTGGAGAATGTAGGAGATTGAGCAGTTGAAGTGGTTGCTCCTATAGTGCTACTGATTATAATAACACTAGTTGATTGTGACTGAGGAATGTGGATGGAAGGGATTATAGGATGATAAGTGGAAGGTAAAGGGGTAGAGGAATAAGAGAGATCAACAAAAGGAGTATGAAGTGGAGAGGATGATGTAATATCACTAGCAGAAGAGAGAGTTTCTAGAGTACTTTTCCTTTTCTGATGAGTGACTAATTGAAACTCAAAAAGTTTGACTCCAAGTTTTTCACGATGGGATCTAGTTAATACACCAAAAGACTGTAAGGATGAAGTAACAATTCTTTTCAATAAATTAGATTGAACATATTTTTCTCTAGAAATGGAAATTCCTTCCAATCTTTGAATCGAAGTTTGGACTTCAGTGGGCTCTATAGGTACTTGTGTAGAAGTTTGGCCAATTGATTTTGGAAGTGTGGTAGGAGATTTGGTAGTTGTTTGAACAACTTCAAATCTAGGTTTAGGAGATTTTGAAGGGGATCTTGAAGTTGATGGGGATTTTGAGGGAGACTGACTCTTAGAATGACCTTTTAATTTGGGATTGAACCTTGTTTCCATTCATAGTCTGATGGCCCTCCTTCTAGCGCCAAAAATATTGAAGGCATGAAATGTCTTCCTCAACATCGGGGAAAACCACCAAGTTGGGACCTTAGAGAAAATACTTTTCCATTTGGAATGGTGACTCCGACTAGAAATTATGGGACCAATTTACCTTATTATAAATTATTAAAATGGATGGAGTATATAGGTGTAAGGCTATGATGTAATTAAAACTGAAAATAAAGAGTATTTAAACTAAATATCTATCCCGAGAAAGCTTATCTGTATATGTGATTCAGAATGATATGATATGCAACATGAAAATATAGATTATCTTGTTATTATGAGGTTAAAGCGGATAATGATAACTAATTTAATTAAATAGTTAATTAAATTAGTTGGTGAATTCGTTACACATCTAACATTTCATTGTTTATGCATATAATATATGATTTCAACCACACATATCAATAGTGAAAAATGTATCATTTCTTATAACACATATATGATAAACGTAATCAAATAATCATTTAACTTTTAAGCAAAGAAATAGTAGATAGGTAGTAGTACCCAATATATCGTAACTCTGCTCATGAGAAAATACTAGTGGTTCAACTTTCTATTAAGATAACTTGTGTCACAATAGTGCAAACAAAAACTTTCTTTCCAGAATTTTAAACTCTTTCTCCATACAAATGAAGGGGATTTATATTTTCAAAATGAAATACAAATATAGCAAAGTAGAGTAAAAGCATGAAGCAGTTTTTAAAACAATGCTTAAAATAAAACAACAAGACAATTTTAGAATTTGTTGTAACAACTTGACTAAGCCTATGAAGAGGACTTCCCTCCCATACGTTGTTGAAGTTCGTAAATATATATCATGGGCTTCAATTCAGGTGGATACTTTGGTTGAATCCACATTTGACTGGTAAATATGACATCCCTAAATATTGGCAGCATGTGAGTGGTAGTGTTGGATAGGCATCTGAGCATTAGCCATTGGCTATGAGGCTTGGCTAATAAAGGCTAATGGCATTCGAAGTCAATTTTAGATAGCTTCTCAATTGTTTTGGCCCTTTTCTTGGACAATTCTTGCCACATTTTGGTTAGCAGTTTGATATTTGATAGAGTTCCCTCATGGCAGTCAGAAATCTGATTCGCCTGAAATAAATTATCGTTGATGGTTTCAATAAGGTCATTGGAGATATCCCTTGCATTGAATATTGTTGTCTCCGCAAGCTTAAGACAAATCTCCCATTCCCTGAAGCCTATTTTTTTGTGTGGTTCCTCTATCCTAGGGAGATCAACTAATCTCCGCTTAGTGTTGTCTTGCCTTGTTATGAAACCTGCAACCTTTTCTTTAATATCATCAAAGTATGTTCCGAGGTTAGATAATTGGTCCACTAAGGAACTGGTTGTGTGACACAAATGGTTATCTTCTGATAGAATGTGACCTATTGTTGAGAAAGGAGAATATTTAATTCTCTTGATTCCTTTTTGAACTCTGCTAATTCAGGATTGACTTTCAACTATTCAATCTCATTTTATAATTCCTAAATTTGAGCATATCGGACCCGCAAATTGGAGTCATGTTTAACTTTAAGGACGTTGAAACTATTCTAGAGCTCAACAAGCTCTCCTTGCCATTTATTAGAAATATTTTGCTTCTCACTCTCAAGACTATGTTCCAACTACATAATTATGTCTTCATTTTCCTTCAAAAGATGTTGTATATCAGTGGCTTTGTCGATAGTTGCAAAAGCATATGATCTTGCGAACTAGTGATTCTTCCCAATTCCTCTGGAGGAGTGGACAATGAAACCTTCCATACTACTACAAAACAGGTGTTTCCAGGGACTAAGGCCCGGGGTTGGTCAATCTTCCTTTGCTTTTTTTGCCTTTTAAAAATAGCCTTATGTTCAGGACTATAGAATATGTCAGAGGAATCTCTTCGACACTTAATACAAACTTAGAGGTCAGGAATGCTGGTATAATTTCCATGTCTTTAGTCTCTATAGGATTATTAGAGGCCTTTATTATAATCATAGCCTTCTCTAAAGTTTTAGAAGTGTCTAAGGCCCTCTCTTGCGAGGGAGTCTTCAAAACCTCAGGTTCCTTTCCTTTCAAAACCTGGCTACATTGTTTCCATATCTCCTCAAGCTTATAACTTGGAAAATGACCTTTAGTCCGAGTAGAAGAAGAATCCCCTATCTCTTTTGGTTCAGGGGTATCAGTAACTTGTGTAAAAGGAACCACTGTAACCTTTTCTTGAGATTTTCTTTCCTTGGGAAGATTTAAGAAGTCTAAAGGTAAACGTGATAGCCTTTGTTCTCTGTATTGGGAAAATTGAGTGATTTCCTGTGGAGTTAAATGCTTTGCAATATGTTTGGAAACCTTTGAATAGGTGGTAGATTTTCCAAAGAAGTCATCAAACTGATCTGGTTTATGAGAGAATTTCTTGATGCTTGATTGTGCAGTAACCTTCTTGAAATCTCCATGAAGATCGTACTTTTTGTTAGGGATAGTAGGAAAATTAAACTCTAAGAGAGAGTTAATCTCACCAGATTCATGTTTGAAATTCTCTAATGTATACCACAATGAAAAGGAAAGGTAGGCCATACTTTCTTATTAGAATCTTTCAATACTTTTAAAATTCCATTTCCTATGGTTTGGTATGTTATCTCTCGAGCGACTAGTTTGTCAGGGACATATAGGGGCAAGACATGGGGATTAGCAAGACTACAAAAGACCCATATTTAGGTAAATAACTCCTCACCAAACCAGTTCCCAACTCGAAGAAAGTATGTCTCGGCTTCTGGGGAAACCCTAGGAGTTCTCTTATTAAAGATAATTTGATAAATAGGCATCATAACACCCTAGAAGATCTTATGAAAGTGAGAATGATACTTGGAGTGCCAAAGGATATTATGGTAAATATGAATAGGATTCAGGTCCTCTAAGTTCCATTTCCATCCCATGGAGGTGAAATCCGTAGTGAATCATAGGGCGTTCATTACATATGCGGTCATATAGAAAGGAGCAATTATATATTCTGAAACTTTATGCTTCTTTCTAAAGTTTAGAATGTGAGTGGCTAAGTTATTAGATAATGTATTTCCCCATTCTAATATATGTCCTTCTTAGGAAGCATCAATTAGTGGAGTCCATTGATGTGGGAATTTCTGCGTACTAGGATAACCAAAGAGTCTACATACCATGGCAACAATTTGACAATAAGGACCAATGAGAGAGTCTGCTGCATATATGACCTTTTCCTCACGCTTATGCTTGTTGGGGTCTCTCCTCCATTCCTTGATGGGTTCTAATTCATGATCAATGTTGCTCATGAATTTCTCCACCAACTGTTTATCATATTTTCACTAAGGTGGTGGAAAATGGTACATTTCACTGAAATAAATACCACTAAAAGAGTCGATGACTATATCATTCTTTGTCATGAATTTCATATATGCAATGTTCAAGTTTTCCACAATCCACCGAATTATATTTGTATAGAGAAGGATATTGGGTGGAGTAGAAATTCTATGTAAAAACAAATTTGCGACATCGTTGTAGGTGGTATTAGAATCTGGAGTAGAATCCTCAGTTGTCACTGTTCTTTGGGTGACCCTTGGTCCTTCATCTTTGAATATTTGATAGATAGATTCCTAGGAGGCACTCCCAACATCTAAAGAACAGACATGTGGGAAAAAAACCCTTACGTATCAATATTTTCAACTGAGGGATTAGCTGACTACTATTGAGTAACTAGATTCCTCTTTGCTTTAGCCACCTTAGACACTTATTCTCAATTCTTCTTATTGGGACTGGTCTGCAATGGAAAAACTCAAGAATAAATGATAATTTCCTCACCAGAAAGACTTTAGTGCAAATAACAATTTTTCATAATGATTTATGTTTTAAAGGGAAAATCATTATAAAATAAAGCTAGAATGAATAATTCTTCTTAGAATTTCTAAAAACATAAATTCACCACTTTCATATATTAAATGAAAAAACATGAATTCACATGGGGCTTGCATGCATTAGCATACCGAATGAATTTTATGGGAGAAATCACCAGGACACACACTAAAAATTACGATATTTGAGACTTCTGATATGTCATTTCTAAAGACATAATGATTATAAGTGGAGGTGGGAAGACATATCATAAGTTTTATATCGGAAAATGGAATATCAGGGATTTAAAGAGTGAACATTCGATATGATAAGTCTCGCTATGGGTAAAGGCAGGAATATCAAAAGTTTGAGATATCAGAGGGGAGAAGCATCAGACATATCAGATATCGGAATTGGGAGGCATTAAAGGTTTGAGATATCAGGAGTTTTGAGATGGTGCAGTTAAAAAGTTACGATGTTTGGGGATTTCGATATGCCAAGTGGTAGTTTGTGGGGTTGATAGTTCTTTAAAGTATTTAATTTAAAAGGAAGCACACACTTAATTATGTGTTTTACATATCGGGAATGTTTGATCAGAGAATGATTTTATCGTAACTTTCCTATAAGGAAAGTTACGATATTATAATGATCCAATAGAAATAATCCGATAATGCATTATTTAGATAACAAAAGGCGCATCGAGTTTTTCATTAATCGTAACATTTGTAAGTTTGGACCTCCAATATTTAGGTTACGATAATAGAAACTTTCACGTGAGAGGTTATTTTATTACACATTCAAAATTGCCTTATGTTTATTAAAAACTAAAGAGTTTTATTAAAATTAGAAAAGGGTCTCCATGATTTATTATATAACTAAAATAAAATTAAATGGGGTTTGTTGAGTAGTACAACACATCCTCAAGTTCTGTTGGAAACAATACTGAGAGGGACGGTGAATCAGTATTAGTCAAATCATTTCATACTTTGATTTCTATACGCTACTTTAATGAAGGTAACTCACATGTACACACAATTGTGTTTAAGGCAACCAACGTATATCTAGCAAACTTAGGATTTAGTTAATTCATCATATGTTGATCTTTAATCAATGAATCAATACTTCATTAACCATATAAACAGTAACCATGTGCAGTAATAACATAAAAAACCATCACACATATGAAACACACATGAACACCAAGATTTAAGGTGGAAACCCAATGTGGGACAAAAACCACCTGCTGTTGTCTTCTTTTAATATAAGAAAAGCCTGTTTACAATCTTGTACTGATACAGACTCATACCAGTACGCAGGCACCCACCTGCAAAAGGCTACAACCTTCTCTCATTATCCATCTTCTACTAGAAGGGAGCTACAAACCCCTAGCTCTTGTACTAGTCGATCCGTTTACTAGTACGTAGGCGCTGATCTACAGAAGGCTCTAACCTTCACTCGTTTTCCAGCTGCTAAGGAAGGGAGCTCCAACCACCTGGCTCTTGTACTAGCCGATATGTTTACCAGTACGTAGGCATCGACCTACAAAGGGCTACGACCTTCTCTCTTCCTCTAGGGACCATGTTTCATAAATTTTCAGACTGGATACTCCTGGAACACAACACCATAATCTGAAGGCCATGTTTCATCAAATTTTCATACTGGACCCATCAACAACATTGAAGCTTAAAATCAATCACAACTACAATACAACCATCAGATACATCTGTATCAACCAATCACTGAAACTTAATCATAAATGTCTGAATCAACCACAACTAAATCAATCAATCACTGATAACCCATCATCACTGAAGCAGATCACAATCAATCAATGTGAACATTCAGAACACTATCATCAGAACATAGTCACAAGAACACAGAGAAGAACCCAGAACTTTGCATCAACAACCAGAACCAATTGCAACTTCAAGTATCATATTTCATAATGTATACACTACTTCAATGTGCCAAACTAGCGTGTATTCGCACTTTTATCAAAGCCAACCAGTGTACAGACCTGCAAATATTAACTCATAACTTTGCAGCTATTCTAGACTTTAGTCATACCCAGATCATAACATTTACAGAATAAAGCATTCATCAGTATTCAGATCTAGACTATACATGATCAAACCACATAATGATAATTCATTTCAAGCCTTAAGGTCCCGATCCATCATTAGATCTTATCCCTCATCAACCACTAAGGTTTATCCTTAGTTCAAATCAAGCACCATAAGCCCATAACCTACATATTTGATCTCACACTTCATAAGATATTCAATACTTACACACTTTGGCCTAATGATCTTTTCCTCCTTATATACTCTTAGGCCTTTCTCAATATCTTGGACCAAAACCACTTAGGACCAATACCTTGGACCAAATACCTAGGGTCAATACCTTGGACCAATACCTTGGATCAAAATAACTTGGACCAAATACCTCGGACCAAAAACTTTGTTTTCCAACATGTACACACTTTTCCTCCTGTGAATGTGTGTGTATACGTTATACACTTCTTTTGTTTTGTTAACTTGTGTGTATACGTTTCTTGGACAAGGGGAACCGGCATATACTTCTTAAACTACTCTCTTTCATCAATATCTGGAGTCTGATCTGTAATCCTTTGCTTTTAACTTGCTGCACTGTGAACTATCATCTGAGTGAGTTGCCATCAAGGAAAACACCTGTATCATAATGCCAACAATCTCCCCCTTTGGACTTGATGGCAAAAAAACAAT
This sequence comes from Pinus tabuliformis, assembly GCA_031772625.1. Classification (NCBI taxonomy): domain Eukaryota; kingdom Viridiplantae; phylum Streptophyta; class Pinopsida; order Pinales; family Pinaceae; genus Pinus; species Pinus tabuliformis. Next base: position 738,302,179 of record CM062816.1, read on the forward strand.
ACCAAGACACTCTCCCCCTTTGACATCAAGGGAAAATGGTGGACCAAGATATTCTCCCTTTTTGATATACATTATGCTATCTATGCTCCCCCTGAGTACATGCTGAATTCTTTGATTGAGCTCCCCCTTTGTACATGCTGAGATGCACTAAACCATCCATGCTCCCCCTAAGCATATGCAAAGTTTGGAAAAATATTTTTCAAAAGAATAACATGAATCTTTAACTCAACTACGTGAGTATGATCTTCCTGTCACCAATGACTCATACATACATCAATCACCCAACCAAGTGTAGATACACCAATTTTGACTCATCCACCCAACCAAGTGTAGATACACCAATTTTGACTCATCCACCCAACCAAGTGTGGATACACCAATTTTGACTCATCCACCCAACCAAGTAGGGATATACCAAATGTTTATACATGGCTGAAATAGAAATTATTACATCATCCTTCCCATGAATAGTGGGGTTACAAATTAGGTATTTTCGTGACCTTTACATCAAATGATATACATGACATTTGTAACAAGGACCAACAATATAAGAAAGACCATGATAGTCATCAGCAACTATCATACACCATATATGATCTGCACCATCAACATTTGTTAGCAACATCAATATCAACAACATGTATATGTACATGATCAAAAGAATCATATGAATAAAAAAAAATGTGGATAATGCAATATAAGCATCTTCAAGTACCAAGATCTTCTAACATAATGCCAATAATGCACTATTAGAAGTACATGCTCCCCCTAAACCTGTGTAAACTTATGAACACCAACACATTTCCACATATCATCAGTAGATTGTAACCATCATGAAATAGAGCAGATAATTGACTGAACCATATTAGACTCCTTTTCCTGAGTCTGTCCCACTGCTTTTTCTTCAAAACACCATATACATGACTGTGCAACTTCTAACTAGCATATATATGCGACTTATCTTCATAATAGCTATGTATGAAAATTGGAATAGTGAAGTTTTACACTTTCAGCTTCCCTTGGGTTTGTTATGTCTGTAAACTGAGCTATGCCACATCTATTTGATAACAATTCTGTCTTCTTCAATAACTTGGATTGTGATGATGTTTGCTCCTTTTGGTATGGTTTCCGAAAATTTCTCCTGCATTTCTTTACTTTACGTCCAAACTTGTTACATGCATAGCATCTTACATGTTTCATATTCCTTCTATTGCAATCAATAGCTTTGTGACCAAACATATTGCAAGCAAAACAATATCCCCTAAAGTACCTGGAAACTGATGATCTTTCCGTGTGACGGTCTTGAACCATTCTACTTATGCATCTGGCTACAACATGTCCAAAATTATGACATATAAAACATTCAACATTATTCATTGAAGGAAATAACCGACTATCACTTCCACAATTAGGAGTAAAATATTTTCTTTGAAGAATTTCTTTCCTTGGTTTTCGATGGGGTTGACTTTTTATCTCCTTGTTGAGCATTTCAGATTTTTCGTTGGAGTTCCTTACCTCATATTATCAGCTAGATTCACCTTCATGAAAACCAAGACCAGTCTTCATAATGGGCAAACACTGAACTTTGATGATTGCATCTAACGTTTCTGATCCTTTAGCGAATCTAAGATTCAGAGTCTTTGTCTTTTCAAAAATTTTCTTAGAAATACTACTTCCCCTTCTAACACTTCATTGTGTTTGTCTTTTTCAATGAGTTGATGTGTCACTATGTTTATGACTATAACCTTTTCTGCCAAACTGATTTTGAGTTGACTGATTTCTTTAAGGAAATCTTCCTTTTCTAAGGAATCATTTTCACATGCCATGAGTAGTTTAATTTCTTGATCATCCTCATCACTATTTGACAAGCCATCACTATCATCATGAGTATAGTAACTTCTATTACCTTCTTCAAACATACTTCCTTTGACATGAGGGCATCTAGCAACGTAATGACCAACTCTACCACAAGAAAACATTTGAAAATAGCTTACCTTTGAACCTTCTAGAACCCCGTTGAAGCTTCTTGACAAAATTTACCTCATATTCTTCTTCTGAAATGTGTCCTGATTCATTGTTTTCTTCCTTTTATTTTCCTTTTGCTAATGCTTTAAATGTGGCTTCTCTCATATCTAATGGACCTCCTTTTCTCATTTCAAAAGAAGTTAGGATTCCGTGAAGTTGCATCACAGTGATATTTTGAAGATCCTATTTTTCTTCTATGGCAGACACTTTTGACTCAAATTTAGTAGACAAAGATCTCAAAATTTTCTCAACTAGAGTGACTTCCTTTATCTCTTCACCCAGATTCTTCATACAATTAACAACCTCATCTATACGTAAGAAGTAACTAGCTATGCTCTCATCACTATGCATCTTAAGAGTTTCATATTGAATTCTGAGAGTTTAAAGCTCAGCACGTTTTACCTAAGAGTCTCCTTCATAGCTGTGAATGATTTTGTCCCACATCTCTTTGGCTGATTTGAGCTGCATGACTTTGACAAACTCTAATTGTGAAAAACTTCCCAATAAAATATTGACAACTTTGGCATTGGTTTCATATTGCTTTTTACCTGCCGTGTCTGTAGGAATTGCTTTTGGAAATTTATATCCTCCTACCACAATTTCCTAGTTATATGTTCCAAGAGATTGTAGATAGGCTGCGGTTCTTATTTTCCAATAAACAAAGTTGCTCCCATCGAAGATTGGCGGTCTGATTGATCCCATGCTTTTGTGATTATTCATCTTGATGGATCTTCCTTCAAGCGATCAAGCTTCTTCTGAAGAACCTGCTATGATTCCAATTGTTGGAAATAATACTGAGAGGGGGGGTGAATCAGTATTAGTCAAATCAATAACTTTTTCATTTAATACTCTGATTTCTATATGCTACTTCAATGAAGTCAACTCACTTGTACACGCAACTGTATTTAAGGCAACCAACGTATATCCCACAAACTTAATTCAATTAATTCATCATATGTTGATTTTTAATTAGTGCATCATTACTTCATTAACCATATAAAAAGTAACCATGTATAGTAATAACAGAAAAAACCATCACACATGAACACCAAGATTTAAGGTGGAAACCTAATGCGGGACAAAAACCACCTGCTGTTGTCTTCTTTTAATATAAGAAAAACCTGTTTACAATCTTGTACTGATGCAGACTCATACCAGTACGCAGGCACCCACCTACAGAAGGCTACAACCTTCTCTCGTTCTCCATCTTCTACTGGAAGGGAGCTACAACCCCTTAGCTCTTGTACTAGTCGATCCGTTTACTAGTACGTAGGTGCCGGCCTACAGAAGGCTCCAACCTTCACTCATTTTCCAGCTGCTACTGGAAGGGAGCTCCAACCCCTTGGCTCTTGTACTGGCCGATATGTTTACCAATACGTAGGCACTGACCTTCTCTCTTCCTCCTGGGACCACGTTTCATAAATTTTCAGATTGGATACTCCTGGAACACAAAACCATAATCTGAAGGACACGTTTCATCAAATTTTCATACTTGACCCATCAACAACATTGAAACTCAAAATCAATCACAACTACAATACAACCATCAAATACATCTGTATCAACCAATCACTGAATCTCAATCATCAATCTCTGAATCAACCACAACTGAATCAATCAATCACTGACAACCCATTATCACTGAAGCATATCACAATCAATCAATCTGAACATTCAGAACACTGTCATTAGAACAAAGTCATCAGAACACAGAGCAGAACCCAAAACTCTGCAACAACAACTAAAACCAACTGCAATTTGAAATATCATATTTCATAAAGTATACGCTACTTCGATGTGCTGAACCAACATGTATACACGCTTTTATCAGAGCCAACCAGTGTACAGATCTACAAATATTAACTCATAACTTTGTAGCTATTCTAGACTTTAGTCATACCCAGATCATAACATTTACAAAATAAAACATGCGTCAGTATTCAGATCTAGAATATACATGATCAAACCACATAATGATAATTCATTTCATGCCTTAAGATCTTGATCCATCATTAGATCTCATCCCTCATCAACCACTAAGGTTCATCCTTTGTTCAGATCAAGCACCATAAGCCCATAACCTGCATATTTGATCTCACACTTCATAAGATATTCAATACTTGCACACTTTGGCCTAATGATCTTCTCCTCCTTATATACTCTTAGGCCTTTCTCAATACCTTTGACCAAATACCTTGGACCAATACCTTGGATCAAAATACCTTGAACCAAATACCTCGGACCAAAAACTTTTCTTTCCAACATGTACATGCTTTTCCTCCTGTGAAAGTGGGTGTATACGTTATACGCTTCTTTTTTTCTGTTAACCTGCGTGTATATGCTGCTTGTACAAGGTGAACCAGTGTATATTTCTTAAACTACTCTCTTTCTTCAATCTCTGGAGTCTGATCTGTAATCCTTTGTTTTTAACTTGCTGCACTATGAACTGTCATCTGAGTGAGTTGCCATCAAGGACAACACCTGTATCATAATTCCAACAGGTTATTCTTTATGTTTTGGAAGAATATGTCAAGAGAATAAATGACTTACTGTTACTATCATCTAAGGATCTCAACTTTCTCTTGTCACTCATACCACCTAGATGTTTTGTTAAATGGTGACTCTCCTACCAAAGCCTTGGGTTTAAGTTATAAGAATAATGGTAAGCCAAATATTGTAGATCATGTTGAAGTTACTCCTTAGGGTCAAAGATATAAAGGGCATCACCTAGAACCTCCAAAATTAAATTCTCATTTGAATTTTAATGAGAGAAGATGCCACCCAAGGGTACCAATGATCCCTCAAAAGTTTGGGGTGCACTTCCACTTCGGTTGGGAACCATATTGTTAAATTTTAGGTATTTTCTATGCTAAGAGCAATTTATTTCAATTTTCATAGTTAGCTCCATATATTTTATAGATTAGCAGTCACATCAGCATTAAAGTAAACTGCAGATAGAACATAAACATAAATCGAAGAAGACAAACCAAGACAAGAGGACACAAGATGTGGCACTAGCCAGGGACAAACCCCAATGTGGGGAAACCCTTGATCAATTCTTCTTTTATGTTCTTCAATAGTTCAGCAGAGAAAGAGAGAGAGAGATAGTACATTTACAACAAAAGTCAACATTTTGACTTTCTATATCTACATGAGATCAGTTGAAGACATGTTGCTTCAACTGATTCTCCAAGGTGACTCCTTCACCATTCACAGTGTTGCATCTCATCCACTTGCTGCACCTCTCTGTGCTGCACCATGCTGCACTTATCATGACCATGCTATGCACTTCATGTTGCTACTCCTGTCATTGAGCTGCTCTTTATCATGGATCTATACCCAATGTTGTACTCATTGTTGATCTGCACTCAATGACTTCATCATACAACATCCATCATCACTTTGTTGCCCCATCATGCTGCAACCATCACCATGCTGCATCCTTGTTATCTGACTTACCCTCAACATAGTCATACTAACCCATGACAATATCTTTGTCCATCTCACATTACAGCGGTGTCATACAACCATCTAATAGCTTGAGATCTCAACAGTATTATACATGACAGCTCCATGTATTATGTTAATGATCTGAGCCCTCAAATACCCATACGAAAAGCTTGAATGTGGTGTTATGGCTTGCGGCCTAACACACAGTTTTCTTGTAGCAACATAATCGTTATACTTTTTCTTCCAATGATACCCCAATAGGTTTGCTCCACTGCTCCATTTAACTTGGCCTTCTAACAAGCGGAAACCACCTTCACACGGTTGCACAAGGGATGCTCAAATAGTCCCTAAACCTATTCCTGATTCATGTTGCATTATGGTTCCTTCTACTGTGGCTAGGTCACAATAGAATCCTTACATCAAAAGTGGTTAGAACTTACGGTTGGACTGTGGCTTGAACAACAAATCTGATCTCCTTTTTACCAGCATATCAGGACCTCCTTATTATTGCGTATAGGGCTGCTGATCATCCCTTCCTTTACTGCGGATAAGGCCTCCTCCTTTATTGTGTATACGCGCCTCCTTTGTTGCATAAAAAATCTTGTTGACTGTGGCCTAGGGCACCCTTAAATGTTGCGGCTAGGGCACCCTTAAATGTGGCTAAGTCTCTCCTTTAGGACTACATATGGGAGCCTTCAGATGACTGTGTCTTACTCTCCTTTAGGACTACTTATGGGAGCCTTCTAGGATAGCAGATTAGGGCATTCAATCTGTGTCTAGAATCTTTCCTTTACTGCGGCTAGGGTATGGCAAGATCTCCCTCAACTGCGGCTAGGATCCTCTCCCTTCAACTGCGTCTTGATGTCTCCTTCATGACTGTATTTTAGGGCTGCGTATAAGGCCTTCACCTTCACTGCGTTTAGGGCATCATCTGTAGGCCAACGTATACTCTTGGTGTCTCTCCTTCACCAAAACCCAAAGACGTGGAGAGGAGGAGATCACACATGAAGAGTAAGTGTGTCAAATGACTTCAAGTCCTCTTCTATTTATGCTATAAATGTAGAGGTTGAATAGACATGACTATTGGGTTTTTGACCCTACATGAGTTGTTGGCCGGCTTGACAATTTTTCCATAATCAAAATAAATTCATATATTCATAAATACTTATCGGAATCGGATGAACTTTGGATCAATCCTACGCCTCTCAATGAGAGGGATCCAAGAAAAATATCAGCTGCCATGAATAAGATGACCCACATGGAGTTTCACCCTAGTTTCCAATTTTAACACTCCCTCTCAACTAGGGAGAACTCCATCCATTGATCCATATGTCCGACTGTACTATCTCTTCCATCAGTGCCCTGCACTGCTCTGCTATAGTCTGTTGAGCCTTGCTTAGCTCTTCTTAGCTCTGCTCTGCTTAGCTCTTCTCAGCTCTGCTCTTCTTTTCTCAGCTCTACTCTGATCGAACTATGAAGAAGAAAAAGTGATCGAGGATGTATCATACCATCCTCCACTGACCTGAAGTCAGTCTGGAGTGTGTACCACTTTCACTTGTCCCAGACTAGTCCTCTACTGACCCGAAGTCAATTTCAGAGGGTGTACCACTCTTACTGGTCCCAGACCAGTATCATTGATCCCAGATCAATGAAGGTCATCCTAGCATAGGGAGTACCGTAGATACGATGATGCGTCCATTGATAGATCTTCTATGGTCTCTATCCTCATTTCCCTACTCATTGATCCGATGAGAGGTACTTCCCATGAGTCCCAGACTGCATGGGTAGGATGCCTCGACAGGAGAACTAATCATCATATCCACAGGAGAACGAATCATCCTGTCCAGTGGATGCCACGAAGAACTAATCATCCTGGCCTATAGGAGAACGAATCATCCTGATCCACAATCGCCATGGAGAACGAATCATCCTGGCCCACATGAGAACTAATCATCGTGTTCCATAGTCGCCATGGGAGAACTAATCATCCCGGCCCACAGGAGAACTAATCATCCTGTTCCATAGTTTCCACGTGAGAACTAATCATCCTGGTCCATAGGAGAATTAATCATCCTCTTCAACACGTGCCACCAGGGGAGGGTGAGTCACCCTATGGTCATATGTCGCTCAAGTAAGAACCCCAATCCCCCAGATCTCCCAGAGCTCAATGTATGCAACATTCAGGACCCTTTTACAAGGGTCTCTCGATGACTCCAAGTCATTCGGAAAATCACAGATTTGATCTTTCCCTGGGGCTTTGACAAAGTGTAGCGACCTGTAGATCATCTCATTGTGATGGAGCTTCCTCGCTCATCAACTTACCATATCCCAGATAAGGCAGTGTCTGATGTCTAGCTACTGGAGCAATCATTGAATACGATATTCCTCAATAATTGAATCCCACCTCTGGTTGTCATAGAGAATCACATTGGTATTCATTATGTGTACAAATAGCTCACTTAAGAGCTTCTGCAACCATGCAGCTTCACACGAGATCATACTCGTAGCTGTGTGTTCAGTCTCAGCAGTGCTTATAGCAAATGACTTTTGCTTCCTGCTCATCCATGGTATCGAAGCAGAATCCAAAGAGAACCAACACTGAGAAGTGCTCTAGTGATCCTCCACACTACCTACCCAGTCAATATTCGAATAATCCGACAGTGTATCTCAATCCATGAGAGATTGTGCCCCGAAGATATCTTAGAAGATTCTTGGCATCAATCTAGTGAGGCTCAATCAAATATGAGATCACCAAGCTAACTGCAAAACACATGTCTGGACGGAAGTTCACAAAGAACATCAATGCGAATGAGTTTATGAAACTCAAAGGCATTTCCCAAATGTGGTTCGACATCTAACTTCTGAAAGTTAAGATCCTCGAGATAGTCACAGGCTTGCAGTTTATCATTCCATATCCGAAATCCAACTCCCTCTTACTTCTACAAATGAGAGGGTCTACACCTATCAGAATTAGGTCGTCCTCATAATGTGCCGGTATGAGAGGTCTATCATCCACAACCTTCGGGTAATGGTTTGGATTAGTTTCACTCCTAGTGAATCTCAACTTCATCAGACAGCTATCAATCCTCTCATACTACGCCTGGGGTGTTTTTCTTCAAGCCATAGAGGGCTTTCTTCCACCTGTATACATGAGATTTGCGATCATGAATTTCAAACTCCTTGGGTTGTTCCAAACTTATGGACCTACATCATGAGGGGAATGGTCCCCTTATAAGATTTTCCTTCGGTACATCTTAGACATGTACCTTCATGCTCTACTTGAATTCAGACATCCCTGTCACCATCTGACTCATAGACCTTCGGTGTTATGTGTCAATAGACATGGTCCCCAATGGACTTCCTACAACTTGATATAACCCTAAACTCAAAAACATCTTTGAAAATTCTGTTTTCAAACACATACCTTTCCATCGATGAGTGCCACCTTGAAACCTTTGACTTCCATTGCCAAAATGGACAACAGGTTCTTCTTGTGATCAGGTACATAAAAGATATTTAGTAAGTGAATCGAGTTACCCTCATTCAATTGAGGGGTAACTTCCCTACACCCTTTCCAGGATAGGTGGCATTGACTCCAAGTATAATGCCATGATTTTTTCCATCTCTACCAATTAGAGAGAGCACCCTTCTATCCGATGAAGTGCCTTGAAGCACTATAATCCATAAGCCAGATTCCCAAAGAATTTGAAGAAGAGGGCCAATACAAGATCTTATCAGAAACAATATTTGATTCTTCATACTTGGGGTTCCTTGCTTTCTTTGAAGAGTTGGTCGTGTACTTGATGACCTTTATTACCTATCATTCCTCTAATCATTGAAGATGTCCCTGGAATGATTGTTATCATCATCAAGTGATGCATCCCTGCCAGTCAAACACTCCTTTGCATAATGGCCGAACTTATTTCAACCAAGGCATCTGCCTTTCCTTCCACCCTTAGATCCGTAGTACCCAATTAAGTGATCTTTAGGTAGGCAATCAGAAACTTCCACTACACCATTCTGATAATATTCTCTGCTTCGACTTCACCCTTGGTGAATTTGAAAAGGGATGAGGAATCCACTGATCCTTTTGTCCTTTCCCAACTGTCTTCGGTGATTGCTCTTTCACTCTTGCTTGGACATTGTCTTCACCTCAACTCTGATACCATGTTGAATTTTAGGTATGTTCTATGCTAAGAGCAATTTATTTCAACTTTCACAGTTAGCTCCATATCTTTTCCAGATTAGCAATCACATCAGCATTAAAGTAAATTGCAGATAGAACATAAACATAAATCGCAGAAGACAAGCCAAGACAAGAGGACACAAGATGTGGTGCTAGCCAGGGACAAACCCCAATGTGGGGAAACCCTTGATCAATTCTTCTTTTATGTTCTTCAATAGTTCAGCAGAGAAAGAGAGAGAGAGATAATACATTTACAACATAAGTCAACATTTTGACTTTCTATATCTACATGAGATCAATTGAAGACATGTTGCTTCAACTGATTCTCCAAGGTGACTCCTTCACCATTCACAGTGATGTATCTCGTCCACTTGCTACACCTCTCTGTGTTGCACCATGTTGCACTTTTTATGACCATGCTATGAACTTCATGTTGCTACTCATGTCACTGAGCTACTCCAATTATTTAGCTTCTCTTTATCACGGATCTATACCCAATGTTGTACTCATTGTTGATCTGCACTCAATGACTTCATCATACAGCATCCATCATCACTTTGCTGCCCCATCATGCTACAACCATCACCATGTTGCATCCTTGTTATCTGACTTACCCTCAACATAGTCATACTGACCCATGACAATAGCTTTATCCATCTCACATTACAGCAGTGTCATACAACCATATAATAGATTGAGATCTCAACAGTATTATAAATGAAAGCTCCATGTATTATGCTAATGATCTAATCCCTCAAATACCCATACGAAAAGCTTGACTGTGGTGTTATGGCCTGCCGCCTAACACACAGTTTTCCTGTAGCAGCATAATCATTATACTTGTTCTTCCAATGATACCCCAATAGGTTTGTGCCACTTCTCCATTTAACTCGGCCTTCTAACAAGAGGAAACCACCTTCACACAGTTGCACAAGGGATTCTCAAACAATCCCTTAACCTATTCCTGATTCATGCTGCATTATGGTTCCTTCTACTGTGGCTAGGTCACAACAGAATCCTTACTTCAACAGTGGTTAGAACTTACGGTTGGACTACAGCTTTAACAATAGATATGGTCTCCTTTTTACCAGTGTATCAGGGCCTCCTTATTACTTTGTATAGGGCTGCTAATCAGCCCTTCCTTTACTGTGGATAAGGCCTCTTCATAATAGTGGATAAGGCCTCTTCCTTTACTGTGTATATGTGCCTCCTTTGCTGCATAAAAACTCTTGTTGACTATGGCCTAGGGCACCCTTAAATGCTGCGGCTAGGGCACCCTTAAATGTGGTTGTGTCTCTCCTTTAGGACTGCATATGGGAGCCTTCAGATGACTGTGTCTTACTCTCCTTTAGGACTGCTTATGGGAGCCTTCTAAGATAGTGGATTAGGGCATTCAATCTGTGTCTAGAATCTTTCCTTTACTACGGCTAGGGTATGGCAATATCTCCCTCAATTGTAGCTAAGATCCTCTCCCTTCAACTGTGTCTTGATGTCTCCTTCATGACTGTATTTTAGGGCTGCGTATAAGGCCTTCACCTTCACTGCATTTAGGGCATCATGTGTAGGCCAGCGTATACTCTTGGTGTCTGTCCTTCACCAAAACCCAAAGACGCGGAGAGGAGGAGATCACACATGAAGAGTAAGTGTGTCAAATGACTTCAAGTCCTCTTCTATTTATACTAAAAATGTAGAGGTTGAATAGACATGACTGTTGGGCTTCTAAGCCTACATAAGTTGCTGGCCAACTTGACAATTTTTCCATAATCAAAATAAATTCATATCTTCATAAATACTTATCAGAATCGGATGATCTTTGGATCAATCCTACACCTCTCAATGAGAGGGATCCAAGAAAAATATCAGCTACCATAAATAAGATGACCCACATGGAGTTTGGCCCTGGTTTCCAATTTTAACACATATCCCTACTATTATGAAACCTCCCTTCTCTTAGCAATAAAGATAAGTCCTCCTTTGCTCCATCATGGGATGACGCATAACTCAGGCTTCCCTCACTCATAGACCAATTCTTTGTTCCTACTCCATTGCCCATCAATCTCAACAGACCCTTTATAGCCATTCCATTTCTCTCCACTCAATTTCAATTCATATTTTTGTTCCATAATTTTAAATCATCTTCTTCTCATTGCATTTTCAGAAAGATACTATGACTAAGCTAAGTTTCAAACAATAGTGAAAATATGATAAACATAAATATAATTGCTTAAGTATAAATTTTATCTCAAAACCAAATATTTCTAGTTCACAATTATCTTTAAAATCTTTAAGGATCCTGGGACCTATGCTGACCTAAAATTTCCAATTTCAAAACTGGCATTGAAACAAGAATGGGATAGTAGCAAACTGGTTATGAACAATGGTAGAAATCTTAAGAAAAATAGCCTAAGGTACAAAATGGATACCATTACACAGGATCCCCACCTCCCATATTAATGAAAATACTCTTCTTCACCCTTTTACCAAGGGCACTCCCCTAATAATAGTCCACCTATTCATAACTTGTGTGAAAATTATATTAATTATAGTTTTGTGTATACAAATTAACTTGGAGAGGTAATTAAAAAAAAAAAAATGCATGTGGACCTCATGCAAGGGCCTCCTTTACATGAGGTCCACCTAGAATTTCCACTAAACTGTTAGACCTACCTCACAGAGCTTAAGGAACACATAATGCAACATCCAACAAGGTAGTTGCAGTTGCCATTGGTAGAGGGGATGATGATTCACACAATTTAACTGCTCATGGATGCCATTTTTCTATAGAAAACCAAGGTATTTTTGTGAGTTGGCATGAATGAAGATACTTCCCCTGCTGTGAGATAACAATGGGTAGAAGCAACACTTACTTCCCACACATAGGTGGGAATTCAGGGCCATTGTGGACTTGGGCGCATGGACCTAATGTAGTCGATCTTTGAATGAGGTAAATGACAAAGGCAAGGGACCAACCCTTACCTAGTACATGCATGTTGTTTTTATAACTAGGTAGTAGAATGATAATGGTCTCTAGAATAATCCTTTGCTCCTTTGTGACTTTAGAGGCATAATTTGCTTTATCTTGGCTTCTCCTCCTCACTAATACTTGCAAATGATTTTTCGCATAAAACCTAAGAGAATACCCTAGGACTGGATATGACAAACTTTATCTTTCATGGCCACTAGGACCCTCTGATAAAAATATATATTCAACACTTTCAACTGTTTGGCCCGCCAATTTCATGCCAACAGAGGCTTGGGATTTTAGTAAATCACATTTGTGGACATGAATGTTGAAGCTTCTATGCACCTGGTCACTATGTTGAGCTCTTCTGCCGTGGGGAGTAGAAATGTGTAGGCTTGTAGGACCATTACAATGGCCGAGAAGTTATTGAATACAATTTTGCGCAAGTAGTCCTTAGTCTTAGAGATGAGATGTAAGAAGAGTATTTCTTTGTCATCTCTAGGTATTTTGCTACACAACAAAGGGAAAATACATTATGGGGAGTGAAATCGAAGTTGATTCCATAGCACAACATGGCAACTTCTTCAAATACCTTTGGGCCTCCTAGTATCAATGTCAAGTTGTATGCTGGAAAACACAAAATCCCTTATCAGAACAGACCAAAACCTAACATGTGGAAACTCATAATAGACACCTAGAAGACACAGACGATGATTAAACACCTGTAGAACATAAACAACACTGTTGAGGACACATGGAGGACAATGAATCTATACAATGTCGCTACAAAGAACTTCATAATAGAATGCCTATTAGTGTGATTATAAAAAATTATAAAGTCTTGTAGCTTTCGTTGATTCAATTGTCACAAAAAATTGTCCATTATATGCAGAACATAACTATTTTACAACAACAAAGAAAATTTCACATGGTTAATATGATCAACCACCTAAATAATAGCATTAAAGATGATTGATTAAACTTGAGATTAACTGAAGTACAAACCTAAAGTCCCTAGGTTCTATGGCTCCTCTAATATAAGTTTATAGATGAAAGAAATCATCAAGGAACTTAAAAATTGTATACAACTATAGAAAAAATTGACAAAAATAGGAATTATAATTGCTATGATAATTAAAATAAAAATCATGTAGAGTAGAAAATTCATCAAAGAGACTGAACATGATGGATCCAACACAAAATCCATTGCACATTTCTCACATGGGCTCCATGAATATACATACCTCTGGAATGTAACTCTTATAAATCCCCAAAACTTTAATAGAGAACTCCAATGATATATAAAGGAATAAAACGAGCATTATAAATTAACTATAAAGATTCAAATATTGCTGGGAAGGTAAATTTAGTATAAAAGTTGAACATATGGAGTATACATGATATATTGTGCATGGGACTAGCATGGGCTTCCCAAATATACATACCTCCAAAAGGTGACTCTTCTAAAGCACCGAAAATTAAATAGAACTTCACTTATTTCTTTGGTAAAATGGGAGCTTCAAGTACTGAGCCCATGGTTAAATTCCTTAATCCTCAATAAGGAGGAAAATATTTGATCATTGTGTCATCAAGAATCACTTTATGAGGTACCATAGTATGGAGGGATAGGTGCATCTATGGTACCTATTATAGGCAATCTAGGTTGGCTAGACTGTGGAGGTTGAAAGGTTGTATATTGGTTATAGTGGGGGTCGTAATGTGTTGGTGTTATAGCTCCATGAGAAGAAGATATCCGTGTATATACAAGTTTTCCTACAAATGTTGGTGCATATAAAGGTAGTGTAACATAATAAAATTGTTGAGTATATGAAGGTAGCCCTGTAGGATATGCTTGTGGAGTAGGAGGAGGTAGTTGTGACCTTGGATATGATGGAAATTTTGGGTTCATTAATGCATAACATAATTGTACCTATGGTCCCAATTGTACTTGAGAGGATGGTATATGTTGTGAAATAAACTTCTCCTTTTGGCCCTCAACTACAAGTTTCATTGTAACTTGCGTCCCCTACATGTCAAAAAGCAAGTACATATTCCAAACCATTATTATCCAAAGAAGTCAAATCTATCCTTTAAACTACCAATCTCAAGAGGCATTAAAAAATGCATAGTTATGCTCCCTACATCAATATTTCTATTTGAATCCTCAAGATCCCTTTTGACTAGTTCAATAGACTTAAATGTCACAAATGCAAAACCCTTGTTTAAAAAATTGTTTCATAGTAGAAATATAAAATGATATTTCCAAACTAGATACAGTATATATATAGGACTTTTGGATGGAAAAATTACAAGAAACTAAATTTTCCACTTAATAATTTCATTTTTAGCCAAAAACTAAATTACCTAGATCTATTTGTATTCTTTTCATATGCAACAGAACCTTCCTCTATTTCTCCATACTATGAAAAAATCAATATGAGTGCCTCGTTTGATGTCTCATATGAAAGGCCACCAATGTAAAGCTTCCTTTGTGAATTATCGGTAATTTGTACTAGATTGGTGCTAGTAATTACTAGATTACATACAATAATTCGACACCACAAAGTCATCACCTCATATTACAAAACTATTCTTAAACTTTGAATGGAGAAATATCTAGTAAAATTTCCAACACAATGACGCACAACTAACAAAATAGAATCCCTTGCCAAAAATATTGGCTGGTGTGCGAAAATATTATGATTTTTCCATAAAGCATCTTATGGCATGGACTAATTTAAATGACATTCCACCAGGAAAAAACTCATAAATTTACGTACACTAAATTTCTAATATTAATACTCAATTACTAAGACACCACAAACTTAATATCCTTGGGTTACATGATCACTAAGCCATACCCTACAAACCTCCCTTGTGTTATATTGTGTACTTCAACAAAGAGAGGGAGGTAGTTGCTAAAGTGACAATAGTAACACTCCCCTGTGTTACACATTGTTTAGGCTACCTAGTGAGGCTTTGAACTCGATGCTATATTTTAATGTAAGAGGATTTTTTGTTTTCAAGTGGATATTTTAAACAAAGATAAAATACTAATGGAAATTGCCATCAATTTTAAGTAATGCTTAGGGATCTACCCAAAATATTTTTGGAAATCATAAAAAACCACTTAGCAGTTTCTTGGAATTACTGAACAATTTCTAGAATGGTTTATGGCAAATCAAAAATATTTGGAAATTGGAAAGGTTTTCAAATTTGCAAAAAAGTGATTTCTGAGATTCATTGTCCTTCCTATATGCAACAATAGGCCACAAAAGTCACTAGTGGAAACAAATTGAACATGATAAACACATAACATCATGCTACCCAAGACCCTCTCACAACATGTTGGACAGGCTTGTGTACAACTAAACAAGTCGTGCAGAACTCCATGAGCTATACACAACAATATGAAAAATATGTAACAAAACATGGTGGCACTGGCACACTTAATAGATTATAGAACATGACAAAAAGCCTTGACATAATTATACAAGATAAGTGTTAGAACAAACGTATCATATAATTTCCAGTGTTATTGCAATGGAGTAACCAACATGTCATTCCTGCAACTCTTCTATGCCATTACTATAACTATGAAACAATCATATCATTATTATAATTGGAATGTGACCACTAAATAATTCAATTTATATAAACAAAGGGCCTTGGAGGTAAATTGCAATATAGGGGGGATCTAGTTCAACATGGTTTGAATGATATAGTTCTTTAGTTAATTAAATCATCATTATATAATAGGTAGTAAGTTTGAGTGGATCTTCAGGTAACTATAAACACTACTTGCAATTTTCCAAGTTGTGTATACTCTTTATACAAGATTCTCCATTGTAATAAGAAAATATCGATTCAACATAGTGGCTCTATTGTCTATATTTACCACTGTGATTAGGTAGGTACTCACATAATAGTGCCACACACAAACCACACAAAAAATGAACTCACTCACAACCCAATTTATCCTACGGGTTTTGAGTCCTCTTATAATCTGATTCTCTTGAAGATTCTCAATTGTTCTCTAGGCTCAACCAACAATCTCTCTAGAATCCAAATCGATTCACACCTGTTAGCAATGAAGTAATTAATATTTCTTGTTGGACGATAATTGGCAAGACACAATGATAATTTGTGTTTAGTAGAGGGATTATATTCTTATAATGTGTGCAATTTAGTATCTTATATAGATTAGGTCTTGCGAAATTGAACATCTAATGCTTAATATGGAAATGTGGAATCTATTCTAATTGCATATGAATTTTTTATTTATGAATAAGGCTTCATTTCACATTGTGTTTAGTAGAGGGACTATATTCTTATAATGTGTGCAATTTAGTATGTTATAGAGATTAGGTCTTGCGAAATTGAACGTCTAATGCTTAATATGGAAATGTGGAATCTATTCTAATTGCATATGAATTGTTTATTTATGAATAAGGCTTCATTTCAAAACTAATGTGAGAAAATATTTAATGGATCTGAAATCCATTAAATTCCACACATGGTAGTACATATTATCAATTAGAAAAATTTAACCCTAGGTCGTGAACAAACTTAATCTTCTAGACTTGCTAAAATACTAAGAAAAGTGTTCTTCACTAAAACCTGGGTGAAATAACAGTCTAGTTTTGCCAAGTATAAATATATAATAGCTTCTGCTTTACCATAACAACCTTCATGGAAACTAACTAAATGAAATTGGTTGTCTATGAAGGAATTGGAGGTTGGTCATTAATTTATGAAAGAAAAATAATTGATCAGCCACATTTGCAGTTATCCAAAACTAAACATGTTCCATTGACTAGAAGTGAGAACCAAATATATTAATTTGGTATTTATTAAAATGGTTTTTTATGTTGGCATTATGACGCATGTGTTTTACTTGATGGCAAACAACTCATAGAAGATCAACTCACTTATATATATCTAGATGAATCTACGGAAGAGATATCAGATGACAATTCTCAGTATGACAAGTCCAAAGGGGGAGATTGTTGGCATTATGAGACAAGTGTTGTCCTTGATGGCAAATCACACAAATGATAAATTATAGTGCAGCAAATTTATTTGATAAATTATAGTGCAACAAAGTTTCCTTCATGTAGAGAAAAGTTCATGCACTTTTATGCAGAGAAAAGTTTATTCCATGTAGAGAAAAGTTCACGAACTTTTATGCAGAGAAAAGTTTATTCCATGTAGAGAAAATTTCACGCACTTTTATGCAGAGAAACGTTTATTTCATGTAGAGAAAAGTTCACGCACTTTTATGCAGAGAAGAGTTTATTTCATGTAGAGAAATGTTCACGCACTTTTATGCAGAGAAAAGTTTATTTCATGTAGAGAAAAGTTCACGCACTTTCATGCAGAGAAAAGTTCCCTTCATGCAAGAGAAAAGTTCACGCACTTTCATGATTGGTTCATGGTATTAGTCCGACAGTTTTTGATCCTATGGTTTTGGTCCGTGGTATTGCATCCAAAAGTGTTGATCTCACGCACTTTCATGGTTGGTTCATGGTATTAGTCTGACAGTTTTTGATCCTATGGTTTTGGTCTGTGGTATTGCATCCAAAAGTGTTGATCCCAAGTATTTGGTCCGTGGTATTGTGTTATTATGGTTTTGGACCGTGGTATTGTGAAAGGCCTAAGACTATAAAAGAGGAAGGAGATCATTTGGCAAAGCATCATCTGAATTATCTGAATATCTGATAAAGTGCTAGATCTGGAATACTGTGATTGGGTTATGGTGCAGATCTGGATCTGAGCTAAAGAGGGATCTCACTGGTTGATGGAGAACAAGATCTAAGGATAGATCGGGATCAAATGGTTTGAAATGAACTATCTCTATATATTTGATTATGCTTATTCTAGATCTATATATTGAAAAATGATCTAAACTGGGTATAACTTAAGTTTGAAATCGCTGCAAGTCATGTTTGAATATTTATAGATCTGTACGTGGTGTAAGCGCGTATATATGCAGGTTTGGTTCATTGTAGTAGCGTATACAATTTGAGCTATGATATTTGAAGTCACAGGTGGTTCTGGTTGTTGATGGGTTCTGATGACAGTTTAAAGGTGTCAGTATTCTGCATATCCTGTTTGGTTGATTGTGTTTAGCTTCAGTATTGATGGATGAGAACTAATATTGGATCAGGATCATAATGACTCATATTTATGTGATCTGATGGACTAGATCTGGGTGCTAACACATATATTATCCTTCTATATGTATTGATCTGGTGTTTGGGTGATTCAGAAGATTGATTGATTATGTGCTTCAATGATATTAATGGGTCCAGTATGAAAATTGGATGAAACGTGGCCTTTCAGATTATGTATTGTGCTTCAGGAATATCCAGTCTGAAAATGTATGAAACGTGGTACTTGGAGGAGAGAAGATTGTAGGTCGGCGCCTACGTACTAGTATCTTAGCTAGTACAAGAGCTAAGGGGGTGGTAGCTCCCTTCCAGTAGCAGTTGAAAACTTTGGAGCATTGTAGCAGGTAGCAGCCTGCGTACTAGTAAATGGATCGGCTAGTACAAGAACTATGGGGGTTGTAGCTCCCTTCCAGGAGAGACTGGAGAACGAGAGAGGGTTGTAGCTCTCTGCAGGTAGAAGCCTGCGTACTAGTATAAGACTGCACCAGTACATAAATATTGTAAAAGGATTTTCTTATTAAGAAGAAGATTGAGATGACTTGCAGCAGGTGGTTTTCTCCCACATTGGGTTTCCACCTTATATCATGGTGTTCATGTGTGTGACTTATGTGTGATGATCTATTCTATTTTACTGCACCTGTTTACTATTAATATGGTTGATAATGTTCTAATGCACTCATTAAGGATCAACTAACTGAATCATAAGAAGTTGTGGAAGTAGCATATATGAATCTAAATATGGAAATGAAAAAGTTTCATTGATGTGATAATACTGATTCACCCCCCCCTCTCAGTATTATTTCCAACAATTGGTATCAGAGCAGGTCCTTTGGTAGAAGCTTGATCGCTTGAAGGAGATCCGTGGAACAATGGGAAAGAAGCTTAAGAAGAAGAAGATATCTCAGAAGAACTATGACAATGGGAGAATCGATTGGGGATTAGGTATAAGAAGCTCTTCAGATTCAGATTCAGATTCAGAATCATTTCAGAATGAAGATGAACTATCAGGTATGAATTTGCTATCCTCTGATGTTCCAGCTATCTATCCATTTGGAAAAGATGGAAGTGATAACGAAACAACTGAATGTGCTCTTATGGGTGAGGAAGAAGGATATCAAATAGAAGAAAAATTTAACAGGCTGACAAAAAAAATTAGTGAACAAGAAAGACTTCTGAACATAAAGAGTGGTGCCCTCAAAGAAGCTGTTACTAGACAAAAGGCTCAACGAGAGTTATTCAAGGAGAAATATCAAAAGATGCAGGTTGAAGCAACATCTCTAAGAAATGAAGTCAATGAAAAGAACACAACCATCAAGAAACTCAGAGATAGATCCAGTTACTATGAAAGTCTTGAAGCCACGATCCGCTCTCTAAAGGAAGATCTTGAAGAATCAAAGAAGCAGAATAAAGATCTAGTCCAAGATATTGAAAAACAGGGAAACGAAGTTATCAGCTTAAAATCTCAGCTAGAATGTGCCTTCAGAATTCGTCAAATGCAACAGGATCTGAATGAAGAACAAGAAAAGGAGATTCTCAAGCTAAGGCATCAGTTGGAAGAAGGAAGGAAAGTTGAAGAAGACATGAAGAAGCAATGTCTAGAAAAGGAGGAACAACTTCAAGTTGAGGTAAATATCTTGAAAGGTAAATTAGAAGAAAAGGATAAACTATTACGATTTCAAGATAGTACTAAAGCCTTGGATGATATTCTTAGTAGTCAAAGGTCTCCTGCTATCAAGACTGGTCTTGGTTTTCATGAATCTGTTGAAGGATAATCTAGTTCACAAGGTGAGGCTAGGAACTCTAAAGAGAAATCTAAAATGATGAAAGGTCAACCCCATCGACAATCAAGGAAAGAGACTCCTCAAAGAAAATATCTTACTCCTAACTATGGTCGGCCATTTACGCAGATGAATAATATTGAATGTTATGAATGTCATAATCTTGGACATGTTACAGCTAGATGCAGAAGAAGGATGGTTCAAGATCATCACACCGAAAGATCATCACATTCCAGGTACTTCAATGGATATTGTTTTTCTTGCAATTTGTTTGGTCACAAAGCCGCTGATTGCTACAGGAGGAATATGAAACATGTAAGATGTTATGCATGTAACAAGCTTGGAAATATAGCAAAGGAATGCAGGAACAAAGCATGGACATCACACCAAAAGGAGAACACATCATCACACTTGAAGATATGGAAGAAAAAGGAAGTTCAATCAGAAAGTGGCAGCACAACACATTATACAGACATAACAAAGGGAGCCGAAAGTGTAAAACTTCAATCTCCTATGCAAGCTTGATAAAGGGAAGTTGCATATATACGCGAATTTGTTACTGCACAGTCACGTATATGATTGTTTGAAGAAAGGCAGTAGGGACAGATTCAAGAAAAGGATCAGTTTTGCTCTAATTGATAATGGTTGCATTTTGCTAATGATGTGTGGATATGATGGTTAGAAGTATTTTGGTTCTAAGTTGATATTGTTGATGTCTTGATACTTCTTATTAATATGCACGATCAGATCTGACATATGGCATAGGTTTAGGGGGAGCATATGCTCTTAATGCATTGTTGGCATTATGGTTAATAGTCCTTGGTGATGATGCTTATATGGATAAATGATTCATCTTGCTATGATATGGTTATGAGTTGTTCAGATGATTCTTGGGGTTAAATAGTTGATATTTAGATCAGATTTGTGGTTGATTCTCTAATGGTGCTTACATGGTGATCGTCATAAGGATAAGGAGAAGTACATAGCTTGAATTCACATCTTCTTTACTTGATGATGAGTCACTCATATGTTGTTGTCGTCATATGCATAAAGATCATATATTACAGTTATGATGCAGGATTCCTATTGTTCTTGGCACATATATGGATGAGGATTGTTGGCTGGATACATGGATGATTATTCAAAGTTGCATTTTTGGAGACATTATGATGATGAGTTGATATCTATCTGTAGACATACCGTGTCATAGGACATTTACAGGTTGTTGATCTGGAATTGGTTGTACGCGAGTTTCATAAGGAGTATCCGCGTATACACACTTGTTTCTGTGGATACAATCGTGTATATGTTAATATGGAGGAAATCAGTGGGCCAGACTCAGGGTGAGAACAGTCTGATTTGGGTCTAACAGAGACCATCTGGCACAGGTTCAGGGGGAGCAGATAAACTTCTAATGATGCATTGTTGGCATTATCATAGAAGCTTTTGGTTCTAGTTCACAGCTGTTGTTGGTTTCAGGTGGAACATTTGCAGAGGGAGAACAAAAGGAAATCATGGTTGCTGATCTAAATGGTGATTGATAGATGCTGCTGCTATCAATTATTGGTGACTTTCATAAGTCTTGATCTAGATATTTCGTCTCTATGTCATGTATCTCTTTTATGGTGTCAAGGTCATGTAACGGCCTATTTTGGTTTCCCCACTATGCCTGGGATGAAGATGTAATGTATTTGGTTGTCATACGTAAATTTCTGATGTATCCCCACTTAGTTGGGTGGTTGATCCCCACTTGGTTGGGTGATGGATGTATGTATTGAGTCTTTTGGTGATAGGAAGGTCTTTTGTGATGTATAAGTCTTGGTTCTTCTTGAAGAACACTTTTTTGCAGACCTTGCTTACAGACAGGGGGAGCATGAACAGTACAATTCAGTAAGAGCAGAGCTTTCAGCATGTAGCATGGACAGATTGGTACACCTTGGCATATACAAAGGGGGAGCTCATTCAGAGATTTCAGCAGGTTCTCAGGGGGAGTATGAATAGCGGAATGCCTTTCTAGGAAAGAGAATATCTTGGTTCGCCCTTTGCCCTTGATGTCAAAGGGGGAGAGTGATTTGGTATTGTTGCCATCAAGTCCAAAGGGGGAGATTGTTGGCATTATGACGCATGTGTTGTACTTGATGGCAAACAACTCATAGAAGATCAACTCACTTATATATATATAGATGAATCTACGGAAGAGATATCAGATGACAATTCTCAGTATGACAAGTCCAAAGGGGGAGATTGTTGGCATTATGAGACAAGTGTTGTCCTTGATGGCAAATCACACAAATGATAAATTATAATGCAGCAAATTTATTTGATAAATTATAGTGCAACAAAGTTTCCTTCATGTAGAGAAAAGTTCACGCACTTTTATGCAGAGAAAAGTTTATTCCATGTAGAGAAAAGTTCACGCACTTTTATTCAGAGAAAAGTTTATTCCATGTAGAGAAAATTTCACGCACTTTTATGCAGAGAAAAGTTTATTCCATGTAGAGAAAAGTTCACACACTTTTATGCAGAGAAAAGTTTATTTCATGTAGAGAAAATTTCATGCACTTTTATGCAGAGAAGAGTTTATTTCATGTAGAGAAATGTTCACGCACTTTTATGCAGAGAAAAGTTTATTTCATGTAGAGAAAAGTTCACGCACTTTCATGCAGAGAAAAGTTCCCTTCATGCAAGAGAAAAGTTCACGCACTTTCATGATTGGTTCATGGTATTAGTCCGACAGTTTTTGATCCTATGGTTTTGGTCCATGGTATTGCATCCAAAAGTGTTGATCTCACGCACTTTCATGGTTGGTTCATGGTATTAGTCCAATAGTTTTTGATCCTATGGTTTTGGTCCGTGGTATTGCATCCAAAAGTGTTGATCCCAAGTATTGGGTCCGTGGTATTGTGTTATTATGGTTTTGGACCGTGGTATTGTGAAAGGCCTAAGACTATAAAAGAAGAAGGAGATCATTTGGCAAAGCATCATCTGAATTATCTGAATATCTGATAAAGTGCTAGATCTGGAATACTATGATTGGGTTATGGTGCAGATCTGGATCTGAGCTAAAGAGGGATCTCACCGGTTGATGGAGAACAAGATCTAAGGATAGATCGGGATCAAATGGTTTGAAATGAACTATCTCTATATATTTGATTATGCTTATTCTAGATCTATATATTGAAAAATGATCTGAACTGGGTATAACTTAAGTTTGAAATCGCTGCAAGTCATGTTTGAATATTTATAGATCTGTACGTGGTGTAAGCGCGTATATATGCAGGTTTGGTTCATTGTAGTAGTGTATACAATTTGAGCTATGATATTTGAAGTCACAGGTGGTTCTGGTTGTTGATGGGTTCTGATGACAGTTTAAAGGTGTCAGTATTCTGCATATCCTGTTTGGTTGATTGTGTTTAGCTTCAGTATTGATGGATGAGAACTAATATTGGATCAGGATCATAATGACTCATATTTATGTGATCCGATGGACTAGATCTGGGTGCTAACACATATATTATCCTTCTATATGTATTGATCTGGTGTTTGGGTGATTCAGAAGATTGATTGATTATGTGCTTCAATGATATTAATGGGTCCAGTATGAAAATTGGATGAAACGTGGCCTTTCAGATTATGTATTGTGCTTCAGGAATATCCAATCTGAAAATGTATGAAACGTGGTACCTGGAGGAGAGAAGATTGTAGGCCGGCACCTACGTACTAGTATCTTAGCTAGTACAAGAGCTAAGGGGGTGGTAGCTCCCTTCCAGTAGCAGTTGAAAACTTTGGAGCATTGTAGCAGGTAGCAGCCTGCGTACTAGTAAATGGATCGGCTAGTACAAGAACTATGGGGCTTGTAGCTCCCTTCCAGGAGACACTGGAGAATGAGAGAGGATTGTAGCTCTCTGCAGGTAGAAGCCTGCGTACTGGTATAATACTGCACCAGTACATAAATATTGTAAAAGGATTTTCTTATTAAGAAGAAGATTGAGATGACTTGCAGCAGGTGGTTTTCTCCCACATTGGGTTTCCACCTTATATCATGGTGTTCATGTGTGTGACTTATGTGTGATGATCTTTTCTATTTTACTGCACCTGTTTACTGTTAATATGGTTGATAATGTTCTAATGCACTCATTAAGGATCAACTAACTGAATCATAAGAAGTTGTGGAAGTAGCATATATGAATCTGAATATGGAAATGAAAAAGTTTCATTGATGTGATAATACTGATTCACCCCCCCCTCTCAGTATTATTTCCAACATTTTATGGTCACTATGGAAAGTAATATGTGATGTATAGTGTCTTTGTGAATAGAAATTGACTAATCACATGTCATAGACAAAATTTCACTAAACTAGAAAACAAATGGAAAGTCTATAAATTAGTATTATCATCCCAATATAGTCAAACTGGCTTAGCAGGGTGCTTCCAAATCGAAGCCACAACCACAAGTAAATAAATTGCATAACATAATTGAAACATTGCAATACATGGATCCAACAAATGAATATTACATAGTTCCCATTGGATTGATACACAAATACTAGACTCAAAAATTATTTTATCTAATATCTATGCCAATTTTGAATCAGGCCTCAAAAAGAGGGGCACGAGGCTGAAACATAGAATTATTGTAGGATACCTACCGAGTGAAAATATATCTACTAGATTTATCTTGTAATGAAAATTTATTCAAAATCCTTAATGCAATTTTGATCATTTTTCTAAAAGAACCAAACCCAACTTCAATGCACCGAATCATGCATCGCCATAACGTCCTGGTGAAAACACACCATAAATTTCATAAGTTAGTTGATCACGTGATCAATGGAAAGCACAAAATACAACACCACCTTAATATCTTCATGAAATAACACAAGATAAATTTCATACAAATCACTTTTTCATGTGATCAATGGAAAATAAAAATCCAGTATCACCTTGATGTCCTCGTGAAAAAACAAACGCTAAATTAAAGAAAAGAAAAAAAAGAAACCCAAAATTGGATAACATTTATCAGTCACTTGTTCACACAATCAATAGAAAACATAAACCAAAAGTGGATAAAATTTATATATGATTCATTTGTTCACATAATCAATGGAAAATACAAGCACAAAATTTGATATTTTATAGAGATGAGAGATGTATATGCATTCTTGTTTTGCAGTTGAGTATTAATGAAGCTTCTCAACTCCTCTCAAGGGCAATGTTTTTTGAGAATAACCCATCTTACATCATGCATGAAAATCAACTTTCACTTATAAATATTAGCAAGAAACAATCAACAACACATGCAGAAACAAAATAACATGCAATGACAATCCTAAATTACCAATAATGTAATTCAAAGAAATCTTACATTTTCCCTCAGATATAATAACATTGAAAGGAAAAAAATAGCTTTCAATATAGACCCATATACATAGAGCTAAATTCAATTTGTGGATCTTGTGAAAGAATCATCATCCTACCTTTGTATCCATAATTCATATCCTGTGATGATATTGTGTTCTGCTCCTGCTGTGCGATTTAAGATGGACCTTGAAGAAGTTGATGTATCATGAAATATGAGGGCCAACTCCAAGGTAATCATGGTTTCTTTACCTATATGGAAAAGGAGAGCATTAGCCACTATCATAGACCTTAATGCTTAAACCATGATTTTTAAAATGGCATTTCATGTAAATCCAAGCTTCATGCACATCTACCTATAAATACATGATCATAGTGGGAAATTCATTTATGCATGCTCCATGTCTCTCTTGCAATGGTAAAACACGTAATAAAATTTAACTTCACTTAGATGAGAAATGCATATACCTATAAAACAACTTTCAAAATAATTAATGAGTATGAATGAAACATCAACCTTTTGCAACAAGCTAGGAAGGCATCTAATTTATCTCCTTTCGTTTTATTTTTTCCTTTAATCAACATCATCTTATGCTATGCATGCCATAAAAAGTTTAAAAATAGAAGGGTATTAAAGAATATATCATCAAAATCGTTGCAACTAGAAAGCATTTCTTCTCAGTTAACCAGTTATATACACATGGAGAACTTGGCATGAACGAGAAATCCTTTGAAAGTTCTCCACATCCATATGTCATCTTTAAAGCACACGATGCCTTGTTATATGTTACAGGTCAAGTTGTGTATTCTTCTCTACCATACTTTGGGCCTGTTTCAACATATACTACCTAGGAATTAATTGTGGTAGACAAAGGGAATCCTGCAAAGAACATATAAAACACCACTTTATCCTAGTCAACCATCTATTAGTTTTGTGCCAATATTATTAAGAATGACCCCATTGGAGAGCTAGTTTGAATTCATTGATGTCTCATCATATATAATGTACCATTGTCCTAATGTCTCCATAACCTACACCTTCCCTTTCCTCTCAGGACTTTAAATCAAGAAAGTATGAGTAATTACATCAAGAACAAAACCATTTTCTAGCATCCTATTTAGAAGTTTAATGGCCTCATGTACCTTTCCTACTCTACAAAGACCATTGATGTGTATACTATAGGTCATGGAACTCAATGAACAACCTTTGTGAATATTGCCAAAGAGTGGGCCAGTTCTTGTAATCTTTCTCCATGGAAAAAACAAGAGATAAATGTATTCAAAGTCACATCATCAGGAGAAAATCCTTCAACTAACGCTCGATCCAACAAATGAACAGCCTACCGAACCATGTGTTTCTTACATAGACCAACTATAAGGACAGAATATGCACTTCCATTAGGAGCACAACCCTGTCCCAACATTTGAGACATGAGCATCAATGCGTCCTGCACTCTGCCTATTTTGCACAACCCATGTAACAATGTGGTATAAGTGATAACATTGGGGAGCAAACCCTTGTGTGACATATGAGCTTGAAGGTTGACAGCCTCTTGGACTCTTCCCAGCTTACAAAATCCATTTATCAAAGTATTAAATGAAGAAGAATTAGGAACACATCCTTTTTCAGACATTTTCATCAAAACTTGAGAGTCCTCTACAATATTCCCTGAGTTGTACAGATCATTTATCAACACAATGTAGGTAGCAACATATACAACACATCCATTGGAAAACATTTTAGATAGAAGGTGGACAAGTTCTTGAACCTTTCCCTTCTTCCATAAACTACCAATAAGAGTACTACAAATACCAACATTAGGAATATAGTTCCTATCTTGTGTTTGATTAAAACGTTTCATTGCCTCCTAGACCTTTTTCTCCATACAGATACCATCGATCAATGTTATGACTTTGAAATTACCTATAGGAATGAGAAACAAAATATTGTGGAAAATTCGCTCTCAAGGAAAGAGGAAGACAATTTTTTACTGTGTGCTAAGATTGTAGGGTTGGCTATTGTTATGGTTGTTCTTATTCATAATTATCCCATTCTAATATATACTTCTTTAACAATTTACATACCATGATTCCAAGTATAAATTATGAAAGAGTGACTACCACAAAAATGTGTAAACCATAAACAAGGGTTATTGGTAACTGCTGAGAGATAGGGAAAATTTAGTTATAGTTGGGAACACTTGGTTCCCACTAGTGAAAGTTCCTTGGCCAGTCTACGATGGAGCAATGGAGGTAAGGGGGGTCAAGACCGTCCAAGTGACTTGTTGATTGTGTTAGATTTCTATGACTGAAAACTATTGTAACGTGAATTCCTTTTTCGTGATATCTGGGAATTGTACTAAGTGAAAAATACTAGAACCATAGCCACCAAATTAACCCTTGTTGTTTCATTTCCAAACATAGAAGTGGAACCTACACAAGGTGGTTCCTATGGTTGGGATGAAAACCACTCCTATGAAAATGTAGGTCTTAACCCTGTAAAAAAATTACCTGCATACGAATTCTAAAAACAAAAAATAAACAATGACAAGAACATAAAACACAAAACATATATACACATCGATTTTCCCCTGGATCCCAAAACTAGGGCTACTAAATTGATTTTTAATTATGTTCCTTTCAATGTTATAATACATATATATAAATGTCGAAGCATTCATAAACCCCAATCCATTAACCCTAGATTAGAACATCACTGTAGTTCCCTTGACTAGATCTACAAAATACCATGGGTAGAAAACCATCATGCCCAAAACCATGTGCGAAACCCATGCACAAAACCATAAGTAGGTCTGCTCACCTAATATAGGGTCCAAAAAACATTTCTCGAGGCACTGTCCCAGACCCCGTATAGGGGGGATTTCGTGCCCCTATGATCCCCCTATTGCACTCGACACAACGAACAAGGCTATTTCTCGCCCCTCTACACATCCGACTAGTCATTGAAAGAATATAAAACACACCCAAAATTCTCCCACTTGTTGTTTTGTTTTCCACATAGGGGGTCATAAGAGAGCTTAGCCATTGGTCTAACCCTACAATGCCCATTGTTTCTCTACTCCCAAAAAAATTCTCAATGCTCACAGACTTTGTCAATGCATTTGCAACATTCTTCAAAGTGGCCACCATTACCAGCAACACATTTTTGTCATCAACCATGTCCCTCACAAAGTGATATTGAACATCAATGTGCTTTGTCTTCGAATGATAAGTTGGGTTCTTTTGCAGGAAAATTGCACTTTGGCTGTCACAGTCTATCCTTATAGCTTGATGTACTAACCCCATACTTGAACACAATCTCTACAACCAAACTACTTCCTTTCTTGCATGAGTGGTTGCCATGTATTCTGGCTCTATAGTTGAAAGTGCCACTACAAACTGTCTCTTTCGCATCCAACTGATTGCACCTCCAAATCGGTTAAACGCATACCCCCTTGTAGATCTTCTTTAACCCAGATATCTAGCCTAGTTTGTATCAACAAAGCCACAAATGTCCAAAACTCTATCGAATCCTAGTCTTCCTTGGTAACAGAAACCATAATCAATAGTGCCATGCAAATACCTGAAAACCCGCTTCACTGTTGTCCAATGCTCCTTCCATGGTTTTGACATAAACCTGCTCAATAATCCCATTACATGTGCAATGCCTGGTATAGTACAAACCATTGCATACATCAGGCTACTGACTGCACTTGCTTATGGAACACAAGACATGTCTTCTTCCTCTTCTTGTCTCTTGGGACACTGTTCAACAGATAACTTTACACCTACAAGAATAGGAACCTTCACAAGTTTACTATCCCCAAAATATAGTTTGCACTAGAGCTTCCTTTTTTCATGTTCTCGTTTAATTTCTATGCCCAAAATATAGTTTGCAGCACCAAGATCCTTCATGTTGAATTTGGAGGACAATTGGGTCTTCAAATCCTGGATAATTTCTTTGTCATTTCCAATCAACAACATATCATCCACATATAAGAGCAGATACATAACAAGGTCACCAATTAATTTAAAATACACATAGTGGTTCACTTTTCTTTTAGTGAAGCCAAATCCCTGTATAAATGTATCAACTTTCTGATACCACATCCTTGGTGACTGTTTTAACCCATACAAAGACTTTTTTAACTTGCATACAAGTTCTTTCTTTTCCTTCACCACAAAGCCTTCAGGTTGCTTCATGTAGATCTCTTCTTCTAGATCCCTGTGAAGAAATGTTGTCTTCACATTCATATGTTATACCTAAAAATAAAAAGAAACAACAACACATAAAAGTAATCTAATGGAAGCTACTTTGGAAAAAGGAGAAAAAATAGCACCAAAATCAATTCCTGGCACCTGGGAATAACCCTTTTCTACCAACCAAGCTTTGTATTTATCCACCTTGCCTTCTTCATTCATCTTATTCTTAAACACCCATTTTCTTCCAATGGGTTTCCTTCCAGCTGACAACTCCACCAGATGCCATTTCATCAACCATGGCCTCTTTCGACAGTTTGACATCCTATGAATCTACTGCCTCGTTGAAAGTTCTCGGATGATCATCAGTAATAGATAAATCAAAATTTGAACAAAAAGAATATGGACTATACCTTTCTGGCTTCCTTCTTTCTTGAATTGTTCTTCTCACTGGTAGAGTTTGTGGCTCTTCATTTTCTGATTCTTCCTCCTTTAGCTCAAACTATATTTTATTAGGTCCCTTTGGTGGGAGGTCATGTTTAATAACATCTTTCAACTCTCTAAAAACCACATCTCGGTTGTACACAACCTTCCTTATTTTTGGGTTCCAAATCTTATAACCTTTTAAACCATCCTTATACCCAATAAAGATGCACCTTTCAGATTTACTATCCAACTTGGTTCTTTTCTCCTTCGGAACATGTGCTTATGCATCACATCCAAATACCCTCAAATGTGAAAGAGAGGATTTCTTACCAATCAATACCTCATGTGGAGACTTATCCTCCAACGTTGATGAAGGTGATCTATTAACTAGGTTACATGCAGTCACCAATGCCTTTTCCCATAATTCTTGTCCTAACCCGACACCACTAAGCAAGCTTCTTTCCTTTTCCATCAATGTCCAGTTCATTATTTTCAAGGTTTGTATGGAGTAGTATTCTACCATGCTATACCACACTTCTTACAAAACTCTTGAAATTCCTTCTTGTAGAACTCTCCACCATTATATGTCCTCAACACCTTTATCTTCTTCTCTGTCTAGTTTTCCACCAGAGCCTTAAGTTCTTTAAACATGTCAAAGAATTCATATGTATTCTTGAGGACATATATCCATGTATTGGTAGAGAAATCATCTACAAATGATACATAATACACAAAATTACCCAGTGATGGAAGTGACATAGGTCAAAACACATCACTGTTCACAAACTCTAATATGCATTTTTCCCTCTTAGCACCAGAGGGGAAACTCACCCGATTCTGCTTCCCATATACACAATGTTCACATAAATAGAAATCCAAAGAGAAATTAGACATACCTTCTACCATAACATTACCATGAAGTATTCAAAGTCCCTTATCTCTAATATGTCAAAGCCTTTGATGCCATAACATGGTCTTTTCTCCAGAGACCACTAGATTTTTTGCTCCACTTTCAGGAATCACATAACTATTGCACCCATAAATGACAGTATTAGCTAGAAGCTTGTACATAGTTCCAATCTTAACTCCACACATCAATCCCACTTTTCCCCAAACCATCTTGCAAGTATATTTCTTGAACACTATTTTTACACCTGCATCATCCATCTTGCTTACATAAATCAAGTTTCTGACCAATGCACGAATATGCAGAACACCCAGAAGTGTTCTAATCCTTCCACCTTGCAACTTCAACATGAATTTTTTGTTTCCAATTATTCTCGCCTTCTTATCATCCCCTAAGAAGACAACACCACAATCATATTTATTATACTCATAGAACCACTCCTTATGGGGAGTGAAGTGAAAGGATGCACCTGAGTCAATCAACCACGCCTCATGATCTACATGTGTACTTGAAGAAGAAGCCAAGTACACATAACCACCTTCATCTGAGGTGGTTTTCACATCTGTAGGAGCATCATCAAATCTCTTTCCTTTCTCAGGAGCTTTATATCTACAATGCTTTTTGTAGTGCCCTTCCTTTCCGCATTTCCAACATACCTTTATTAGTTTTCCTAGAGATTTAGATCTCCCTCTAGATTTAAATATCCCACTTGAGGATTTTTTATTTTTTTTGGGGACCACCCTCGTACATACAATGCATCTCCATATTTTTTTGTCTCATCTCCTTCGACATCAAGGATGGGACTATTTCATCAAACTTCAAGGTAGTTATATTACTACCTATTGCAACAACTAGACTATCCCATGAATGTGGTATAGAACACAACAAATTGATGCACTTAATTTCATATAAATTTTTTGTATCAATAGATAACAACTGGATTACTACAATATTTAAGGCATTTACATGCTCTTTCACCAAGTCTCCATCCTTCATCCTCAAGTTATACATATTTTTCCACAGGAACAATTTGTTCACCAGAGACTTAGATTGGTACAAAGTACCTAACTTGATCCATAAATCTTATGTCATAAGCTCCCCTGATACATTCAACAATACTGAATCTGAGATCCACAGCCATATTGTGCTCTTTTCCTTCTAATCCAACTTCGCCCAATCTTCTGTTGACATTGTCGTTGGCTTAGTACATGGATCTAATGCGATCCACTGATCTTTATCCACCAGAAAATCCTCCATCTTGAGCTTCCACAACTCAAAAATCTAACCATTAAATTTCTCTATTTGTATCTTTCTACTGCTCTCCATTTTCTTTCACCCCAAGAATCAATCCCACAAATCTCCCACTGAACAAGGTCTACCACAGGCCCGAGCAAAACCCCTCAGAAGCAAAGGCGTTCCCTTGAAGCTAAAAGAACTCTGAAACCAAATGTAGGTTTTAACCCTATACATAAATTACCTACATACAAATTCTAAGAATAGAAAATAAACAATGTTGAGACCATAAAACATAAAACAGATATACACAAATATTTTCCTGTGGATCCCAAAAATGGGACTACCAGATTGATTTTTCATTACATTCATTTCAATGTTACAATAAATATATATACATGTTGAATCATTCATAAACCCCAATCGATTAACCCTGTATTAGAACATAACCGTATTTCCCTTGACCAGATCTATAAAATACCATTGGTAGAAAACCATCATGCCCAAAACCATGTACAAACCCATGCACAAAACCATAGGTAGGTCCACCTTCATTTGAGGTGTTTTTTTCCTCTGTAGAAGGAGCATCGTCGGATCCCTTTTCTTTCTCAACAACTTTAAATCTACAGTCACTTTTGTAGTGCCTTTCCTTTCTGCATTTCCAACAAAACTTTACAGGTTTTCTTGCAGATTTATATCTCCCTCTAGATTTATATCTCCCACTTGAGGACTTATTTTTGTTTCTATTCTAGGACCATCCTTGTATAGATAAGTCATCTCCATATTTTTCCACCTCATCTCCTCCAACAATAAGGATGAGACTATTTCATCAAACTTCAAGGTAGTTGTATTGCTACCTATTACAACAACCAAATTATCCCATGAATCTGGTAGAGAACACAACAAACTAATGCACTTATATTCATTTGAAATGTTTATATCAACATATAACAACTCTAATACCAAATGTAGGTTTTAACCCTGTAAAGAAATTACCTGCATACGAATTCTAAAAACAGAAAATAAATTATGGCGAGAATATAAAACATAAAACAAATATACACAGAGATTTTCCCATAGAGCCCAAAACTAGGACTACCAAATTGATTTTTCATTATGTTCCTTTCAATGCTACAATATATATATACATGTTGAAGCATTCATATACCCCCAATCCATTAACGCTAGATTAGAACATAACCATTGTTCCCTTGACCGGATGTACAAAATATCATGGGCAGAAAACCATCATGCCCAAAAACATGTGCAAAACCCATGCATAAAACCATAGGTAGCTCCGCCCACCTAATATACGGTTTATTGGGCCTCCAACTTGTCATGATTTTCTTGATGACACGATCCATTTTCACATCATTCCATTCACCCATTGTCATAATTTTTAACCAAATTTCTTCATAAAGGCACCAAATTGCCACATACCTGTTTACATGGTTATTATTATTATTTCCATTATTATTAATGAATTAAGAAGAATTTTGCATGGTTTTACTAATGACAGTTTAGAAAGTTCAAGTTGCTCTACTTTTGTCAAGTTTCTTTAGCTATCTCCATGGTTGAGGTAGTAGCACCACTCAAGAAGGAAATTTGACACTTGGACTTAGTTTCTAGAAGTTCCAATATGGATTTGTATTGGTCAAATTCCACCCAGCTCGCACATGTGGACCTCCAGCACCAAATCAAGGGAAAAGTGTAGCAGTTTTGACTAGTCAACTTCAAACGTGCCTTCTAAGAAAATGAAAGTGATTTTTGGAAATAAAAACCATGGGTTTTGTTGAAAATGGTCCCAATTAGGTTGTCAATGAGAATTTTTCTCAATTTCATTACCATTTGAGAGATTTTCGAATTTCTTTAGAGCTTTATTCTACATATTACGTGGATATATGATTTTTAAATTTTTCATTTAATGCACAGTAAAAAAAAAGGACTGAACGAGTTGTTCTTTAGTAAATTCATGGCATAGAGATAAGTTTGATCAGATCTGGGCTGATCTTTTATCCAAAAATCCATGAAATTTTATTTGATTTGATCTCATGACCAAAACTCAAGCAAGAAAATTATGAGTTTGTTAATTGTCTCAAAATTCTATAAATTACAGTCTCTTTGATGAGAGGAGGGATGATTAGATATGTCAGAGACGATCACAGATGTCGAGTATGACCAGATATGTCAAGGATGATCAAAGATGTCAAGAATGATCTTAATTTGTAATTGTTGTTGCTTATTAAAGGAGAAGAACTCTATTCTTTTTCATTGAATGTAATTTTTTTAATATGGCGCAACTTTGAATGAAATTGGTGATTTAAATCTCTTCCGTTGATCTGAGTTTTCAACCCCTTGCAGTGCTCAGAAGGTCCCCATGCAGATATGTGAAAATAGTATAGATGCTTTCTATTTCTTTCATATTCTCATGAATGGTTTGTTTTACATAGATTAATTGTTTAAGCTTATCATAGATTAAAAACTCGCGTTCTATAGATTAAATGTTTATGCTTTCTTAGATTAAAATGTTCATGATTCCATAGATTAAAGTTTGTAAATTTTAGAACAAAAGCTCCATGCTTTCATAGGATAAAATCTCTTGTTTTCTTAGATTAATAATCTTTATGTTTTTTTTTTAGTTTGACATTAATTTTCTTTCCAAAAACTTAGTACTTTCATAGTTTATATTAAATAATCTAATTTCATTTTGAAGTTTCCAATTCATTTAAATTATACATCAGTATTGAAAGCTAATCTCCTAACACATATGATGTAGTGTACTTCACAAGCTCACGCAACCGGA
Organism: Pinus tabuliformis; assembly: GCA_031772625.1. Taxonomy (NCBI): domain Eukaryota; kingdom Viridiplantae; phylum Streptophyta; class Pinopsida; order Pinales; family Pinaceae; genus Pinus; species Pinus tabuliformis. The sequence continues at coordinate 738,337,682 of CM062816.1, forward strand.
TTGACATATAAATGCAAGTAATTTAACAATCAATTAAATTACCCAACATTTTGGTGTCGTTGCGGGGAAGTATACATACGTATTAGCTTTCAATTGCATCTCGTTCTTAGTTGCATCCATTTAGTTGCATAAGACTATGTTCATTTTAGTACATCCTAGAAGTAGATTCATTAAAAAAAAAATCAATCACCTACCACCCCCACTATATCACTTGGTGCGGTAAGAGCCACATCATCTTCCACATCATGAATTCTTATTTTTCCAGGTAGAAGAAGAGGTGAAAAAAAAGAGGTTGAAGAAATGGATGGAGATGATGACAATGAGGAATATCCTTTTGGATTTCCCATTCAAGAAACTAATGTCAATGTTCATATGAAGAACATCCCTCTGTCCATACTTCCTAACTTCAAAGGTATGAGAACAGAAGACCCTGAAACATTTCTTTTTGAATTTGAAATAATTTGTAGATCTTATGGCTACTCATTACACATTCAAAAATTAAATTTGTTTCCGGCAACTTTGAAGGATAGAACTCCTAAATGGTTCATGACTTTAGGAACAAATTCTATAAGGACATGGGATGATAGGAAAAGAGTATTTTTGGAAAAATATAAACATTATTGAATAGACCATGACCTTAGAAATGAAGTCTTTAAGATGAACCAAAAAGAGGATGAAAGCGTAGAAGATTTAGTGGAGATATTTAATTATAATATCAAAAGATCTAAATTGCATAATTTAGGATCAAACACATTAAAAACTCTCTTACTAATTGCTATAAGAAATGAATGGATTGATCTTCTTAACCTAGTGGGAAAATGAGATGTCTCTCGATTGTCATTTCAAGAGATTTGTGAACTGTGAAAGAACATATCAAGAGGAAAAACAAATTATGCAATATCCCCTCAATATCCATTTATCGAAAGAATAAGTAAATCGGCATCATGATTGGTAAGTCAAACTGAAGTTAACAAATTGCTAGACATTCTTGGTAATTTAAATGAAAAAAATAATATGCTAAGAATGAAAAGCAAGAAAAAAGTTGATATTGTTGCTTCATTTATATTTTTCCCTAAATGTAGAAAGAAAGACACTTTTCATGAATGTCCACTTGATAACATTAAGCTTGGTGAAATCTGTGCAAGATCACATACTACTAAAGGTTGTCCATCATTACTAGGGTTAAAGGTAGTTTACCAAGGATCGAATAAAAGACTCGAACAATACTATTATGTAGCTCCAAGAAGACCATGGAAGACTCATCAACCTAGTATGCTCAAATCTTAATTCACATTATGCACAATAATCACAAAGTAATTAGGAAACACCCTTCCCTTGTAAACCTTCTCCATCTCAATCCCAATCTCAAAACCAACCTTGACAACAAGGTTGGCAAGGGCCTTATAGAGGAAATCCACCATATCCTCAATCTGTCCCTTACTATCCTCAATACCAATATCAACGTTATCCATACCATTCACCTCGACCACAACACCAGCTTCACCATCAGTTGACCTCAATCCAACCTTTCTCATTACCAACCACACAAGCACCCCAAAGATCCATTCCCACTCCACTACCTACACAACCATTTTGAATCCCCAACAATAAAACACCTCAATCCACTTACAATTTTGAGGTATTGAAAAATGATTCTCTAGCTTCCATTGAAGAACAACAACTAGAAGAAGAAGATTCAGATAAGGTCCAAGAATCATGGATGCCTATCGATAAAGAGCAGTTGTTGGAACATGAGATTGAAAATTTTCATGCATGCCTATCACCATATTCTATGAATGGAGATCACATCTCTGAAGACTTGCATGGCATGATAGAAAGAAGCCAAGGAAGATAAGATTACATTGAATATTGGTTCAAGACAATGATTGGATCCCAGTACTCCATTCTTCAATATCTTCTAACATCATCTCAATCAAGGTAGTTGGTCTCTCATATACTGGTACATATCAAAGAGTATATTTCAAACCTGCATATGAGTTTATCTATCATCTTGTTACACACATGGTTCCATTGAAAGTATTCATATACTTGAACGAGATTTATTTTTCAAGTAGAGAAGGACATACAAAAAATAAAAAATAAAAAAGTAAAGAGAAAAATAAGTCCTGTTGTGAAAACCAGCTTGTTGGTTGATGAAAGGAGAAATTTCCATAAGGCAATATCCCTTTCATTTCTAAATTATTGATCGTGGACCTATGGGTTATGGCCCACGTTTCTATTAGAAGCGTTAATTGGTGCTTTTAGAACGAAACCCGGGACAACACAAATTATCAAAATACACCGGAAACCTGACCATAAATGCCTAAGGCCGGATCTCAAATAGAATAGATATGCATCCATAAAATTCTCGGGTCTGCTCTCCACCAAGCCTTTATGCTATTCTTCAATCTCCACCGTTGATCAAATTCATGATCCAACAGTTGATGCTTCATCGCATCCTTGGCTCATCGCACATCGCAGCTTCCACAGTTCTGCCAGCACTTGATTCCTGCGAAATGCAAGAGTTAACCTCTACCGTTCGATCAACCCTTTGATCTAATGGTCCATAGTCCTTCGCAACATCGTCGTAGACCCAAACTCTTTACCCGAATGCGATTTTCGATTGAATCTCTACCATCAATCCTGTTTCTTCATCTGACGGTTGATATCTTTCCCTGATAAACTGACTTGTTTGGTGATCCTCCACCGTAGATCAAACTCAAGTTGATCTGATGGTCCACAATGATATCAGGTGGATCACTTATGCAATGGTTAACACCTTCACAGACCCAATGGGAATTATCAATCCTCAATCTATAAAAGTTCGGGTCAGGTTTTTGAATTAACCGGCGTGCATCTTCTGACCCGATATCCGTCGATTTCACCCATCTGTAGATCTGACGATCCAGATCAGTTCTCGTCTTCGCCTCGCCTTCTGCCATTGATCGTCAATACTAACCATCGATCTATAAGATCCAATAGCTCATGTGCATTACTCCGTCTATTCGTTCTTTTACTTAATCTCACTCGCTATTGATGGAATCTATGTTAAAACATAGTTCCTCTGCCATACTTTGTTTTCACACATGACACCCATATAACAATAATTCAATTAACATTTGTTTGCCATCGATCCTTCTAGTGATCGATGGTCAATCAACAAACTTATAAATAGGATTCAACTCTTTCGACACATAAACAATATACAATCATACAATTTCCACATAACACACATATCTTATATTATACACAGAATTGGATTACATTCCAAGGCATTTCAGCCTTAGTCACACTTTCCCCTCTTGATTACATTGAATCCACACTGTTTACACAAATCTCTATCTGTTGCTCTATGTGTCGCTCTCTATCTCACCTCCTTACACAGACTCTCTTATAGAAGAGTTACAAAAGGGAGGGATCGTTTACGATCCATGAATTTCTCCCACAATCGCTCAACAAACCCCTAAATCTCTCTATATGCATACATGGCACATTAAATTACATTACATAAGTCTTCTAGAGACTTTATCCATTCCGTTATTTTAGCCTTGTTTTAATAGAATTTGCATCCTGGTTTGCACATTTGTCCATGTCTCCTCCTTCTCAACTTTGGATTTGTCTTTTAATGAAGAGTGCTTCGATGCTCCTGCATCAAAGTCCCGAGGCACAAAAATTTATGACCTCCTGGTCATATGCTTCTCCTTAATCCCATAGAAATTCTACCCACTTCCTCAATGGAACTGCCTTCATGATCTTCTATGAGCTGCAAACAAACCTTTGCAGTAACAGTCATCTTTTCTACATGATACCTCACCAAGTTTTCTCCTTTGAGCTTAGTCTCTCGGCATCCTTCTGGTTCTCTCCTTTGGAACCAATTGAACACTCCTTACACTAGGTTGTTGCAAGTCTTCTCACCTTCTATTGCCGCTATCTGTACGACAATAAAGACCATAAAATCACCAAGCTTTAACACAACTGTACCTCCTTCTCTTTCTGCTTGCACTCCTTCTTCTACGCGAAATTTCTTTTACGTAAGAAAACCTTTCCCTACTCTGATACCACTTTATGAAAGGATCCATATCAGTTCTCGTCTTCGCCTCACCTTCTGGCATTTATCGTCAATACTAACCGTCAATCTATAAAATCTGAAGGCTCTTGTGCATTACTCCATCTATTCCTTCTTTGACTTAATCTCATTCGCTATTGATGGAATCTACGTTAAAACACAGTTCCTCTGCCATACTCTGTTTTCACACACGACACCCATATAACAATAAATCGATTAACATTTGATCGCCATCGATCCTTCAGTGATCGATGGTCGATCAACAAACCTATAAACAAGATTCAACTCTTTCGACACATAAACAATATACAACCACACAATTTCCACATAACACACATATCTTATATTATACACAGAATTAGATTACATTCTAAGGCATTTCAGCCTTAGTCACACTTTCCCCTCTCGATTACATTGAATCCACACTGTTTACACAAATCTCTATCTATTGTTGTATGTGTCGCTCTCTATCTCACCTCCATACACATACTCTCTTATATAAGAGTTACAAAAGGGAGGGATTGTTTACGATCCATGAATTTCTACCACAATCACTCAACAAACCCCTAAATCTCTCTATACGCATACATGGCAGATTAAATAACATTAACTAAGTCTTCTAGAGACTTTATCCATTCCATCATTTTAGCCATATTTTAATAGAATTTGCCTCCTCGTTTGCACGTTTGTCCACGTCTCCTCCTTCTTAGCTTTGGATTCCTTTTTTAATGAAGAGTGCTCGGATGCTCTTGTATCACTGGTGCAATTGGACATGATATTTGCTTGAAAACTAGGCAACTGGCAAGCAAAGTTCACAATAAGTTCTGTATTTTATGATGGTTTCAATCTTTAATTATAGTTCTTCAAATAATTTTTGGTTCTATGCTTGAGTTGAATGATGTGGGATTCCTTAAGGCCCACCTTCCAATAGATCTTGTCCCATTGACCTCAACACTTTATATGGGATCAAGATCAAATATTATTTGGAGTACCTTGGAACTTGGATACATCAATGGAAAACCTCCTCGTTGACAAAAATGGGAATACAATAGTGTCTCTAGATTGTCAGATCTCGCAGGTGATTTGACTTCAACACATCCATTCGTCCCTGTCAAGATGCACTTAGGTACCTTTACACTCATTTACATTAACGATGAGTTGTCTCGCATTGGTTAATTATTTTCATCATTGATTGATAATCCAATGATTTCTTTCCATGCTCGACTTCGGCACATTCATTCGCATGGTACGAATTTTACAATGAATTTTGGTTTTGATGAAGACTATATGGTTTTATGGAATCAGCAACAACTTGCAGCAGTATATTTTATTGGTTTCTTGTAGCAACATGTTCATCTTGTTTTCATTCAATAACAACATGATGACACCACTACAACGCTTTTTCATTCATTTCATTTTCAAGAAAAAAAATAAAATTGGGTCTATTTCACTTGATATTCACTATATTTCATGGTTTCCACTTCAGCATGTAGTACACAATCCAAATCAGTAGTACAAACTTGGAGAAAACCACTTTATGCAAAAATTAACATTTTTGCAACAACTACGGAAGTTGCAGTTTCTACAGCTATTGCTGTAACAACCTTTTTTTGTTGTAGCAACTTGTTCCAGAGGCAGTTTTGGCACAAATATTGCAAGAGATTGGAGCAAAAATAAAAAATTCTAAGATTTTAGTTTTCTCAGAATATGGTAAATTGAGTAAAATGCATTCAGAAAAGAAAAAAATAAAATAAAATATATATATATATATATATATATATATATATATATATATATATATATATATATATATATATATATATATATATATATATATATATATATATGGTTCAATTTTCCACGACTTTTCAGCGAGCTTTTAAGGCAGATTTTCAATTTTTATCATTGTGCACAAATTAGGACAAAATTTGGTATTTTTGCACAACAACTCCTTTTCATCATCAAAAGTGGATTCTAAAGGCATGTAGCGGTAAAAAAGGTAAAAATACATTGTTTCCCTTTTGAATCACTCAATTTTGCCTTAAAATGAGTTCGTGGCATATGTTTTTTTTTGCAACATTGGGCAACGTGAAGGGTGAAATAGGGCAGAAATTGATTTGACCATATCTTGCAAACCGTGCATCCGTCGACACTAAAATTTTGATGGTAAATGAATTGAGGTAGGGTAAATAAATACACAAAATTTCAAGAAATTCCAGTGTGTATTTTTCAAGAAGTTGGTCACTTTCACCTACAACCATTTCTCAATTTTCTCAAGATCCATACAACCATTGGTAGAGATATTTTTTGGGAAGATGCATAACAATAATGGTCACGATACCAGAAAATTTTAGGAGAATCTGATTTACCATTTGAGAGAAATTGTAAAGACAAATCTTCTACATGAAAAAGATACATTTTGTGCAGCAATGTCAAAGTGGTGGTCAACGCATCATGGAGCAAAGTACCTGAGCCAAGTCAACACCAAATCATACATTAGATTGTGTTGTATTATCCAATTCCAAAAGGTAAACTTGAGGTAAAACTAGTCTTAAACTTTTAGATTTGCTAAAAAATATAGAAATTTTGATCAAAAGCTATTGTAAACATGTCATTCCAATTTATCTCCCATTATGTTTTGTCATATCCTTTCACAACCGATCCCACAAGCTATGATTAATTCTTTATCAACAAAGTCTTTCCACCCATGCAGTCATCTCACTTTTTTCCATGGTCATAATGATGTTCTTCTATGCTTTCACCACTCTCTTGTTTAAACTTTCTCTTCTTGTTAATCCATGCTTTCCTTAATGGTCCATCAACATGATGTTCTTGAGAAATAGAAAAAATTGACTTCATGGTACATGTTTGTAGCACATGATCAAAAGGTACATGGAGCACTTAAATTATGTGTCATATTGTTCATCTTCAAATTTTTAATGGAAGCCAAGAAATGATGAGTACAAAGCCACAAGAAGAAGAAGGTTGCAACAAGGCTTTGTTCACACACTCTTGAAATCACTTGGAAGCATATTTTAGGCTTTGATAAGTTGTATAACCCTCACCAACAACTCTTATTTTTTGTTATGTGCAATTCATCTTGTCAAAGTTTCACATTGGGAATTCTTCTTCATTCATTAGTTTGTGATTTATTGAAGAAACTATTTGATAACATTGTTGAAATAGGATTGGTTGCTATGCATGGATGATAAGAAGACATTCATTATGGGTTACAATCTATGACCATTTCCAGCTATACTAATGGGATTAATTTCACAAGAATGGAAAGCACATTCTATGGATGTAGTAAGAGTCTTGATGTGTTCTTCACAATATGGAATTCTACCAAGGATTGAACAAATCGGCATAATTAAGTAGTGAAAAGAACCTCATAAATAGTTTCCAAGTTATTGAAATAGCATATTTAAAAAAAACATGAATTTGCAAAGGCTTTGACAACAATAAAAAAATACTTGGATGTGGTACTTGTGAGCACCCTTCCCTTCACACAATTTGTATATGATAATGTTCAAGGGGATAATAAGTAATGTAGGGATGTTTGTTTTATTAGATAAGAACAAATCAATAGGTATCACTTCTACCTTTATAGCATCCATGAGTAGCCTAGTATGTGAAGACTTCAAGTTGTTTGACTTTCAAAGGAGGATGGGTAACTCTTCTTTCTTACTCTAATGACACAACAAGAAAGTGTAGAAGCAAAGAACTATGATACCAGATTAGTAATCTTGGAAAAGAGAGTGAGAGAAAAGTGCATCTTATTGAGATAAAGGGCCAATATTGCTCTCTTGTAGCTTTGGTCAAGGATTTAGTTAAAATGACAGAATAAAGGAACACAAGGAACCAGTTGGATTATGAAACTTTGCAATGCTTTATTTGCATGAGGACATGCAAAATCTCTGGTGTGGGGGAATGTTGGGCCTCCAACTTGTCATGATTTTGTTGATGAAACCATCCATTTTCGCATCATTCCATTCACCCATTGTCATCATTTTTAACCACATTTCTTCATAAATGCACCAAATTCCCGCATAAAATTTTACATGGTTTATTATTACTATTTCCATTATTTTTAATGAATTAAGAAGATTTTTTATGGTTTTACTAATGACATTTTAGCAAGGTCAAGTTGTTGCAATTTTTTCAAGATTTCATATCTATCTCCATGGTTGAGTTAGTTGCACCACTCTAGAAGGAAATCTAACACTTGGACTTAGTTTCTAGAAGCTCGAATATGAATTTTTATTGGTAAAACTCCACCCATCTTGTACATGTGAACCTCCAACATCAAACCAAGGGAAAAACGTAGCACTTTTGACCAGTCAACTTCAAAGATGTTTTCTAGGCAAATGAAAGTGAATTTAGGAAAGCAAAAATATTAGTTTTGTTAATCCCGGGTCCAATTAGGTTGTCACTAAGAAGTTTTCTAAAATTTGTTACCATTTGAGATATTTTCGAAGTCCTTTGGAGCCTTATTTTTATGATTACTTGGATATATGGTTTTTCAATTTTTCATTTAATGCACAGTCAACAAAAAGCCCTAAACGGGATGTTCTTTAGCGAATTGATGGCATAGAGATAAGTTTGATCAGATCTGAATTGATCTTTGATCCAAAAATCCATGAAATTTTATTTGATTTGATCTCATGACCAAAACTCAAGAAAAAAATTTGTGAGCTTGTTAATTGTCTCAAAGTTCTATAAATTGCAGTCGCTTTGATGAGAGGAGGGATGATCAGAGATGCCAGGGATGATCATAGATGTCAAGGATGATTAGGGATGTCAATGATGATATTAATTTGTAATTGTTGCTACTTATTGAAGGAGAAGAACTCTATTTGTTTTCATCAAATGCATTTTTTTTAATATGGCACAACTCTGAATGAAATTGGTGATTTAAATCTCTTCTCACAATCTGAGTTTTCAACACTTTAAAGTCCTTAGGAGGGACCCCTGGAGATCTGTGAGAATAGTATAGATGCTTTCCGTTTCTTTCATATTCTCATGAATGGTTTGTTTTACATAGATTAATTGTTTATTCTTATCATAGATTAAAAGCTCATGATTTCTATAGATTAAAATGTTTATGCTTTATTAGATTAAAATGTGCATGATCCCATATATTAAATTTGTAAGTTTTAGAAAAAATATCCATGCTTTCATAGGATAAAATCTCATGTTTTCTTAGATCAATAATCTTTATGTTTTTTATTTTTTTAGTTTAACATTAATTTTCTTTCCAAAAACATAGTACTTTCATAGTTTATATTAAAAATTTAATTTCCTTTTGAAGTTTCCAATTCATTTAAGTTATGCATAAATATTTAAATATAATCTCCTAGCACATACGGTGTAGTGTACTTCGCAAGCTCACATACCCAGATTGACATATAAATTCAACCAATTTAACAATTAATTAAATTCCCAAACATTTTGGCATCGTTTCCGGGGAAGTATACATAGGTGTTACCTTTCAGTTGCATCTCATTCTTAGTTGCATCCATTTAGTTGCATAAGACTAACTTCATTTTAGTACATCCTAGGAGTAGATTCACTAAAAAAAAACTTCAATCACCTACCACCCCCACTATATCACGTGGTGTAGTAAGACCCACATCATCCTCCACATTATGGATTCTTATTTTTGCAGGTAGAATAAGAGATGAAAGAAAACAGGTTGAAGAAATGGATGGAGATGATGACAATGAGGAATATCCTTTTGTATTTTCCATTCAATAAACTAATGTCAATGTTCATATGAAGAACATCCCTCTGTCCATAATTCCTAACTTTAGGTATGAGATCAGAAGACGCAGAAACCTTTCTTTTTTAATTTCAAATAATTTGTAGATCTTACGGCTAATCATTACACATTCAAAAATTGAATTTGTTTCTGGAGATATTGAAGGATAAAGCTCTTAAATGGTTCATGACTTTATGAACAAATTCTATAAGGACATGGGATGATATGAAAAGAATGTTTTTGGAAAAATATAAAGATTATTGCATACACCATGACCTTAGAAATGAAGTCTTTAAGATGAACCAAAAAGAGGATGAAAGCCTAGAAGATTTAGTGGAGAGATTTACTTATAATATCAAAATATCTAAATTTCATAATTTAGGATCAGACACATTAAAAACTCTCTTACTAAATGCTATAAGAGATGAATGGATTGATCTTCTTAACCTAGTGGGAAAAGGAGATGTCTCTCAATTGTCATTTCAAGAGATTTGTGAATTGTGCAAGAACATATCAGGAGGAAAAAAAAAGTATGTAAGATCCCCTCAAGATCCATTTATGACAAGAGTAATTAAATCAACATCAAGATTGGTAATTCAAACTAAAGTTAACAATTTACTAAACATTCTTGGTAATTTAAATGAACAAATTAATATGCTAAGAATGAAAAACAAACAAAAAGTTGAGATTATTTCTTCATTTATATTTTGCCGTAAATGTAGAAAGAAACATGCCTTTCATGAATTTCCACTTGATAACATTAAAATCTGTTAAATCTATGCAGGACCACATATTACTAAAGATTCTCCATCATTACCAGGGTTAAATGTAGTTTACCAAGGAGGAAATGAAACGCTGGAAAAATCCTATTATGTAAGTCCAAGAAAACCATGAAAGAATCATCAATTTGATATGATGCAAGATCTTAATTCATGTTATGCACAACAATTAGAAAGTAATTGGAAAACACCCTTTCCTTGACAACCTTGGCCATCTCAATCCCAATCTCAAAACCAATCTTGGCAACAAGGTTAGCAAGGGCCTCACAGAGGAAATCCACCATATCCTCAATCTTTTAGTCACTATTCTCAATACCAATATTAATGTTATCCATTCCCTTCACCTCCACCACAACACCAAATTCACCATCAGTTGTCCTTAATCCAACCTTTCTCATTACCAACCACACAAACACCCCAAATATCCATTCCCACTCCACTACCTGCACAACCATTTCGAATCCTCAACAATAAAACACCTCAATACACTTACAATTTTGAGGTATTGCAAAATGATTATCTAGCTGCCATTGAAAATCAACAATGAGAAGAACAAGATCAAGATAAGGTCCAAGAATCATGGATGTCGTTGATAAAGAGTAGCTGTTGGAACCTGAGATTGAAAAGTTTCATGCATGCCTACTACCATATTCTCTTAATGGAGATCACATCTCTGAATACTTGCATGGCATGATAGCAAGAAGTGAAGGAAGACAAGATTACATTGAATCTTGGTTCAAGATAGTCATTGGATCCTAGTAATCCATTCTTTAGTGTCTTCTAACATCATCTCAATCAAGATAGTTGGTCTCTCATATACTAGTACATATCAAAGAGTATATTTCAAACCTGGATATGAGTTTATCTATCATCTTGTTACACACATGGTTCCATTGGAAGTATTCATATACTTGAATGAGATTTATTTTTCAAGTAGAGTAGGACATATACAATTGGAAATGAGCTTTTCTTGAAAACCAGGTAACTAGCGAGAAAAGTTCATAATAAGTTCTGCAATTTTATGATGGTTTCAATATTTTATTATGGTTATTAAAATCATTTTTGGTTCTATGCTCGAGTTGGATGACGTGGGACTCCTTAAGGCCCACCTTCCAACAGATCTTGTCCCATCGACCTCAACACCTTATCTAGGATCAAGATCAGAGATTATTTGGAGTGCCTTGGAACTTGCATACATCAATGGCAAGCCTCCTCATTCACAACAATGGGAATACAACAATGTATCTAGATTGTCAGATCTTGCAGGCGACTCGACATCAACACATTCGTTCATCCCTGTCAAGATGCACTCAAGTACCTTAATACCCATTTACATTATCGGTGAGTTGTCTCACATTGGTTAACGATTTTCATCATTGATCGGTAATCCATTTATTTATTTCCATGCTTGACTTCGGCACATTCATTCGCATGGTAATAATTGTATCATGAATTTTGGTTTTTATGAAGACTATATGGTTTTATGGAATCAACAACAACTTGCAACAATATATTTTGTTGGTTTCTTGTAGCAGCATGTTCATCTTGTTTTCATTCCACAATAGCATGATGACACCATGACAACGCTTTTTCATTCATTTCATTTTCAAGCAAAATAATAAAATGGGGTCTATTTCAGTCAATATGAATTATGTTTCATGGTTTCTACTTCAGCATGTAGTACACAATCCAAATCATTAGTTAAAACTTGGAGAAAACAACCATCTCCAAAAATAGACATTTTTTGCAACAACTACGGAAAGTTGCAGTTTCTGCAGCTATTGCTATAACAACATTTTTTTTTGTTGTCGCAGCTTGTTCTAGAGGTAGTTATGGCACAAATATTGCAAGAGATTGGAGCAAAAATAAAAAAAAAATCCAAATTTCTGGGTTTTCTTAGAAAATGGTAAATTGAGTAAGACATGGGCAAAATTTAAAAAAAAAAAGTTCAATTTTCTAGGACTTTTTAGCGGGTTTTTGAGACAAATTTTCAATTTTTATCATTATGCACAAATTAGGACAAAATTTGAAATCTTTGCACAGTAGCTCACTTTCATCAAAAGTGGATTTTGAAGGCATGTAGCGGTAAAAAAAGTAAAAATACACAATTTCCCTTTTGAATCTCTCAATTTGGCCTTAAAATGAGTTCGTGGCATAAGTTTTTTTTTGGCAACATTGGGCAACGTGAAGGGTGAAATAGGGTAGAAATTGATTTCACCATATCTTGCAAATCGTGCATCTATTTGTCCTGAAATTTTTATGGTAAATGCATTGAGGTAGTGTAAATAAATACAAAAATTTCCTGTTTGTATTTTTCAATAAGTTGGTCACTTTCACCTACAAACATTTCTCAATTTTCTCGAGGTCCTTGTAACCATTGGCCAAGATATTTTGTGGTAAGATGCATAATAGTAATGGTAACAATCTCAGAAAATTTTAGGAGAATCCGATTTACCATTTGAGAGAAATTGGAGAAACAAATCTACTGCATGAAAAAAATACATTTTGTGGAGCAAGGTCAAAGTGGTGGTCAACACATCATGGAGTAGAGTACTTGATCCAAGTCAATACCAAATCAACCATCATATCGTGTTCTCTTCTCCAATTCTGGTAAAACTAGCCTTAAATTTTTTAATTTGTTAAAAATTCTAGAAATTTGATCAAAAGTTATTGTAAACTTGTAGTTCCAATTTATCTCCCATTATGTTTTGTCATACCCGTTAACAACCAATCCCACAAGCTATTATTGATTCTTTATGAATAAAGTCCTGCCACCCATACAATCATCTCATTGTTTTCAATGGTCATAATGATGTTCTTCTATGCTTTCACCACTCTCTTGTTTAAACCTTCTCTTCTTGTTAATCCATGCTTTCCTTAATGGTCCATCAACATGATGTTCTTGAGAAACAGAAGAACTTGACTTCATGGTACATGTTTGTAGCACATAATCAAAAGGTACATGGAGCACTTAAATTATGTTTCATATTGTTCATCTTCAAATTTTTAATGGAAGCCAAGAAACGATGAGTACAAAGCCACAAGAAGAAGAAGGTTGCAACAAGGCTTTGTTCACACACCCTTGAAATCACTTGGAATCATATTTTAGGCTTTGATAAGTTGTATAACCCTCACTAAAAAATCTTATTTTGTGTTATGTGCAATTCATCTTGTCAAATCTTCACATTGGGAAGTCTTCTTCATTCATTAGTTTGTGAGTTCTTGAAGAAACTGTTTGATAACATTGTTGAAATAGGATTGGCTACTATGCATGGATGATAAGAAGACAATCATTATGGGCTGCAATCTATGATCATTTCCAGCCAAACTAATGGGATGAGTTTCACAAGGATGGAAAGAAAATTCTATGGATGTAGTAAGAGTCTTGATGTGTTCTTCACAATATGGAATTCTACCAAGGATTGAACAAATTGTGCATAACTAAGTAGTGACAAGAACCTCATAAATAGTTTCCAGTTTATTGAAAGAGCTATATTTAAAAAAAAAACATGAAAAATTACTTGGATGTGCTACTTTTTGGGCACCCTTGCCCTTTACACAATTTGTATATGATAATTTGCAAGGGGCTAATAAGTAATGTAGGGATGTTTGTTTTATTAGAGATGAACAAATCATCAGCCATCACTTCCACCATTGTAGCATCCATGAGCAACCTAGTATGTGAAGACTTCAAGTTGTTTGAATTTCAAAGGAGGATGGGTAACTCTTCTTTCTTACTCTAATGACACAACAAGAAAGTGTAGAAACAAAGAGTTATGCTACCAGATTAGTAATCTTGAAAAATAGAGAGAGAAAAGTGCATCTTATTGAGATAGAGGGTCAATATTGCTCTCTTGGAGCTTTGGTCAAGGATTTAGTTGAAATGACAGAATAAAGGAACACAAGGAATTGGTTGGATTATGAAACTTTGTAATGTTTTTTTTGCATGAGGACATGAAAAATCTTCAGTGAGGGGGACAGTTAGGCCTCAAACTTGTCATGATTTTGTTGATGAAACAATCCATTTTCGCATCATTCCATTCACCCGTTGTCATCATTTTTAACTGCATTTCTTCATAAACGTACGAAATTCCCGCATACATGTTTACTACATGGTTTATTACTTTTATTTCCATTATTTTTAATGAATTAAGAAGAATTTTGCAATGTTTTACTAATGACAATTTAGCAAGTTTAAGTTATTGTAGTTTTGTCAAGTTTTTGTAGCTATCTCCATGGTTGAGGTAGTAGCACCAATCTAGAAGGAAATATGACAATTTGACTTAGTTTTTAGAAGCTCCAATATGGATTTGTATTGGTCGAATTCCACCCACCTCGCACATGTGGACCTCCAACATACAATTAAGGGAAAATCACAACAATTTTGACCAGTGAACTTGAAATGTGTTTTCTGAGCAAATGAAAGTGAATTTTGAAAAAAGAAAACATGGGTTTTATTTAGCACAACCCATTTAGGTTTCTTGTTTGCAGTTTTCTCCAATTCGTTACCAGTTGGGATATTTTCGAAGTTCTTTGGAGCCTTATTTTGCAGATTACGTGGATATATGTTTTTCAATTTTTCATTTAATTCATAGTAAACAAAAAGTCTTGAATGAGTTGTTATTTAGCAAATTCATGGCATAGAGATAAGTTTGATCAAATTTGCGCTGATCTTTGATAATAAAAAAATCCATGAAATTTTATTTGATTTGATCTTATGACCAAAACACAAGCAAGAAAATTATGACTTTGTTAATTGTCTCAAAATTCTATAAATTGCAGTCTCTTTGATGAGAGGAGGGATGATCAAAGATGTCAGGGATGATCAGATATGTCAAGGATGATCAGAAATTTCAAGGATGATCTTAATTTTTCCTTGTTGCTGCTTATTGAAGGAGAAGAACTCTATTTTGTTTTCATTGAATGTATTTTTTTTAATATGGCGTAACCCTAAATGAAATTGGTGTTTTAAATCTCTTCTCTTGATCTGAGTTTTCAACACCTTCAGGAGGCCCCCTCGAGATATGTGAGAATAGTAGTATAGATGCTTTCCATTTCTTTCATATTGTCATGAATGGTTTGTTTTACATAGATTAATTGTTTATGCTTATCATAGATTAAAAACTCATGATTTCTATAGATTAAATGTTTATTCTTTTTAGATTAAAATGTTCATGATTCCATAGATTAAAGTTTGAAAATTTTAGAACAAAATCTCCATGCTTTCATAGGATAAAATATCATGTTTTCTTAGATCAATAATCTTTATGTTCGTTTTTTTTAGTTTAACATTAATTTTCTTTCCAAAAAATTAGTACTTTCATAGTTTATATTGAAGAATCTAATTTCCTTTCGAAGTTTCCAATTCATTTTAGTTATGAATAAATATTGAAAGTTAATCTCCTAGAACATACAGTATAGTGTACTTCACAAGCTCACGTCCCTAGATTGACATATAAATGCAATTAATTTAACAGTAAATTAAATTACCCAACAGGGTCCAAAAAAGAATTCCTGGGGCATTGTCCCGGACCCCATATTTGGGGGCTTCCGCCCCCATGAAATCCCCCAACATGGGGGGTTGCATCCCCCATGTGACCCCACTACTGCATTCGTCGCAACAAACAGGGGGGTTTGCCACCCCCTCGTGCGTGCGACTAGTCATGGAAAGAATATAACACACACCCAACAATGAAGTTATTTTTTGATGTTGTCCACTAAATAGATAAATAATTTGGTTTTCACTGTTCATATGCCGATAATTGTTGTTTGTGGAAAAACTATGTTTGAAATACATGTGCTTTATGCTTATTTTGGAAGCCCGAAATTTTAAATAGATTCATAATTAAGATCCTGGATTCCTAGAAGATGTTTAATGGAATGTTTTAAGGTAGATACCATTGTCTATATGGGATGCGTAGGGCTTTATTTTTCCTCTTCTATTAATGGAAATATTCAACTATTGCAAGTGTATGTATAATTGCTTCATGAACACTAGAAATTTTCCAAAACAATGGAAAATTGTAATACTCTCCATGGAAAAATATTCCTTGGGGATGTTTTCCATGTTTCTCCTATATCATAATCCAGAAGTTAACACATAATGTAATCAACAGATCATATGAACTACTCAAATGGTTGGTTATATACATTTGTAAGGAATGAATTTTTCATTGGAAATTCTATTTCCATTGATAATTTACATTGTCGATCTAAATTTTAAATTTAGCCCCGTAAATGCTAAATTGAAGGAAACAAACCTTGATGATAGTGTTGGATGGTCAAGGAAGGCATCCAGGGACATCATAATACCATGCAACTAAGGAAATGTATAACTATATCACCTTCCATCAGGTAAATAGAGGTGAATCGTAGAAGTAATCTTTTGCTCTCGAAATTCTTTCATTGCAATCTTCGATCACCAAAAAAAATACAAACTCTTTCAAACCCTTTTAAAATAACTACTACATTGGAAAACTGACAAAAGATAAAGATAAATGGTCATTTCAAGTCCTACCAAATGCTTCTAACTCAATGTGCATTTAAAAAATGAGATTTAATTCATAATAGATAGAAATTCATTCAAAATGGAAAAAGAAAAGGAATAAAACAAAGGTCGGTCAAAATCAAATATACATCCAATGGATCAGTCTTTCCTTCAAGTTCAACCATGACAGGCGCATTGATACTGCCATAGGCAAATGTCAAGTTGACGACCATAAATTATTACTATTTAACTAAGATGTAACCTAGGATTTATTGAAATATATCTCTCTAAATTAATGATTAATATTGACTTGTATTGATCCTACAGTTCCATGCTTTGCAAGACATAAGAAATAGAGAAAAACAACACATATTTTTTGGGAATAAGAAACATGCACCCGTGTCCCCTCTCCAAAAATATATATTATACATAATAAATTTATTAGTAACATAGTAATGTAGATTCAAGAAGAAATTAACTGTCCTAAATAGCCTATTGACACATGCTTGATTTGCAATGCTCGAGTGCCTAGTATTCTAGCACACTCATATTTCGTCTTGAACTTTGAGGGTTTTTCAGGTTTATCACTTGGTTTTTCCTGTTCTACAAGTTCTTTATCAGCCCCTCCAAGTGTATCAAAGGTAACTTATTTGTGTTATTGTTCCTTTGCCCTTACCTCTTCTTGCAAAAAATTCAAATTATGAGAGCAAGAGAACCCATGATATTTTGGGTACACATTTAACTTTGATAAAGAAGGGTTACCACTGATTTTCATTTTGACCATAAATCATAAAAAGAAAAAAGGAAAATGGATAATAATATACCTAAATATTAGGTTTGAGAGGCTCCTCTTTGTTAACACAGAAAAATTGTACACACGTTAATACAATCTAGATGACACCCATAGTTGCCCAACAGAACATACAGGTGAAGACTTTCCAGCTGAAGACATCATGAAAAATAAAAATAAAAAAATTTCGAAGGTCTTAATTGTAGAATTTATTCGCGTGGACCATCGAAAGGCCAAAATTAGTGACTGTGCGACTTTTCCTTCGATAGCTGCACACTCAAAGGAAAATCCAACTCAGGAGTTCAGTACCACTTCACAAACTTGGAAGATGGGATTCCCTGACATGTTCTAGTCAAGGACATGTGATTTCGAGTCGCCTCGGAGATATGTAGCCCCCAAGGGATCCTCTTGTCCTACTCATAAGTCATTTTCTCATTAATGGACCAAGAGATGGAAGAGGGATTCAAAATTATATATAAACAGGCCATTGGAAGACCGAAAACAAGGAAATGTTATGCTGGAAAATTTTTCTCTAGAAATCCTGCATTCCATTATTGAGAAGAAGTAGAGAATTGTTATGCTGGCCAAATTGCTTCTCAACAATCCAACATTTTAGTGGGAAGAGGATTTCACTATTGAGAGAGTCTTCATACTTCTTTGAGAGAGAGGAGAACCTAGTTACAAAGATATTGAGGAAATGAACTTCCTTTTTGGGGATTTTTAAGTACCATAGCTCAAACAATTCCCTCCAATTGTTTTAGTATTCATCAATTATATCTCTTCTACATTCAACAGTCAATAAAGGGAGCCATTTTCCATTACTTTGTTGACTTGTTTGCTTCATCAAGCATTGTCTATGTGTTTGTTTCTTAGTTTTTAGTTTTTGTCTATGTATGCATTGTCTTCACCATTTATAGTTCTTTGTTAACTCATGCTTGTCCACTAAGAGAAATCGACTGTTTGTGTTTTCTTTGCAGGGAACAACCAACTTTTAAGAAGGTGGCTTTTTGGTACCCCATAGCAACAAATACACTACCAAAAATTTGGCGACTCCACTAATTTATTTTATTTTCTTTAACAGTTGTTTTTGCAGGACCTCCTCTTTGCATTATCACTGCTTGGTGCATTCGTCATCTCTATGGAATTTTTGTAGGACCTTCTTGACCTGTTTTCGGCTGAGAAATTTTACTGTTCATTCTATTTCGTTTTCCCCACAGTTTTTGTTTAGAGGGACGTGCATGCGCGTTTGTGCATAGGAAAACTCGCACGGTTTATATAGAGCACAAAAATCCATTATAATTTTTCTTTCCTAGGCGATTGGCAGCCTTTAGTGAATTTCCTTCACCTTTATAAAAATTTTCCAGTTAGTTCATATTGCTTAGCTACTTTACTAATCACTGTTAGTAGAGTAATTACATAATTATCTTTCCTTTTTACATAATTACATTATTATCCACAAACCTTGTTACTAACCAAAGAATTGTTATTTCATTAGTTTTTTGAACTCGGACCAACTATTACTACAAAAAGTAAGTAATCTCTCCTTCCCTTGCGGCTTTTAGATGAAGCTGGGTTTGCATGTGAATTTTTTCTTAAAGCACTTGATTTTTCCATCTCCCTTTAGGCACACGTGATGTAATAGGAAAATAGTAAGTGGCCCATTATCCACACATTATTTTTTTCATGCAAGGAACAATCCAAACTTAGTGTAATTAGAGGGTATTGTAAAGGATCACCGAATATCCACATCTTATCACACTTTGTATGTTCACTTTTCCACTTGCACACACATTACACATCACACACTAAGATTCTATAAGCTTTGTACAAAAGGGCATCTAGTTTCTAGAGATTTTTTTACTTAGTTTATTTTTGCTTACATTCTCACACCATAAGTGAAGCAAGACTCCTAAAATAAACCATAACTTGAACCAACTAAATTTCCCCACAAGGGCCACAAAAGAATTTATAGTTCAAGTTAGGACCATTTGGGGTTTTACTTAGTTTATTTTTGCTTACATTCTCACACCATAAGTGAAGCAAGACTCCTAAAATAAACCATAACTTGAACCAACTAAATTTCCCCACAAGGGCCACAAAAGAATTTATAGTTCAAGTTAGGACCATTGGGGGTAGGCATCCCATAAGCCGCCATGGTCATGTTACATATTTGAAACATAGAAGTTGACTTTTAGGGTGCTTAAAATCCTTCATCATCCCATGGAAAAGACTACCTGAGCACGTCAGAAACCTGATTCATAGGGGGTTCGACTTAGGTTCAATGTGTGCGGTAATATTTGGGGCTACCCGACCCATCTAGTGCTCAGTACTGGTAACTAACTACCAAGAAGCTAAAGACTTGACTGCTCACGTGGGACAAAGGTATCTTAGTGGCCAAAATTAGGGCATCCTTTCCATATAGGTGGAGGTGTGGGAAACACTAAAGCCTCATCCATTACCTTGGTTGATTCTATGACTGTTGGAAAGTGTCGCATGTTATCTTGAGACATTTCCCCAGTACCCATCCGAAGACATCTCCACAAGGCCCAGTTACTTTGAGAATGGGAAGGACAAATAGGTCTTCATATGATCTTTTATCATACGCAAAAAAAAAAAAAAACTAAAAGAATTTTTTGTTTGATTGATCACATAGCATAAGTTAAAGGGAAAGTAATCATTTTATTTTTCGCTTTGTTTTATGTATGTGATTTACTTTCTTTGATACTTATCTCCTTCCCTCATCACATGAAGTGACACACACTCTACTCGACACCATAGGGGACCCCATGACTCCCCGTCATTCTAGAAATTTATAAAACCTCCCCACATTACTAGGAGGTGTTCCACGTATCTCAAAATTTAAGCGTAGAAGACACCACATAGCCACCATTATAGGATCATCCTTTATTAGTGAAAATTCGGTTGAGACCCCTCCTCATCAAAACACTCCTTTTACTAACCCTCAGGGGACTCCACATGCTACCCCTCAGGGGACCCCTCACACTACCCCTCAAGAGAGTCCTTGTGGTACCCACTAGGGTAACCCATCTCACACTTCCCTGCAGGGAACCCATTTACATACAGCAGTTCAAAATCACTTTTCGATGGAAAAAAAAATTAAAGTAACATTTTCAGCTTCCTTGAATATTCTCGATTTAAGTTAGTTTACCTATGACCCTATTGTACATGGCCAAAAGCAGCCACCCGTGCCAACCAAGCTACCTTCGAATGTTCCAAAATTTGAAGGGAATAAAGGAGAAGATCTGGGAAACCATGTTATGCCCTTTCAACTTTGGTGTTCATCAAACAGTGTCATGGAAGACACTATTCACCTGTGACTATTTAACAACACCCTCAAAGGGCCTGCATTAAAATGGTACATAGGCCAACCCTTTAGATCACATGCGAACTTCAATTCCCTAGCCACAAAATTTCTTACATTCTTCTAGCTCCCAGTCCTTCAAGACTCAAGACTAGAGCTCATAACCCATTTCAAACAAACATATGCTACACAGATATTAGACCTCATCCACGAATGGAAGAAATGGCATAGATTGTGCAAGGCTCATTTGGAAGAAAAACTCCTCCTCAACTTGTTTTTAAGATCTCTCACATCATAAATCACAAAATATGTGGTGAATTCTTCCCCATAAAATGAGGAAGACCCTATCAGCAAAGTTGACCAATTAGAGCTCATATACAAACAATCTGGATACCTCTACCATGTCCTTCTAGATGCACCTTGCCTACAAACTTTTAAACTCGAGTTACCAGGCGCATCTAGTGCTGAAGATGGGTTGATTGGGACCATAGCCCAAAATCAACCAGGAAATATCTTTCAGTACTCTGGAAACATGTGCATTGTCTAACCATTTGGTACCATGCTTGCAGCACCTCTACCACAAAACATAGGATATTATCTCAGTCAACCTACCCCTCTACAGAAAGCTACTTTGTATGTTGTCCCATGCCCTCCCTTGCAGGGTAGCCAATACCCCCCCACGTAGGGTAGCCAATATCCTCCCACACAGGGAAATGCATATCCCCACAGGATTGCGGAAATATTTCCCACTTCCCATAACACATATGCTAACCAAGGATAGGGGAACTAGTATTTCGCTTTTCCAACACCTCAACAAACTAACCCACCAACACAAACTAATGTAGGGGATAATTTTGTGCGACCTTATCTCTCTCAACAACAACAATAATTTGAACAACTAAACATTGTTAACCCACCCAATGTTGTTAAGAAAAAAGGAAAGAACAAGCCAAAGGTAGAGCCTGGAAAAGGGGGAAATAATCAACAACAACCTCTGTGGGAACTGACTAGGGGCAACCCCAACCAGAATCCAAATCAGGAATAGACCAATAGTAACCCACAAAGGAAAAATAATAACCATGGTTTATAGAGGAATCATGCTTGTGTCACTTGCGGGAAATGCGATCATTACACCCATAATTTTCCTCAACTCCCTGAGTTGAAGAGGATCAAATATACTAGGGGGAAGGGGGGACAAAACCAACAAACTGTATTAATGAAAAATCCCTTCCCCGATGAGGGAGTGGTAAATACTCAATATGAAACCTCCCAAAAACATTATCAAAATCCTCTTAGAGGAAGTTCCCAGAGTAACTCAAGTCATGACATTTACACGGAAAGGGAAGACATTCTCCTACAGACGTGGAACCAGGATTACAAAACTCCACTAGAAATCAACCCTTCCACCTCAACCACCACAACACTTACAAGACCTTTGACAATCCCTCAACGTCCTATAGAAACCATCCCAAAAATGGTCAAAGGGAATTTGCGACAAACAATACATAACTCAAAGGTTTCTCATAGCTATAATATAGTTGATGGCTTGGCTCAATCTCCATTAGCTGTGCCACCATTGGAAGTCTTGCAAACTTCTCCAAACCAACAAGAAGCCTTAATTTCTACATTAGGTGCAATCGACCCTGTCGGTTCTTGTTTAATGTATTTGGACCTTGATAGCGCTACACCCACCACAAAGGCAGTGCCACTGTAGGTTGTGTAGACCTATGGAATTTGCGCATTATCAACATCATTGGGTTCTACAACGACAACAACCAAGTCATTTTATTTCTTGTCTACAAGCACAACTAGGCCTGACTGCACCATCACAGCCTCATGCAACCTAGCTCAACATTAGATGATATTTTTCATCCAAATTAAGATATCCTAGAGGCCATGATAGAACCTAAATATCCATGGGATGTTATGCATCACCATTCATTCTTTGTACCTGAAAAATCATTTTCACCTATTGATGCACATAGTCATGATATTTGCACAATAGAAACAAAGGACTTCCTGCCACTCCATCCCGACACTAAAGGAATTTGAGGAAGGGAATATTCCCAGTATCTCACCCACCGACAAGGTCGACAAATCCACCAAATGTTACATAGTATTTTGTCACAGTTCTATCCTGTATCCTGAAGCATCAAAATCACGAAAGATATCACTATATTAACCATGAAGCATATATAGATGCTTCCTTGAGGATCATCCGAATTGGATAATTATATTTGTTTTCATCCATATTGATGCATTCGGAGTGGAAAAAGTGGAGGAATCAGCTCACAAGACCGTTTTTATTGGCGAGAGCTAGTTTGGCAAAATAGGGTCTGAAACCTTCCAAGAGCGTTTCGAGGCATTAAACGACGTTTTTTGGGGTTAAAAAATTGTGTCCTACGTGAATCAACTTTTCATGCTATTATACACAGAGAAATCTTTCCAACGGTGCAAAAATCGCGTCAATTGGAGTCCATATGCAAAAGTTATGCCACCCAGAAGTTGACCTTCATGTTTTCACACTATAGTTCGGGAGGATGCCGCGTCATCCCCATTATTCATGAAAAATGGGCTAGCCACGTGTTTGTGATGTAAAATGATCTAGAAGAGTATATTTTGTAACTCTAGTTAAGAGTTGATGTAGTCAAAATTAACCACTAGCAGTCTATCAGGCTGTGTTGTAACTGGGCCACTAGGTGGTAGAGGCATTCCATTCTTTTGAGAGAATTTTGTTCCATAGTTGAGAAAAGATAGCTAGGATAAATAGGAGGTAGAGAACACAGAGAGGATATGTGCATTGTATCAGTCCACGGGTCACACACATTACTTCTTTGTATATGCAACTATATTTTCAGACAGAGAAAGAGAGATAAGCAACCTCACCTTCCAGTTGGGTTTTCTCTCGAAATGGTTTCCAAAAGAGAATATCTTGTGTATTATGTGTGTGTGTGAGCTTATTTTCTCATTCTCTATTTTTTTGCTTGATTTAATTTTACATTCATGCACTAAATACAGTTAATTTTACAGATCTAGAAATTAAATGAAACTGTAATAGTGTAGAATCTTAGATTTTTAATATAATATTATCAGAGCCATTGTGACGAAATGTCCAGTGGAATATCCACAACAGTTTATGGATCATTTGGTATCAAATAAGTTTTATTTGGGTATTTTGTGGATATTACAAGGATCTATATTGGCATGGCCAAAAATCATAAAACCATAATCATGGGCGATGAATCTATAAACGAACCTTTTGATTCTGCAGAGGTGAGGTTTTCATGGCTCGAAAAACAAGTCACAGATATAAACCGCAATGTAAACCTCATCATGACAGCCCTACGAAATAATCTGGGGATATTTGGATAAGAAGGGGGTTCGAATGAAGAGGATAAATCAAAAGGGGGATTAGGAGATTGGGAAGACATAGATAACTAGATGAAGAAAGAACCCGAAAAAGATCAACCCAGTTTGAGTGTCATGAACCAATCCCTATTTAAAATGGAAGAAAAAGGAAATATCAAGCCATAACATGGTGAGATTGATGCTCTGAAGCTGAAACACTAGTTGCAACAACTGGATGTTTATTTCAGTGTCCATCATATCGAGGAAGGGTAGAAGATCTCATTCGCGCAACTGAAATTGGAGAGTCATGCACTGACTTGGTGGGAGAGCCACACGCAAAACCTGAGCTTGGAGGGAGAACCTCCAGTGACTAAGTGGGAGGATTTCAAAACCCTCATTAATTCATAGCTTTATCTCATTGGGTACATGGAAGACCAACTGAACTGGTGGCATTACTTCAGGAAAAATTCAGGCGAAAGTGTGTAAGAGTACACCACATAATTCAAAAACATGGCTATAATGTTGGGTATCTCTCCAAAGAACCCAAATGTACTCCTCAAGTATTTGGGGGCTATGCACTGCCATCTTCATGAGAAAATGATGTTGTTCAAGCCCAAAGCAGTGCACGAGTCTTGTGTGCAAGCACAGTACCTGCAAAACATAGGCCTGAAAAGAGCACAATCATGTGGATCAAAGCAAAAGGAGCAACAAGATGCTTCTAAGGAGAGGAAGAAGAAGCAAAAAGGGGGAAAAGATAAAACGATGACAACCACAACACACCGGTACAAAGATCCTAGTAGCCACTGCAACATTGATGGCCATACAGAAGAGAAGTGCTAGAAATTGCATCCAGAGCTAAACCTGAAGAAAAAGAAGAAAGATAATAAGAAGAAAAATCTCATGGCCACTGATTCGAGCAACCAAGTTGAAAGAAACTCAGACGTGGATGAGAAGATCGTTTGTACATCAGTGCAGAAGGAGGTGAATCTGAGTAGCCTTCAACAACAAGAAGAGAAAGAAATGACCAAACTCTTCCATGTAAAGATACAGGTCAAGAAGACAAATGTTGATGCTCTATTCAACTCAGGATCGCAGGAAAATATCATTGCAAAAGATATTGTCAAGAAGTTGGGGCTGGAAGTTCGTGATCATCCAAACCCATATCCACTAGGATGGGTACATAAGGATGTAGAGCTGAAGGTAACAAAACAATGTAAAATTAGATTTGCTATCAGTGTTGATTTTATTGATGATGTAGATCTAGATGTGGTCTCCCTTGATGTATGTGGAGTCATGTTTGGGAGCCCATACATGTACATGCGTGATGCAATATTAATGAGGAGAGCTAACCAGTATTGGCTCATCAAGGATCAAAAATCTTTCTTCATCAACGCGCACAAGGGCAAGTCGAAAATTTCACTAGTAAGTGCCAACCAACCCAAGAAATTGATCAGTTCCAGCAAGAAGTATGTTTTATTGTTTTTAAGGGAAAATAAGTCTGTAGAGGAGTCAATACGAGGCAAGGCATCCCTAGAGGGGTGTACTAAGAAACAATTTTTTTTTGGAGGATTTGTTATAGGCATACATGGACCTGTTTCGAGAGCCTAAAGGGCTACCCCGTAGGACAGAAGTAGACCATGAGATCTAGCTATTGCCAGAATCCCCACTACTAAATATGGGGTTGTATAGGTAGTCTATTATAGAAGCAAGTGAGGTGAAGAAATGGTTGCAGTAGCTACTGGAACATGGTGTCATTTGACTGAGTACATCACCATGTTGGTCACCCATCATCATTATTCCAAAGAAGGATGGGACTTGGCAGATGTGGATAGATTGCGGGGCGTTAAATAAAATCATGCTCAAGAATAGATACCCCCTGCCTAGGATAGATGATCTGTCAAATCAGTCGCAGCAAGAAAATTATTTCACCACGCTAGACTTGAAGTCTGGATATTACTAGGTTCGAGTCAAAGAAGAAGAGACATGGAAGACCGCCTTCAAGACCAGGCAAGGTTTGTATGAGTGGCTAGTTATGCCATTTGGACTATGTCATGCACCAACTACATTTATGAGATTAATGAATGATGTACTGTGCCATTTTTTAGATTCATTTGTTATTGTCTATTTGGATGATATATTGGTATATAGTGCTTCCTGGGAGGAGCATATTTCACATTTGACGCAGGTGCTGGAAACATTGAAGAAGCACCAGCTACTAGAAAATTTCAAGAAGTGTGAGTTTGTGCAATAGTCCTTGGTGTATTTGGGATATGTGATTGGTGGAGGAGAATTGAAGTTAGATCCTTCCAAGATGGAGGCCATCATGAAATGACTAGCACCTACTAATGTTACGGAGGTTAGGAGTTTCATTGGAGCAACACAGTACCTGAAAAAATTCATAGCATCGTTTTTAGTGGTAGCAGCATCGCTCCATGCCATAATAGAAAGTGGAAAGAGTTTCTAGTGGGGAAAAGGGCAACAAAAGGCTTTGGATGATTTAAAGAAGATTAGTGAAGCACTAGTTTAGGAATTACCAAACTTGCAATGACCATTTGAAGTGGAGATAGATGTGAGTGGGTATGCTATGGGAGTTGTCTTGATGCAAGGAGGAAGGCTCATTTGCCACCATTCTGAAGTATTTCATGGCGTAGTTCTTAAATGACCTACTTGCAACAAGGAGATCTATGCCATGGTGAAAGCTATGAAGAAGTGGAAGAATTATCTGATGGGAAAGGAGACAATAATCCACACATATCACCAGCTGTTACAGTACCTGCAGACCCAAAATAAGCTATGACAAACTAGGCATTACAAGTGGATGGGGTTTTACAATAGTTTCATTTGGTGATCAAGTATAAGAAGGGCATCACAAACAAGTTGGCCGATATTATTTCAAGGCCACCCACATCAAAGATTACATATTTGGAGACTCTTATGCAAATGGAGCCATTCACCCATGATGCATACAGAGAGGCATATTTAGAAGATGAGGACTTCAAGGAGGTGTATCAGCAGTTGCAGAGTCAGAGTCATGTGCACGATGGCAACAACACCATTGACTACCATCTCCAGGATGGGTTACTCTACAGGCTGGATAAGCTATGTGTTCCTAAAGGTGAGCGTTTGCAACTGATTAGAGAGGCTCACACCTCCAAGGTTGCAAGGCACTTTGGTGTAGGGAAGACCGTGGATAACTTGCAGAGGTATGTGTATTGGCCCAAGATGCAAGAACAGGTAGTTAGGTTCATAAGAGGATGCATTCTTTGTTGTACCGGTATGCCTAGCAATAGAGAATAGGGTCTATATCATCCATTACCTGTACCTACTCATCCTTGGGAAAGAATTTCCATGGACTTTGTGGGAGGTTTACCGACAACCAGGAAGGGACATGACTACCTGTTCATGGTAGTTGACAGGTTCAACAAGATGTGTGTTCTGATGCCCTGTAAAAAGACCATCAATGGACAAGAAGCAGCAAACTTGTTCTTTAGATAGTTCTGGGTACACTTTTGGATACCACGGAGCATCATTTCAGATAGGGATATAAGATTTCTCAGTGAATTCTAGACTACATTATGGGAGAAGATGGACACGAATATGAAGATATCTACAACATTTTATCCACAAACAGATGGGTAGACAGAAGTAGTCAATAGGACTTTGGTGCAGCTTTTGAGGGGTTACAACGAGAAGCATTCAAAGACCTGGGATGAAAATCTGGTATATATACAACATTCTTATAATAGACAAGTCCACACTTCTACATGAAAGTTCCTAATTGAAATGTGTTTTGGATATTTTCCATCATTGCCTTTGGATATTACATATGGGAAGCAAGGAGGAGTGAAGGAAGACATTACATGAGATGCTTTGAGGGCAGAAAAATTTATAGAGAATATCAGGAAAACTCATCTACAAGTACAAGAAACACTTCAGAAGTCACAGGTGAAGTATAAGGCTAGACATGATCAACATAGAATAGAGAAATCATTCAAGGTGGGTTACAGTTGAACAAGGAGAGGCTATAGGGGCCTGATAAGAAAATCAAGGCTCTAAGGTATGGTCCCTTTGAGATACTGGAAAAAGGTGGGTGATAATTCCTATCGACTTAGTTTACCACCATATATGCACATTTACTTAGTTGTAAATGTGAAGAATTTGATACTCTATGAGCCTTCCATGCTAGATCAGGAAGAGGAACAATTCCTACCTTCTATGGAGGATTTGGCACCATACGCTTAGGCAGAGTTAACAAAAGATACAGTTTTGCAGAAGAGGTCCAGAACTACAAGATAAGGGCAACAAGACCTTTCGCAGATTGGGTTGAAGGGACAACTTCCAGGAAAAGCTAAATGGTACACCAGAGAGAAAGTGGAGGAAAAATTTCCTCACCTCATTCAATAAAATATTTTGGGGACCAAAAGCCTCCCAAAATGGGGAGGTGTGATCTGAATTGGATCATTATATTGTTTTTCATCCATCTTGATGCATTTGGAGTGGAAAAAGTGGAGGAATCAACTCACAGGGCCATTTTTATTAGCGGGATCCAATTTGGCAAAACAGGGTCTGAAACCTTCTAGGAGCAATATGAGGCATCAAATGACGTTTTTTGGGGGGTAAAACTTTTCCTATTATGTGCAACACCTTTCCATTGTATTCTACACATAGAGAGCTTTCTAACGACGCGAGAATCATGTCAATCATATTCCATATGAAAAGTTATGCCACTCAGAAGTTGACCTTCCTATTTTCACACCTATAGCTCGAGAGGATGTCGCGTCAGCCTCATTATTCATGGAAAAGGGGATAGCCACATATTTGTGATGTAAAAGACAAGAATATTATATTTTGTAACTCTATTTAAGAGTTGATGTAGTCAAAATTAACTACTAGTAGGCTATCGGGTTGTGTTGTAACTGGGCAACTAGGAGGTAGAGGCATTCACTTATTTCGAGAGAATTTTGTTCCATAGTTGAGCAAAGATAGCTAGGAGACATAGGAGAAAGAGCACACAGAGAGGATCTATGCATTGTAGCAGCCCATGGGCCACATACATTACTTCTTTTTATTTGCAGCCATATTTCCAAACAGAGAAAAAGAGCGAAGTGGCCTCACCTTCCAATTGGGTTTTCCATCGAAAGGGTTTCTCAGAGAGAATATCTTGTGTATTATGTGTGTGTGATATTATTTTGCCGTTCTCTACTTTTCTTATTGATTTAATTTTACATGCATGCACTAATTACAGTTAATTTTACAGATCTAGAAATTAAATGAAATCGTAATAGTGTAGAATCTCATATTTTTAATATAATATTATCAGATCCATTGTGATGAACTATCCAGTGGAATATCCACAACATTTTACATATTAGAAGAATGGAATAAAAGTTTCCCTGAAAGAGTTCCTGAGAAAACTTGTCAAAAACCTATTTTTTAGGATCATAGCATTTTGCAACAGTGGTGACCCGTGCTACTAGCTTATTGCACTCTTCTAACTTAGCACTGCCAGTGTGACTTTTATAGGAAAATCTGCGTTGAACCTCTTCAGGAAGTTTTTCCTAAAGTGGAGGAGAAGCTTCTCTTAGTAGAAGCCTCGAGAACGACGAGTTGGTTACAGGTGAATAACAATTAGAGTGAGACCTCCCACTCTTGGTTGCTGATCCTACTCTCATGGATATTCCCCTTGAGTTGTGGAACCTCTCCCTCCTTTTATGGATCCTTAACTCCCTCTCCTTCCCTATAAATGAAATCCCTACTATCCATAATTGGTTGGTCATTTCTTGGTTGCATTGTTATGCTGAAACTATGCCTAAATTTTGTCCATTTTGCTAAGGAGAAGGAATGCTTGAAGGTGTTGGCTAGGAATTGGGAACTCATCCAAAGTAGACTTCAAACATCAAGGCTTAAGTGGTTGTATGCTTCCCTCATTTTCTATTAATAAATACATCATGTGTTTACTTTCCATAAGTGTGTAAATCATTACTCATTTAGTATGATACTCCTTGATCTATCATATAGTTTATGTTAGAATGAATTATGCTATGTATGCCTTTTTTTTTATCTTCCTTGCGGGTACTCATCCACAATGGCATAAAGAGGATTGAACTTGGAAGCGATAAGATTGAAGATGACATCAACGAGCATTTAGCATCAAAGTGAGGTAGGTCATCTATCCTACTTTGTATTTTCTGATATAAACTAGGAAAGTTTGCACATGTTTGTCTAGTTTGTTGCTAGATCTTCTTATAGGACTAGAGAGATCGCTTCTGTCCGTAGAAGGGATTGTTTGCACAACACAAAACCAGGCATAGTTGTAGGAATCTCATTGGGGGAAAAATTTTCTCTCGAAGAAATTGGCTCCTACAAAGCCTTGTTACATGAATACATGGACATTTATGTGTGGCCATATTCTGAGATGCCTGGCATCAACCCTTCGATCATGGATCACCACACTGACACATGGCCCGAAGCTTACCGAGTTAGCCAAAAGAAACACCAGCTTCACTCGTTTAGAGAACCCATCAGGTGCGCCTTTTTGTGTTTTTGGTAAATCCTTCTTTCTAGTTTGAATATTTTTATAGAGGGATGTTTTCAATTGGGGTATTGGCTTTTGAAGTTTCAGGATATTAACACCTTCACAACAAGCCCATTCCCCTGACGGAAATTGATAGTTAATGTATCATTCTCCACTCAGCATGTTAGGCTTACTCCAAATCTTTTCATATCCCACCATAATTTCTCTAAAATAAACCATCAGGTTCACCATCTCGACCACACTTGCCATCACCTTCCACCTACACATGGTAAATGTCCACGAAGGTTAATAGAGCCCCACCTGCATGGATCACCCCAGTTCATCGTCCCCTTTAGACTATTGGTATCCATGTCCATTCCCCCTGACATGGGATCCAGTTTATGCACATGTATCAAAGGTCAACCTCATACTTCTCTTATTTCAATCTTTCTTACCTCCCCTACTCTCGGGTTGCCACCCTTGATCACAGATGGATTGAACCGCATGCACCATTTCATGCTACATTAGGCCTACCATCCACCCATATTATAGTATACCATCTGTGTCATTCCATTTGCCTCACCAACATCACACTGAGACCAATCAATGGGGCTCTCACCCTCAGCAAAAGATCCTAGCTGCATCATCATGCAAGTTGTTGTTTTCTTAGGGTACCCATCTGCGTGTTTATACATCCTAAGCCACCTTTGCATTCTTTTTTCAAGTGTACAATTTTTTTAGGAAAAGGGTTCCCACCCATATTTTCGCGTCTCATACTTTACGCCAGTCCCTAGTTTCCTTTGGTTGGAGCTCGTTGGTCACCACACCATTCATTGATCTTCATCACACCAATCAAAACATGCTTATACCTATCTTGTATGTCCTACTAACTCTAGGGACATTTCCCCCAGAAGAATTGTTTTAACTTCCACCACTCGCATTACAACTCCAACCTCGAGCAATGATTTGTATCCATTGATATTATTAGATTTCGTTATCATGCCTTGTTGACCCACCATATTACAGTCATCTTTATCCTTCATCTTGATTCCCCGAATCAACATTTCAGGTGGTTGGTGCTTCTTTCCTGTTGAATTCAACAACCATATTCCAAGACCGAAGCAACACCTTGGTTGCTTTCCCCTTATAGAATAACCTCAGGTGGCACAATGGGAATCACTATCGTCCATTGATGTCATCAATCTCCCTGAAATTCAACAACAACATAATATTTTCATGTTAGGGTAGTATCATATGTTGTGATCATTGCATTTATCTCATTTAGTCAAAGACCCATACATCATTTAACACCTCATTCAACAATTCTTATATTTCGATGCATGGGAGTTACCTAGAGTCGAAGAACTATGCATCCATGATCACCTCACTCAATCATGCTTCACTTTTTTATGCATGGGGGCATCTAGTTTAGGTTATCTGTCAAAAGAGCCCTTGAGGATGTCAACAATTATCATCATCAACCATCATCTTGTTAGTCACAACAACATTCAATTGATAGGAATACTTCCTGTATGATTGTAATAAATAGTCAGTAGTCATCATAATGAGAACGGGACATGCTTGCCTTGTATAGACACTTTTAACAACATTCTTTTAGAGCATGGTTACCTTTCATCTTCAGTCAAGGTGTTTTACCTACTCATCTATGTAGCAATTTATTTTCTCTCTCAAGAAGTTGATCAAAATCTTAGTCAGAATAGAAAAACATGATGTATTTAAGCTATATGTTTTCTCCTAACCTCATACATCAGGGGCGAATGTTAACACAGAAAAATCATACACACATTTTTACAATCTAGATGACACCCAGAGTCGTCCAGCAGAACATACAGGTGAAGGATTTCTAGCTAAAGAGATCATGAAAAATAAAAATCAAAACTTTTCAAAGGTATTAATTATAAAATTTACATGCGCCATCCATCCAAAGGCTGAAATTAGCGACCACGTGACTTTTCCTTCGATAGCTACACCATTAAAGGAAAATCTAACTCAGCAGTCTAGGACCAGTTCACCCACATGGAAGATGGGATTTCTTGACATGTTCCAATCAAGGACAGTTGATTTTGAGTTTCTCTGGAGATATGCAGCCCCCAAGGGATCCTCTGTCCTACTCATAAGTCATTTTCTCATTAATGGACCAAGAGAGGGAAGAGGGATTCAAAATTATATATAAATTGACCATTGGAAGACCAAAAACAAGGCAATGTTATGCTGGCAAAATTACTCTCTAGAAATCTTGCATTCCATTGTTGAGAAGAAGAAGTAGAGCATTGTTATGTTGACCAAATTTTTTCTCAGCAATCCAACATTCTAATGGGAAGATGATTTCACCATTGAGAGAGTCTTCATACTTCTTTGAGAGAGAGGAGAAGCTTGCAAAGAGATTGAGGAAAGGAACCTCCTTGTTGGGGATTTTTGAGCACCATAGCTCAAAGAATTCCCTCCAAGTGTTTTAGTATTCATCAATTGTATCTCTTCTACATTCAGCAGTCAATAAAGGGAGCCCTTTTCCATTACTTTGTTGACTTGTTTTCTTCATCAAGCATTGTCTATGTGTTTGTTTCTTATTTTTTAGTTTTCTATGTATGCATTTCCTTCACCATTTACAATGCTTTATTTACTCATGTTTGTCCATCAAAAAAATCAACTATCTGTGTTTTCTTTGCAGGGAACAACCAACTGCTAAGAAGGTGTCTTTTGGTACCCCATAACAACAAAAAAACTACCACACTCTTCATATATTTGGGCATTTCAAAACCACAAATTTACCAAACCAAGCGGGGAATCAATATCACAATGTTAGTTGCATAAATTTTGTCAAGAAACTCAAATTTTTATGTCAGAAACCCTCTAAATTAGTAGTCACCAAAAAACAACCAAAAATTTTTGAAACCTAAAAAAAGTATTAAGGCTTAAGAAACCCACGAAACTTAGTAAGACCCTCTAATACCCAAAAGATTTTTGTAGCCCATTGAACCCCTCTCCTACATACGTTTAATAATTCCTTGCTGACCCTTATCTCGGGGAATTGCTTGATACAAACCCTCCTCTTAAGAAAAAAATATATTCCCTAAAACCCTTGTACATGCAATGGATTTTTTTTTCTTCTTCTATAAATCAGTGGTAGGATTTTATATTACTTTGACCATATCAAAATACCTAATAGAAGTTGGTCTTCTAGACTAGAAAATAAACCAACTAGAAAATATAGATTGTTTGAATGTCTTCCTTAGATAACTTTACCCGTCAATTTTTTTTTTGTTTTTGTTTAAAGAAAAAAGCATTCTATGACTAGTAATATGAAAATCATGTCTCTTATAATTCAGCCTATCATAACTTGACATACAACTATGAAAAGAACTTGTCATATTCTCTCTATCATCTAATTCTAAAGACCCTAAAAACATATTATACATAAGAACTGAAACTATTTTATCCAAGACCTCATTCATTCACTTCCTATAAGTGGAGTAGTGGCACTTTAATGATGATAAATTATACAACATATTTGTCAAGACATCCTCCTATATGACACTGAGACATAGCTCTGTCATGTTCTTTTGTGGCTATGATGTCATGATCCACTATGTATTCTTCAACTCATTTTGTACACTTATATAGATTTTGGATTCGCATTATACTTGATCAGTGGACATGCTTTATTACTTCTGAGAATGGGTATGCTCACCTTAGACATGGATTTTCTTTTTTACTCCTTCCACATGTATTTGATTGGCCCGAATCTAGTGATCTCCTCCCAAGTTTTCAAATGGATCCTATGTATATACTTAATATATGTTTCCACCACCTCACATAGCTAAGAGGTTGGGGGATGTGGAAACAACCACTCTTCTAGATAGCCCATAGGGTCTCCAATTTTGAATGATAATCACTCTTCTAGATAGCCCGTAGGGTCTCCAGTTGTGGGAAAACCTAATGAGTTATATTGTGGTTTATTATATCCCTCGTCATGGCTCAATTCTATTATTATGATATTATATTCTAGGTTGTCTTACTTAAACACAATTGTTGGCCCTCCCTAATTACAATATGGGTGTCTTGTTAGCTCTCACCCTCGAGCTCTCACTAGGAATGTTTTTTCTATCCTGGCAAGAATTAGCGACTGTAGAAAGGAACAAACCTTCCACGTGGATTGGAGTTGTGGAAATGAAGGAAAATTCCATTTGATTAACTGAATAATAATCTTTGCCTGACCATTTCATTCCCCTTGTAGGCTTGACCTTACTAATGTAGCTTCCCAATACGGTTCCTCTTCAATGGAAGAAGATTGCTCATTCTAGTGTTGGATTCCTTCTGTATATTTTCTCCCAATACGCTCTAACTTAAGTAGCATCCGTAATCTG
This sequence comes from Pinus tabuliformis, assembly GCA_031772625.1. Taxonomy (NCBI): domain Eukaryota; kingdom Viridiplantae; phylum Streptophyta; class Pinopsida; order Pinales; family Pinaceae; genus Pinus; species Pinus tabuliformis. The sequence goes on from CM062816.1 coordinate 738,373,134, forward strand.
GTCTTTGTTTTCATTCCTGGACTCGGTTATGTTATTTCCTCACACAAAATTCTCTTTAGGTGCATTCCTCTTGGTACTCATATTGTTTTAGGGTCATAGAAGTCTCTCTTTGATATTGTCCCTTGGGCTATTGCCCTTTCCTATGTGTTTCTTCCAGTTGGATCTTTGTCACCCTCTTTGCACCCTCCTGAGTTAGATCACCCTCTTTGTTTGTTGTTTTTTATTCATCTCCTTCCCAAATCTTAGCCACCTTCAATGCCTAACTACTTGTATTTGACTCTACTCAATGTCGATTTTCCTCTCTACATTTGTCAACTTGTGCTTTTCCTCTCACGATCGTCTGCTTTCCTTTATTTCTTAGGTCCTCCACTAAGAAAGAGCCACTCAAGAAAACATGACACTAGTCCTCTTGCATGGAATGATGTACTACATAGGTTTAGGATGATACTTCACCCACAAAACCCACCATTAATCACAAAACAAGTAGAGGATGAGCCTCCCTCACATCTTGAAGTGAAAAATGTTTAAGAAGAAAAAGAGGGCTCCACAATACTGAAAATCCTGAAGTAACAATAGAAACATGCGTGGTCATTTCCTTCCCACTCACGTTGTCGTTTCCATCCCAACAAACATCCAAGTTGTTACCCCCCCATATCAATACTAGCGATAGTGAAAACAACTCCATGAAATAAGTTTGATTTGTTTGGGGAACCGTAGAATATATGTTTCAAGATTCCATTACTACAAGAAATAAGAGATGTGTCAAATTATGCTAAAATTGGTGATTTATGTCCTAAAAAACTTGGGAGAATTTATTTCCATGCATTCTAGAAATGATCCATATTCATAATTCTATCAAATCAAGGCTTTATACTCTTCCTTTCATGTCCTTTCCCAAATGCCATGACTAGATCTCAACCAAAATTTTAAATCAATGAAATTATTGTTTCCAATGCAGAAATGTGTTTGACACTATTAGATACCCTTACTAAAACCGAATAGTAATATTTTTTTAATGTTTTGTCAAAAAATATCAATTCTTCTACTAGTTAGCTTCATAGAGTTTCCAATTTTGTTTTCAATCTAATTTTCAGTTTTTTGCTTTCAACCTTGGCTTAAGCATTTTTTCAATACCATTTTATTGAATTTTTTATCTTTCTTCATTCAAAGAAACCCTTTACTTAGTTATAGATAGAGCTAACAAGGTAACAGTGGGTGGCATTTAAATTTGGTATTCAATTATAGAGATTGATCTTCTAGTTTAGTATCATGTGGTCTTCCTTCTTATGTATTCATTCGTTCTTAGATGTAGTGCCTACATGAAACTATTATAAGGTGTAGAGAGAAAACAAGGTTTGTTGTTGAACCATAGGGTTTTATATTTCATATCAAAGCTAAATTCCAATGATAAAGTTCACCCATAGGGTTTTAACCACGTCAAGAATACCGGTGTATTGATCTGTGATCTGCTCTTGAGCAGTGTCCTTTGGTGTTTTGTCTGAGGAACTTACCCTGTAAATTCCTACATATTTCATATCAAACCTAAATTCCAATGATAAAGGTCACCCATAGGGAGTCATAGTGGGAATTGAAGTTAAATGAGATGGATAAATGTCACCATTTCATACGTTATGTTTGGGTAAAATAGAATGATCATACTTTAACATGGTAATGCATTCTATGACTCGCATATTATTATGGCATGAGGTAATAATAGATTTCATTCATTATGCATGAGTTGAATCATATGGATAGTCTCTATTGATTATTTAATCAATTTTATCTTTTTTAAATATCCCTTTGAACTCATAAAATGTTACTATATCAAAGTTTAGTTGTACCTCAATGAAGTTGATTCCATAGTTAAATGAACATTCAATTATATCTTAATGTATTTTTATCTTTATCGATGTTTGTAGTTGTTATTTAGGTCAACAATATATTTATAAATTGATGAATTAATTTGATTATCCCACAGAAGAATGGCAAGTTTCAAATTTGTGTAGATTATTGTGAATTGAATAAAGCAACACAAAAAGACCATTTTCCTCTACCATTTATTCGTCAGATATGGCATACACTATCAAGGAAATTTTTTTCCTCTTTCCTTGATGTTTTTAGTAGGTATAATCATATTCATATCTATGTAGAGGACTAGGAGAAGGGGCTCTTCACCTAATGAAGGAGCACCGTCACATATCTCGTTCTTTCATTTGGCCTCTGCAACACACATGATTCCTTCCAACAAGAAATACTAAGCATATTTTCTCATTTGATTAATGATAACATTGAAATTTATATGGACGCTGCCACATCGTATGAGACTAAGTTCAATCCATCATTATTTAATTTGGATAAAACATTCCAACATTGTATAATGGCTAATCTTGCATCAGGTACAAAAAAGTGCCACATGATGATGACAAAAGGAGTAGTTTTGGGACATCTTGTCTCAACTACTAGTGTTTAGGTTGAATCAGCCAAGGTTCAAGTCATCTTGAGCCTACTTTCTCCCAAAAACATAGAAATATGTACACATATTTATGGGAAAAACTAGATATTACCATTGTTTCATTAAAAATGATTCTAAAATTGCACCCCCTTTATATGTGTTACTAGTGAAATATGCATCATTCTTATGGACTAATGATTATCAAGTTTCTTGTCAAAGTCAAAGACACTTGTGCCTATAGCTCTTGTGTGAAATGGACCTAATTGGGAATTTCCATTCCATATTGCCTCAGACACTTCTCACATTATTGTTGGAACCATGTTGGGACAAGAGGAAGGAAAGAAGTCATATGCCATCTATTATGCTAGGAAAAGATATTCACCATCAGAAATGAATTAAACTGTAACAGAAAAAAAAATTGTTGTTGTCATATTCACACTTAGCAAACTCAAGCATTATATAACCATCTACCCTACCTTTGTGTGTTCGAAACTAGGGTCACTTTTGAGGGGGGGATGAATCAATAGTGATAGAAAATACACAACATTAAAAAACTTTCGCCAATATATTAAAAAAACAATTACCCGACATATAAGCAGTAAATATGAACATACAAATTCATCAAGAATCAACACATAAGACCCATAACACATAAATCAATAATGCACAATGAGACACAAATCACATCACATAGGGTCCCTAGATTCTAGTTGGAAAACCCAAATAAGAAAAACCATTTTGTTGTTGGTCTCTTTTATTAATTCTTCAGTCAATTCGAATTACATCATTCAGCTAGCCTCTACTAGCTAGGAGCCATAAATAATTCTACAATTTGTTGGCCAGCACTGGATAGGAAGCCCAAACTCCCATAAACTATGCAGACCACCACGTGCTAAATGCCACCACCTTCACTAGTTTTCCATCCACCACTAGAAGGAAGCCTCTACTCCCTGAGCAAATTTTCCAACCTCTAATGGAACGATCCACCATCCCTATCTAATTCAACCACCACCAAATGAAGGCGACAACCTCCTTAATCTCTCTAGTGCCACATTTTAAAATGTTTCAAGCTGGACCCCAAATACAAAATCAACTGAAAACATATCACAACAATACCAATCCTCTTTAAACAAATCTCTACTCTCACATCAACTCAACAACAAGAATTTTATGAATATACATAAAATCCTCAACAATACATCAGCATCATCATAATACCAATCAACTCTACCCTATCACAAATGCAAAATTCTCTTACAATATGAATCCTCGTTGTGAATACTCAAAATCGTACATCTCACTGAAAGTTCTCAAAAAAGACTTCGGCATGAAAACATCTAATAATATCATAAGAATAATCATTTCTACAACAACCATAGACTCAAAAAAAAACTATACTCTATCAACCAACATGTAGAACAATCACTGAAACAAGCCACCTGCAATAAGAAACTATTATCTATTAATCTTTGCCTATACTTGATCTGCTACAAGTCTGCATAATTCTCACTATCTCCCTACAATCACAATAATTTGGTGGCTCTTTGTCTCTCTACAATCGTTTTCATGATCTTTTCAATCTAATCAGGTAGACATCATTGAAACAAGACACCTCTTTGTCGTGACCTCTGCAATTAGGTATAGATTGCCCTATCCTCTTCCTTTCACTAACAGGAGAATGCATTCCTCCATCAACAACCTCTTCTAGCCAAACCTTAGATATCTAAATTTAATCTAATGTACTAGAGTAATCCAAGTAAATTATCAATTGTGACTACATCAAACCTTCTCTTGATTACCATAGGCAAAACATTGGTTTTCTAGAGGTTGTATTCTGTTTTCTCACCATATAGATGATAACACATCTTTTCCCTTTAGGAAAAGTGTTGAATGGAGGGGTAACATAGGTTTCATATGAAAAAATTGAGTTACTAATGCATGAGCCCCTTCTATTACCTATGTTACCTTGAATTTAGCCCCTTTTCTGCCCAAAATCTTAATTGCAAGTATCTCCAAGGCATGTTAGACCTCCTGGAATATCTTTAGATTTTGTCCAAAACTATTGAAATCCTATGAAAGCATTAAGAGAACCAACATAAGGCACTAACATATCTACATTAGCTAGGATCAAGAGAGCCTAGATTACCAAAAATCTTAGCATGGATCACGAGAACCTAGTTGGCCAAGTACTTCTGCATCAATACAATGTTGACTCATCTCTAGTACAACAAAAAATATCATCATCATAAGGGCCACCATAAGTAGGTTGACATCAATTCCAACAAACAAACATTCCATCATGCCAACATACTCCCCCTTTTGCATTGATGGCAACCTCCTACGAACACCATATCATTTTCCTCTTTCTCTCTCCCCCTTTGAAATCAATGGAAAAGGGTAACAATCTGAAGATTGGACCAACATTCTATGACTCGATTGTAAAAACATCTTATTAGAAACCAATCATGTTAACATCATGGAATTTTGACACAGAATATGTTCCTCTTGAAGATGTACTAGGAGCTGCAAATATCTCATATGATTTGTTATGCAAACATTTCTACCACTACCATTTCCTCCTTGCCACATGTAAGAGGCTACTCCAAGAGTAACTATTGACTCCATAATCACCAATGACCAAATAATTACATGAAATTATAGGGCTATGATTTGATTTATAGTTCTATATCATAATAAATACAAATTTACAACAATGACTCCATTAGCCCAGACATGGATGCAATAATACTAAAGGCTCTCTTCACTGCATGAAAACACTATGATCACTCTCTCTTCTATGAATGTAAGCACTAAGACCAATCAACCAATGAACCAAATGATAAACAATAATGAGACAAGGCTATAACGCTAAAATTACAATCTTATAACAACGCATACAATTGCCCATACATGGTTGAAATATTATAACCCTCATTAATCTCTACAAATTCACTATTAGCAGTAGAAACCATGTTCAACATCAAGGAATAAACATATGTAAATCAAAAAGAGTACAAACAACCCTCACAAATCCAACCACTCAATCCTTGTCATCAACAACAGATTTCAACACTAATGAATTGCATCATCAATAGTTATAAACGTTAAAATCATAAGGCCATAAAAATATGTTGCAGTAGCATCTCTCCATCAACACATGACAATGTCCAATAATATACCATTAGCCACCCTCCTGCAATCAATCACATAACATAGATCCATCTCCATATTGATAACATACAAAAACATAAACTTCAGTTGTGAAAAGAATGCAACACAACATAGCATCATTAACAATAGATGCAACCAAAATCAACAACAAAAACCATGCAACCATACTTCCGAAGCATAACCTCTAGGCATAAAAGTATTCACAACTTCATCTTATGTAGCCATCAGGATTAGTGAATAATCTAAAATACAAACCCCAACCACACTCTCTTGATATAAAATCAGCATCAACCTACACATGTATCAATCCTCAGTGTAAGGTCATCATAAGAAAGATTAAAACATAGACACTTCAATGCTTAGACCTTGACTCAACTATGCATGGCATGACATAATACATTACAGTTATAAGACAACTAGTCCTCATGACAATAAAATATTATAAATCAAATAACAGAGCAATGTAACACATAAAATAATGCAGAAACAAAAAATATAGAAAATCATAAAACAAGAGAGACACAACTAGATGTGGTTCACCCAATTTGGGCTACATCCATGGAGAAATAACCAGTCCTTCCTTTTATATTATCTATCAAACTAAAGGGATACATCCTATAGAAAATTTGCTATAACTTCCTCTACACTCTCACACGGTCTCCTCTCTTTTTCTCACACAAAATCATGGTTAGCCACAATAAAATTACCTCATATAAACCAAGGGTTTCCTTCTAAGGAAAAAAACCCTAAATTAACATAACTTCTAATGTCATACCTTTTTCCTAATGAACTAACTATATTGATGACAAAATTACAATATTTTACAAGGAAAGTTTTATCCAATTTTTTTCCTTCAGGGGCATTGTCCCTGAACACCATCTAGAGGTGGGGCTCCAAAGAATTGTTTCCACCCCCCGTTGGACCCCCCTAGTGGAGATAGTTGGGGGAATATCCCCCAACACGCCCCCCGTCGGGGATGGGATCCAAACAAAACTAAAATAATATATCTGAATCAAGAAGTTAAGCAAGCTCCATGCCCAACCAAAGATTGGTTTTCCAAACAATGGGGTTTTTCCGGTGTCATTTGTCAAAAACAGGTGTGTTACTTATGTGATTGGTTTCTTGTGTACTCCACTAGAAGTTTTATTTGATGAATAGTTTTGTTCATGTTTTTATTCATTAATTCTAGTTGATAAATTAATTTTGACATTTATATGTAATCAGAATAATTAACTAGGTTCATAACACCTTCTAGGTATCAAAACTTTCGCATAGTATTAGAGCTATCTATAACGGAAGTACACCAAGCACTCAAAATCCCAAAATTGGCTTTGCAAACAAAATACAACTCAACAAGAGGAAGTGAAAAGAAAATCTAGGGCTATAGTTTAATGGATAGAAAAACCAAGAGGAAGTGAAATTGATAAACAACAAGAGGAATTGAAAAGAAAATCTAGGGCTATAGTTTAATGGATAGAAAAACCAAGCATAAACAATGAATTATAATGGATAAAAACCCTAACCCTAAGTCAAGGTGAAGAAGAGAAAATAATGGAAACAAAAGAGATTTCTCTTAATATAATAAGATGAACATGTCCAAAACACTAAACTAGACCTCTCAAGTCCAAATTTACACAACCGCAATGAACCAAAAATAAGAATGCCACTAAAAACAAACAAACTCAAGCAAAACCCTACAATGGAAACACCAAAATTAGAGAATAAATAAGATCTACTTCAAGAAAAAATCTCTAATGTAGATTTTAAAAAAATCTGAATTGATATAATCATAGGGATCACATATCTAAAATATTACAACAAGATATGAAGGAAAATCCCTCGAAAAAAAAAGCAAAACAACTTGAAAAGAAGCCCTTAAATGAGAAAGAAACTTGATCTAAGTCAAAGCAATAGTTCTCAATAAGATTTGAGATAGATCTTTACTGAAAAAAATAGAGGCAACACAAAAATAAAAACTCAAAACAAGTCCTAAGAGAACAACCCTACAAAAATCAAATTATAGGTATGGATGTTGACTAAATAGTGGCTAAACAATGAAACACAAATCACATCACATAGGGACACTAGATTTTAGGTGGAAATCCCAATTCACAAAAACCATTGTATTGTTGTTTCTCTTATTTTATTAATTATTCTGTCAATTTTATTTACATCATTCATCTAGCCTCTACTAGCTAGGAGCCACAAAGAATTCTACAATTTGTTGGCCACCACTAGATAGGAAGCCCAACTGCCATAAACTATGCAGACCACTACCTGCTGAAGCCCACCACCTTCACTAGTTTCCAATCACCACTAGAAGGAATTATCTACTCCCTTAGAAAATTCTCTAGCCTATAATGGAAGGATACACCACCACTATATTGTTCAACCACCACCGAATGAAGGCCATAACCTCCTTAATCTCTCTAGTTCTACATTTCAAAATGTTTGAAGTTGGACCCTAAATACAAAATCAACTGAAAACATATCACTACAATACCAATCCTCTTGAAACAAATCTATGCTCTCACATCAACTCAACAACAAGCATTTTATGGATATACACAACATCCTCAATAATACATCAACATCATCATAATACCAATAAATTCTACCCCATCACAAACGCAAAATTATCTTACGATATGAATCCTTATTGTAAATACTCAAAAGCATACACCCCACTGGAATCTCTCACAAAATACTTAGCCATGCAAACATTTACTAGTATGATAATCATAACCATTTCTACAACAACCATACACTCAAAGAAAAACCATACTTTGTCAATCAACATGTAGAACAATCACTGAAACATGCCACCTGTAATAAGAAACTATTAGCTATTAATCTTTTCCCATACATGATTTGCTACAAGTCTGCATAATTCTCTCGATCTCCCTGCAATCACAATAATTTGTTGGCACTTTGTCTCTCTACAATCTCTTTCATGATCTTTGTAATCTAATCAGGTAGGCATCACTGAAAAAAGACACCTCCCTATCATGACCTCTGCAATCAGGTACGCATCACCCTGTCCTCTTCCTCTCACTAAAAGGAGAATGTGTTCCTCCATCAACAACCTCTTCTATCCAAAACTTAGATATATAAATGCAATCTAATGTACTAGATTAATCCAAGTAAATGATCAACTATGAATAAATCAACCACTACATCAAACCTTATTTTGATTACCATAGGCAAAACATTGGTTTTCTAGAGGTTTTATTCCATTTTCTGACCCTATAGATGATAACACATCTTTTGCTTTTAGGAAAAGTGTTTGATGGAGGGGTAACATATGTTTCATATGAAAAAATTGAGTTACTAATGCATGATTAGCTTCTATTACCTATGTTACCCTAAATTTAGCCCCTTTTCTACCCAAAACCTTAATTGCAAGTATCTTGAAGGCATGTTGGACCTCGTGCAATATCTTCAGATCTTGTCCAAACCTATGGAACTCCTATAAAGTATTAAGAGAACCAAAATAATTCACCAAAATATCTACATTAGCTAGGATCAAGAGAGCATATATGACCAAACATCTTAAGATGGATCACGAGAACCTAGTTGGCCAAGTAATTTTGTGTCAATACAATGATGACTCTTCTCTAGTACAACAAAAAATGTCAACATCATAAGAGAAACCATAAGTAGGTCAACATCAATTCCAACAAACAAACATTTTGTCATGCGAACATGCTTCCCCTTTTCGCATTGGTGGAAACCTCCTACAAACACCATATCATTTGCCTCTTTCTCTCTCCCCCTTTGACATCAGTGGCAAAGGGTAACAATCTGAAGATTGGACCAACATTCTATGACTCACTTGCAAAAAACTATGATTAACAACCAATCACGTTAACATCATGGAAATTTGACACTGAATATGTACTAAGAGCTGCAAATATCTCATATACAATACAAACCTCAGCCACACTCTCTTGATACAAAATCAACATCAACCTACACATGTAGAAATCCTCAATGTAATGTCCTCATAAGAAAGATTAAAACATAGACACCTCAATGCTCAGACCTTGACTCAAATGTGCATGGCATGACGCAATAAATTATAGTTACAAGACAACTAGTTGTCGTGACAATGCAATATTATAAATTAAATAACAACGCAATGTAACACATAAAATAATGCAGAAATAAAGCAAGACAGACACACACACACACACATATGTGTGTGTGTGTGCGCGCGCGTGTGTGTGGTTCACCCAATTTGGGCTACATCCATGGAGAAATAACCAATCCTTCCTTTTATATTATCTAGAAAACTAAAGGGATACAACCTATAGCAAATTCGCTATAACTTCCTCTACACTCTCACACGGTCTCCTCTCTTTTTCTCACACAAATAATTTATAATTTAGTTAATTTGTATGATTTTACGTAATTTAATAACGTGAAATGTATCACAAATAAATGTTTGAATGTTTTATAATTTAGTTAATTTGTATGATTTTACGTAATTTAATAACATGAAATGTATCACAAATAAATGTTTGAATGTTTATAATAAATACTTTTTTTTTTATCGTAAATTTATATTGATATTGTTTTAGTGTTTACTAACTATTTAATCTATATAGGTAAATTAATTGTTATTAAAAAATCATAAACACTTAACTAAAAAATTAAAAAACATCAAAATAATTTAACAAAAATTATAACTATGATTAATGAAAAAGAATTTGAGTTATATGAATTTATTTGACTGAAAATGTAGACGATATAACCAATAAAAAATTCCTTTTCGAGAGAGAACTCCTCTAGTAACCCTTACGGGAATGGATCTCCTCTCCTCCTGTGTGCATCTCTTCCCTTGCTCCAGGAATTTCTCATTTACCCCTCCTCTGGGATTCACCTCCTCTAGGGATTTGCAAATTACTTGTTTAGGTGGGGAATGTTTGTAATGAAGGTCTATAACAAGGGCACGTTTATTTGCTAGAATGAAACAAAATATTGCAATTTAGGAAATTCAAAAACCTGTGGATAGGAATGGCTTAGCACCAATGACCTCATCCCTTTGAATTCGATATAAGGTTGCAAAGTCTCTCAATTCTAACCGGTACATTTCAAAATTTCCTCCACTATTTTATTTGTGGCTCCTTTTCTCTAACTCGAAAAAATGGAATCCAACACGGATGCTGCTCAAATGAATATCAATGAGGATAGTTGGGTTATTCAAATTAACAAATATCTCAATGCATTACAAGAAGAAGAGGAGGACAATGTGAAAGTGCTTTTTGTTTCGGTGTTTACTTTGGAAAAAGAGTGATTGGCAGACATTCAAAGCTTCTATCACAACTTCATCGACTATAAGGAAGAAACCTTGGCATGGATCATGGCTCTAAACACCGTTTTCCTTCTTGAGTGTTTGCAGTTTTATGTCAAAAATCTTGACCAAAGCTTCTATTTTGACGTCAAATCATTGGGATGTGTCTTAGATTTGACTGGCACCAATGCCTTATACAACTCTATTCTCATAGATTTAACGATGCTAGAAAATAAGATGCCTCTTTTCCTAATGAAAAGTATTTTTGAGTTGGAGTTGGGTTTTGTAGCCAAGGTAGAGGAAAGGCTCTCTAGCCTTGTGTCTAATGGTTCAAGAACTATCACCTTTCAATTTCAATTTTCCAAAGAGTGGAAATCTTTGTATCAAGGAAAGGCAACACATGTTGGAGGTGTTGTACCACTGTATCGTCCCTTGTTCCGACAACCATATTCCAATTCAATTTGATGAAGGAAAGGATGCTCCTTATCCAATAGACATGTCAGTTACTACTCCAACTCTAATTGAGGAAAAAGATGATTTGTTTGATCTAGCACACAATTCAACTGTTAAATAAATCTTCAATATTCTCTGACAAACTCTCACCTCTATGAACTTTGGCGTCACTCAATTTCTCACGATGTTACTTCAATGAGCGTTGAACTAGAAGCCTTCACAATTTGTGTTGAAGTTTCCATTTCTTCTTATACTAAGTATGTTTAAAAGGCTTAAAAAATATGTAGTCACAATCGAGGAAGAATCCTCTGTTAAGATCATACAACCCTCTCCACATGAACTGAATATTCCTTCAATGGCTGATTTACATTTAGCAGGAGTGAAATTCTCTCTACTGATGGAAATCTCAATGCACTACAATATGAAAAGAAAACGACCATGCTTTACCTCCCCTCAGTAAAGTTTGATAGTAACACAGAGGTAATCTTGAGAAATCTGGTGGCATTCGAAGCCTCTGGTGACTTGAGTTGTTGCAGACAATTGTTACGATAATGAACTTACTATAATCGCCTATGATGATTTGACGATGGGAATCTTTTTAATCGTTTAACACGTCATATCAAAAACACAAGACAATACACCATGACACATAGGGGAGTTCATTTCAGAGAGAAATTCCTTACAGTATAAAAAATGCCTTGTAATTTCACATCATAAAAAGTGCATCCTAATTGTTAGATTCTAAATTCATGAAGTGTGAGACGTCAACTGCAATGAATTGAAATCCAACATGATATAAAGTAATAAACTCTTTAATCTATTCAATTATATCTTTTATTAAATGATATAAACTAGCAAACTCTTTAATCTATGTTATTTCACGTCCAACAGAGAAATATACTTGCATATCACTCATACGCTAGTTGTTATCAAGGGTTATGGATGCTACGAGAAAGAGAGCCTTGTCTTGAAGGGAACAACCTTGGAAGACATGAAGTTGATACAGAAGTTGCAACAATATTCCAAAAGTATGGTAAGTAGTAGGTCAAGACATGATGCAATGTGCGGTTTCCAAGATTCCAAGCAGCCTTGTTTATAACTTGGGGATTGGGTTCTTATGCCTTCCATATTCGTTGTAAGGGTCAATTGTCAATTTTTTATATGATAACTTTAGTCTTGATGGATCATTTTTGTCCATGAATGTGGGGTTTTTGAATATTGGAACACTTCAAGTCTCAGTGTTTGTTAGTTTTTGCCCTCTCCTGGGCTCTAGTCTTTTGGTATATCTGGAATATTGTAACAACCCTCGTGAAAATTCCATGTAATGAAAGAAAATAAAATCAAAATAATAACCACGGATGATGGGACACTTATTCCCAAGCTGAATGCTGGGCAGAATCCTAGTGATGGGGATCACTTGTGATTGTTTATGGCTAAGGAAATTCACAAAGGCAATGGCTAAGGCTTTTGAAAGGGAAAATGGCATTTTTGGCACATTTATTTATGAAAATAATGGAAATTAGGAGAAAAAGGAGGTGAAAGGTCACAAGTTGCATGTGAGGAGGAAAATAACGGAAAATGAAGAAAACATAGACCTCATTCATAAAAAGGCTTCTGAGGATCAACTAGTAACCTTTTGTCAGTTCAATTTTGGAGCTCTCTCATTATTCTCTCTCTCTCACTCATACTCTTGGAGCACTCTTGGTGCATGTGGCATACTAGGATACTTGGATTGGTGGATGTGAAAAATAGGAGAGCGCAATGAGGCATCGGGATCAATAGTTACATCAAAGTTTCTTGCAGGTACCGACTTGCATGTACGTTTCCTACACTAGTTTTGGCATGCATGGCACATGCATGTGGTTTCTTGTTTTTGATCTATCATTGGCATGGAGGATTGCCTGGATTGAGAGTGGATTTCCTGGACTACCAATTTCCTAGATATCCATGATGACTGTGGGTTTATTTTCATTGTTTGTTTTGGTTGGTTCTTGTGTTTCCTTAGCTTGGGTTGAGTTACTAGTTCCTATAGCCTTGGTTGGACAAATGCTCTCGAGCCCTATAATATCTTGGGTTGAGTTACTAGTCCCGTAGCCTTGGTTGGACAAATGCTTTGGAGCCCTCGATGGGTTGAGTTACTAATCTTGGAGCCTTGGTTGGAACAAACGCACTGTAGCCCTCGGTGGGTTGAGTTACTAATCCTGGAGCCTTGGTTGGAACAAACACTTAGGAGCCCTGGATTTCTGGGATAGAGACTGATCTGATGATGGTTTTGTGATGTCTGACTATGAGGTGGAATCATTTTTTGATGGGTTAAGGTGGATGGCGGACATAATTGTGCAATTACGCCACATTATTCTTTCTTTAGAAGCATTGTCATGCCATTAGAGCTTATTATCTTTCCCAGTTTACTTGTGATACCCCTTCATTCAACATCCTTTCATTATGAAAAAAAAATCAAGAAAATTTCTTGAAAATTAAAAGCTATCATACCCAAAGATTGTAGCCATTGAACTCCTAGTACAACATAAGCACCACCCATTGGAATGGAAAGCATTGGACTATTCATTAGATATTCTCCCATGGATAGCTTGATATTTTGGCACTTTCGAGAGAAATTTGTTATTCCTCCATTTTCAACCATCACTTGACACTCTGGTGTTGGATATAGGAAGAAATTCAATTACTACGTTATCTTACAACGAATAAAATTATGGGTACTTCCTGAATCAATCAACACTATTACTTTTTTCTTCTTAATATGTCCTTATATATTAATAGTTTGAGGAGTGGTAATTACGGCCAACGCATTACAAGATATGGTCGGATTCATTTCTTCTTTCTCTAGGGTTTGTTCCTGGTGTGTATCCTCTTCTTTTGATGTTTCCTGTTCCTTTTCTTCTTCCTCTTCACCATATACGTAAAATAATTTATTCTTAGCGCACTTATGACTTTTAGTATATTTTCTATCATAACTGTAACAAAGCCCCTTTTCAATTTTTTCTTCCAATTGTTTTGGTGTCAACCTTATAGGTTGTGGAAGGCTAGGGGCAAAAACACTTCCATTTGTATAGTTGTTATTGGTAGGCTTCCTTGTTGCCATAATTTTTCTTTCAATTTTTCTTGCCAACCTGAATGCCTTCTCCAATGAATTAGGTTCCCAAAGGTGAACCTCATGTTGGATGCTATCCTTTAAAGTCCCTATGAACACATCAATCCTATGCTCCTCTAGAATATCTTTTACCCTTATATTCAATTTTTGGAAGTCCTCAATGTGCTTCACCATTGAACCCTTTCGTTTGAGATTTATCAATTGGCTAAAAAAGTGTTTCTTTTTATATCCTCATAATGTGTTATCATTTTCTCCGTAAAAATTTCCCAAGTGACAATTTGTTTATGAGAGCAAATCCATCGATACCATACAAACTGATTGGGTTCCAAATATAATGTCACAATGCGTACCTTTTGTGTGTTTTGCACATGATTATGGAGATAGAAATATTGCTCCATCTGTAGTATCCATGTTACGGGATCCTTGCCATCAAACTTCCTCATATCGATCTTGGGAACATGATGGGTCTTCAATCCAACATTAGAGTCTATGAAAGCATGACTAATATTTCTTTTGTTCTCATTATGAGTTTCCTCTACTACCTTTTGGCCATTAGGAAGCATTTTTTGTAGTAACGTTTCCAAACCTCCTTTCGAACCTTCCATGTATTTCTTCAAATATTCAATGTTTAATTCTAAACCATCCATCTTAGCTTCCACGTCATTCATCTTAGCTTCCACGCCATTCTTTAAACCATCCATCTTAGTTTCCACGCCTTTCTTTAAACCATCCATCTTAACTTCTGTTACTTTTTGTGAGAGTGAAATTTGTTGCACTTGGTATCTTAATTTTGATATATCATGTTGCATTTATTCCTCTTCTTCATGAGTCATGCTAGAACTTTTAGGTTGCTTACTAGGTGTTTCCATTTTATTTCTTTGGGGTATCAATTAATGATAATTGTGCTTCACTGGGTATAGAATTAAAGAACATGTAAGAGAATAGACGATAGAGGAGAAACTGCAGACAAAGGACGTGGACGAAGAGCTAGGGTTTCAGGTTTCTGAGCTCCATGGAGGTGCGCAAAGGGGGGAGCTCCACTCCCTCCTACAGGCAGGTAGTGGCCAGTTGAGGTAAGAAACCAAGAGAATCTGTTAGAGGTCCTTCAGGAGAAGGGAAAAGGAAGATGGAAGAGGATCAAGATTTAACCAAACCAAGGGAGGACAATAGCACAAAAGAAAATGAGGAAGAAGACAAGAAACAGGGAGCAGAAAACAAGGCACAAAAGGGGCCATGTAAGCCCAAGGCTGAGGTCACTCCCAGAGTAGTTTTAAATGATCCTACTCTGCAGGTGCACAGAGACCACATGTCGACCTATGCTTTCATTTGTAAATTCATGGGATTATGGCCCACTAAAAAGTCATTACAAGCGTGGATTAAATACCACTGGAAACCAAAAGGAAGCATATACCTACATCTTGGGTCAAAGGGTTTCTTCACTGGGGTCTTTACAAATATTCAGGACAAAGACAGGGTGTTTGAAGGAGGACCCTACTTCTACGCAGCAGCAGGACTCTATATGCGGTCGTGGATGATAAATTTTGTCCTGAAGCAAGAGACTTTCACTTCGATCCCGGTCTGGGTAAGATTCTACTCCCTACCTCTTGATTACTGGCAAACAGAATCGTTATCTGCGATAGGAAATAAACTAGGGCGTTTTGTCAAAACCTCTGAGACCACTAGAAGGGGAAAATACACTTCCTTCGCATGAATATGTGTGGAGATGGATCTCTCTGGAGCTCTACCAGATGAGGTCATCTTGGAAGTTTTTGATGAAGAATGGGTGCAAATAGTAGATTATGAACAAATTCCTTTCAGATGTCACAAGTGCCATAAGCATGGGCACCTATTTAGAGACTTCCCTCTCAGTAAAATAGAGAACAAAAGTAAAGCAACCACAATGAAAGATACTGAAAGCTTTCAAAAAGTTGGATATAGACGAAAGGGGGCAAAAGGGGGCCAAAGCAACAGCGAATAGAAGGGCAACAAGAAAGTCTAAACAGGTTCCAAGTTCTCGAAGAAGAGGAAGAGATAACAAAAGTAGATCAGATAATAGAAGGAAGCCCAGGGGAAAAGGAGAAAGAATAAGATAGGGAACAAACACAGGATATTAATAAACAGAAAGAGACTATGCTGAGCGATGGAGAACTTGAGATGGACCATGAAATGACCCAGAGTGAGATGGAAACAGAGGATCATGAATTGCAGGAGATTCTTGATAGAGAACACCTAGATCTAGAAGGGTTTTTGAAACATGGAACCATGGGAGGGGTAGACTCATTACCTCAAGAAGAGTTCAACAGAGTACAACAGTTGTTCCTATGGAAAACTCAGGCTAAAGGGCTGGAAAGGCAAAGAAACAATGAAAGGCAGGGCAATGAAGGTGTGAAAACTATGAAAACCACACCAGGATTAGCTCCTAGAAACCCAAGAAAGAAAAGAGGCAGAAAAAAGCAGAACAAGTTATTGATGGAATGTGGAAAGCTAATGATAGATTTAGGTAAGATGAAATACCTAACCAGTTACTCCTTTACAAATATTTAATAATGAAGTTCACATCTTGGAATATCAGAGGTCTAGGTAGTAAAAGAAAACAAAGAATACTTAGCAATAGAATGAAACAAGAAGCTCCGGATATGATCTTTATCCAGGAAACTAAATGTTCCATTCAAAAAATAAAAGAAATTCACAGCAAATGGCTCAATAGATTTGAGTTTCTAGAAGTTAAAGCAGATAATACAGCAGGGGGCATACTCACTCTTTGGAACCCCCAAAAGATTGGCATAATAGATGCTGAGGCATCTAGGAATTATTTATCAGTGGTTATTCAACCTGTGGGAGATAGGGAGACTTATCTGGTCACAAATGTTTATGGCCCTCAAAGAATGGATGATAAACTCAGGTTTCTAGATTCTCTTGTGGATCTAAGAGATAGACATGTAGGAGTACCATGGATCATGGGTGGAGACTTTAACATGATCAAATCACTTTCAGAGAAAAAAGGGGGAACCAGAACTTTAAGCAAAGACTCCACAGCATTTCAAACTTTTATAGATAATATGAAGCTAGTTGACACTGATTTGAGTAATGGCCTCTTTACTTGGAACAATAAAAGAGGAGGAGAGACTCAAGTAGCCTCAAAGTTAGACAGATTCATAATCTCAGAGTACCTTATGCTCACCAAAAAGGAAATGATATCGAGAATTCTCCCCTTTGGAGGCTCAGACCATTGGCTTGTACAACTTGAGGTTTAGGGCATTGGTACGCCCAAGAACAGACCTTTTAGATTTAAGAATATCTGGCTCACCCGCCCAGATTTCATCAGCAACATTGCAAAATGGTGGACAGAAGATCTGCATATTCAGGGTACAAGAATGTTTCTGCTACACAAAAGACTAAAGCACATCAAGCTCAGACTTAAAGACTAGAACAAGAATGAATTTGGCAATTTTTGAAGCAAAAAAAGTCGTTGAAGACAAAATGCAGGAACTCAATCAAGCCCTTATCACGGATGGCTTTGACAAAGTCAGAAACGATCAAGTTACCAAACATCATCAAGACTAAGAGAATTTATGTAAACAAGAGGAAATATTTTTGAGACAAAAATCTAGAGTTCAATGGCTAAAATAATGGGAGCGAAACACTAGATTTTTCCACAGATCCACCATGGCGAACAGATCACATAATAGGATCTCTTCGATCAAGGACGAGGGAGGTCATCTTCTTAATTCCCATGAAGATATAGAAACTGTGTTAGTTCATCACTTTTGAGGTATAGCAAAGGAAACCATTTCAGACAGAGATCATTTTATCAGGGACTTAATAAGGCATATACCTAGGCTTTTTACAAGAGAGGATAACTTCAATCTTAATAGGCCAGTGACTGAAGAGGAGGTTAGTGAGGTCATCAAAGAAATGTAGAATGGTAAAGCGCCAGGCCTTGATGGTTTCAATGTGGATTTCTTTAAAGCTTGCTGGAACATTGTTAAACAAGACATTCTGAATGTGGTGGAGGATTCCAGAATGAATAGAACCATTTTGAAGGTGCTCAATACTTCCTTCATCTCCTTGATCCCCAAACAGGACAATGCTCAGACTCCAGACAGGTTTAGACCCATAGCTTTGTGTAATGTGGTGTACAAGATAATATCCAAGGTTGTTGCCAATAGACTCAAACCACTTCTTCCTACTCTAGTTTCTGTGGAGCAATCTGGTTATGTGGAGGGCAGACAAATTCTCAATAACATCATTCAAGTGCATGAGGTGGTGCACTCATTGTTAAGCAATAGGAAGGATGGCATGATCATGCAATTGGACCTAACCAAAGCTTACGATAAGTTGAATTGGACCTATATTATGAAGGTCCTTATAGCTTTTGGGTTTGATCATAACTGGGTAAGATGGGTCATGGACCTAGTAACTTCCTCTAGCTTTTCAATTCTGGTTAATGGTTCTCCTTCCAAGACTTTTACTCCTTCAAGAGGCCTCAGGCAGGGATATCCGCTCTCTCGCTTTCTCTTTGTCCTCATGATGGAAGGACTTGGTCAGTCAATCAAGCATGCAAAAGAAGTTGGCAACATCAAGGGTCTCCAACTTTCTGAGACTGGACAGGCTTTGACCCATCAACAATTTTTTGATGATGCCATGCTGCAGGGTATCCCCACAGTAAAAGAAGCCCTATCTTATAAAAAAATCTTGTGTGACTTTGCCATGGCTACAGGTATGGAAGTTAATCTCTCCAAATCTAAGATTTTTACTTTAATACCAATATTGCTATTCAGAGAAATATCTCTAGAATCCTGGGTTTTCAAAGGGATTTCCTTCCCTCCAAATACTTGGGAGTTCCTCTAACTGATAAACCTTTGCACAAGAGCATTTGGGAGCCAGTGATTAATAAGATGCAGGATAAAATCAGGAAATGGACTATTAGATCTTTAAACTTGGCTGGTAGATTAGTGCTTACAAAAGCTGTTATTCAATCAATCCCCGTCTTCATGCTATCAGCCCTTCCAGCTCCAAAAGGAGTTTTGCAACAATTTAGAACCATTCAAAGAGACTTTCTTTGGGGTGAGGGGGAGCAGAGAAATAAATGGTCCTTGGTAGCCTGGGATAAGATTTTCAAACCTAAAAACCATGGGGGTCTTGGATTGGATGATCCGGAAGTACTAAGCAAAGTTTTAGGGGCAAAATTATGGTGGTGTTGGGTAAAAGATCCAAAGGCTCAGTGGGCTAGTACCTAGAAAGAAAAATATGCCAGCACTTGGCAAGATAATGATCACATAAGGATGACTGGCATCATAAAATGCTCACACATCTGGAATAAGGCTTGGGAGAATAGAGGTTTAGTACAAAAAAATAGCTTCTGGGAAATCAGAGAGGGAGAACTTGCTTTGTTTTGGGAGGATAAATGGCAACAAGGACCTACACTATCAAGAGAGGACTTTCTGGACCTGAAGAATGAAACTGATACCAGAGGGTTACTTAGGGTAAAAGATTTTTGGGATCAAACCAATAGTGAAGGAAAATGGAGAACTTGGAAGAATATATACTACACGGATGATAGCCCCTTGAAAGCAAAATCTGAGGCACTTCTGAAAATGTTGGACCAAAGGAAAATTTTAGTGACAGGGGGGCATGACCAACTTAGATGGGGTAACAATAATGAAGGTACCTTCAATCTTAAGGAGGAAAAATGCATACTCCTTGAGCTGGACTCCAATGTACCGGACAAGGTTTGGCAGAACCTATGGAGGCATCAAGGATGGATGAAGATCAAACTCTTCATGTGGCTGGTTCATCATAAGAAAATTCTGACTTGGGAAAACATTCGGAAGAGGGGTGTTCTGGGTCCTTCCAGATGCCATCACCGTGAAGCCTGAGAGGAAACAATGGAGCACCTTCTCAATAATTGCATTTTCACCTCCAGTTTGTGGGATACTTTTGCCAGTATTTTCCAATAGACAGATAGGGACAAAGGAAGCATTATCAACACCCTAAATAACTGGAGATGAAACTTCTCTGATTATGAATTTCTTTGCTCATCTTGGGCTTTAACACCAAGCTTCATAATATGGAATGTCTAGAAAGAAAGGAACAATAGAATCTTCAAAAATGAAAAGAGTTCCTCCCAACACATTTTTGAGCAAATCTTAAGACATCTTAAGGAGATGGTAGGTTCTGTTGTGAGAATTTCCCCAAAGAATCCACCTTCAGAAGCTGAAATGCAGATACTTCTTCAGTTGGGTATGCAGGGGCTCATACCACAGGGCTAGGATAGGAAGGTAATGAAACTGGACACTAAGCAAGATCACTGGCACCCCCCCACCCCGCAGGGTTTTTTGAAATACAACATTGATGGGGCCTCAAAAGGCAACCCGGGAATCGCTGGCTTTGGAGGGGTGTTAAGGGATGAAAATGGCTGCATCCTTTTTATTTTCCATTGCCATTTAGGAAGAGCCACTAATAATATGGTGGAATTAATGGCTCTTGAGAATTATTTAGAATTCCTGAAGCAGAATAATCTCCAGAATATAATTGTTGAAGTTGATCTTGAGTTAATCATTAACTCGGTCAAGAGAATCAGCGATGGCACGGAGCCGGAAAAAGTCTCAAAACACTAGAGGCTGCTTCAGGTCTTTCAATGGAATCAGCTTCACCTTCTGGGCTTACGTACCGTGAGTTTTACCCATGTGCTAAGGACAGCAAATAAACTAGCGGTGATCCGAGCCAATCAAGGGGTGCTCTGCACCAAAAGCAGGGTCGATCTGAGGTGGCAAGAGATGCCTCAGAATAGATTAAAGGCACATTGTCAAGATCAGGCGGATAGGGACAGAATGGTGTTTCGTAACAAAGCCACAGAGATGGGGTCTAGTTGATTTGGTTTTTTTATGAAGTGTTATTTTCGAAGTGAGGTCATTTTTGGGATGCAGGTCACTGTCGACCTCCTCAACCCTGACAAGAACAAACATAGAAGTCTCTGGAGGATGTTGCCCAACAGATGTTGTTTCTTGGATAGATGGATGGACGGAGGAATTTTCATCTTCCTTTGGTTCAGTCGCCCGAGGATATGGGTTAGTGCGAGGGGCCAGAATCCTGGCTTTCTCAGCAGACTCAAAACCCCAGGTTTTCTTTCTGTGGTGGCAATACCGCTCGCGGGGTGGTTTCTAGTTTATCGCAAGCCCTTAAAGCTGAAAGTGGTTTTTTGGAGTTGGGAGCGATTCCACTCACAAAGCAACACGTGGCCAAGGGACGGGAAGGAATATCGCCCTCATCGCATGGTAATTCTTCATGCTTTTGGCTCGTGCGATATGTTCCACAGTCATTGGATCAAGCACGACGAATCTATGGTTAAGAATAAGTGAGCATGTTGGTGGGTCCAAGGCGTTCATCGCATGGTCATTCTCCGTGCTTTTAGATCTTGCGATATCTTCCTCCGCCGTTGGATCTGGCGAGGAGATTCGACGATCGAGGAAAAGTATGCAGGTCTGGGTGAGCGTTATCTTTTGTGCTTGTTGCACCTCATGGTAGGAATCGGTGGATTTCGGGCGGACTACATGCTCGAGGGTTATCCCCCCATTCAGACCCGAAATCCTTTTAGAATGGTTCCTATTTCCTCATCGGGTCTGATTCTAGTTTTAAAGTGGTTGCATGTTCTCACCCCGATTTGAGCCTCGCCCGTCAGATCTCTAAGGGGGGATCGAATGGTCTCAGCTTTTGTTTCTATTTCATGGGTTTTGTAGTTTTGTTTGTGGGACCTTGGCTCAGCTTTTAAGCCTTTAGCTCAGTGACCTAGGCTTTAAGTGTTTTGATATTTCTGTTATCACTCAGGTTGTCCCTTGGCTCCTTAAGGTATACGGCCGAGGTAACCACAAACCAATCTTTGGGCTGCAGGTCCTAGCCTACCTGTAGTCAAAGAGGGCTCTCTCTTTAAAATTTAACTTTGTTTTGTGTTGATTTTAGGCTAGTTATGGTGTACATGGGTTTTGTTTTGATTTTGGTGGGGAGGATGATGTTTTCAAGCAGAATTGGGATGCATAGTGTGAGAAGTTCAAACCATTGGGCATGGAGTCATGGATTAGGGCTTGCTGTTGCATTTTCTTGGTCACAAGAGGAATATGGAGTAGGATAGCCACACATAGAACAATATCAAGCTGGAATAAAGATGGAATGAAGGTCAGAGATGAAAGGCAACTAAGAATCTTTCATTAGCTAACAGAGAGGGAAGGTGAATGAAAGTTTGTCTAGGAGCAGTCAAGAATTCCTAAATAACAGTCATATGTGAAAGAAATAGGGTAAACATGATCATTTAAGTATGCATATTCATAACGATTTCTGAAGAAAACATAGAGAAATAACAAGAACTGAGCATAGGGTGCAGTCAAGCAAAACCTAAGCTATTCTTCTTTCTTGCTATTTAGATGGTAACACGATGGTGCATAAACATATGTAAACTATAAACGGAGGTAAGAAAACACTTATTGAGCCATGTAGTAGCACAGGAATTCCACAGTCACTCTTTGGCCATTAAATAACACAGCAGACAGTTCTTCATCCAAGGCATTCCAGCAGTCTTTGATTACAGAGCTCTCAAAATATACAGCGCAAGACTCAAATGAGGATTATCAACCAACCAACCCTTTAAACAATGAATTAGGGTGGTTTATATAGAGAAAATATCCAAAAAATATCTATTACAGCAGACCTTAAACAAGTCTGAGGGAAAATGAGTTCTTTAACCTAATCTTGTTCTTAAGTTAATGCAAGAAAATATCTTTTTGAGCTACGCTGGAGGCAGCTGCATTAAAATGAGTTAATACGGTGTCCTTGGTGGCTCGGTACAATGTTTCTGCAATAACTGTGTCTTGTCTTTTATCTGCACTTCTAAAGCGGTTATGCTACTTTTAGGTGGCTTTAATGTGCACTAATCCCGATCTGATAAGCTTTGAATGGCCTTTACTGCTTCTTTGACTTGGGTGGAGGCCTTTAATGTTCACCTGCTTTGATATTGCCGATCTGATACTCTTTGCCGCTTCACTAATACTCTTCAATTTAACCTGGGCTTTGTCTTTCCTCTGATACTCTTTTACAGTTGAATCGGACCACTTTCTCTCCCTTGATGTGCTTGAAACTTTCAAATCGCCCCTTTTCTGCCCTTTCAAAGCAAAGATAGCTGCTGCAAATGCTTTTCGTGGCCTCTAGAATGCTATCGGCGCTCGCTGATTGAATATGAACATATATGAAGAAATCTTGTTGCCTCCCGCGAATTTTTGGGTTTTACAGGTAGCCGAGCCATGAGAAGCCCTCCATTTTGAGCAATTTTACTTAGCGCTAATCGCGCATCGAAAACTACCTCAGTTTTTCATTCCGGGCATCCTCTGTTGTGATTTTCGCCCTTCGCGCCTTTTTTTTGGTGATGACGTCGGCATGATGTCAGTGGTGGGTCCCGGTACGGCAGGGTGATGTGGCAATACGGCAGGGTGACGTGGCACAGGACACGGTGGCGGAGTAGGGACGGAGGCAGATGCGGTGGCAGTGACACGTAGCAGTGGCGGGTTGACGCAGAGGTGACGTAGCGCTGACGTGGTGCTAACGTCAGGGGGCGGAGAGACAGAAGGCGATTTGTGGTTTTATCAGACCGCCTTCTGTACGAGGGCGGTATTTGTCAGAGCCCGCCCGATACAATCGCGTGGAGACACGTGTATTTTGTACGGTGGAGAAACCGCCATGCCATCGGAAGCTAACGGTCGGATGTCGGGGCGGCTCCGAAATCACCGAGAGCGGTCAGATCTGAGAGGGTGGATCGGAGGGCTAACGGAGCGCGGAGCTGACGGCGGCAGGTTTGTGCGCGAGGCCCGCAAAATATTTGATTGATTTTTTTATGTGCGGGGGGGTCAAAACTTTGGGTTTGTGGGTTATATGGGTTTTATGTGGGCGCCGATGGTTATTAATTTAACCGAATATCAAACTAATCCCAAATAAAATGTATGCGCCGGGGATACTGCTATAAGGTTTATGTGTGAGAGAGGGAGGGAAATGGTTATTAGTTTAACCAGAGGTTAAGCTAACTCCAGGTTAAGACGCGGAAGGGCTAATGCCAAGCCCCAAATGGACTTTAGCATTTCCCCAAACTGATGTTATAGGGCTATAGTGCCAGGGGATGGGAATATGTACATATGGGAGCTATTTAGTGCTTTTTAGTAAGGGGAAGGGGAAATAGATAGGGATTTACATAGTAAGTTAGAAATTAATATGAATTTTGATTAGAAAGCGCTAAGGATAGAAATCTTAGGCTACAAAGGGGAAATAAGACTTATAGAATGAATAAGAGTACTCTTAAGCAAAGCAAACCTTTACTTAGGCCAATGATATGACAAAAGATGAAACTTAAGAGATATCAAGCAGATCTTGACCTCTTTGGGGAGATTAGTGAATGATTTGGGGAATAAGAAGAAGGGGGAGTTAGACATGCCTCGCTTGAGCTCCTCCAAATGAAAACTGCATCATAATTGTGATCTGAATAGATATAACACTTGAAAAACATGAAATGGATCACATAGCTTGATTTTGCAACCACAAAACTACTTACCGAGCCTACTTACCTAGCATTTTTTCTTCTTTTTGCATGGGTGCATTTAGACTTGCAGACCTTGTTTATCCTCTTTTCTTTTGACTGTCCTCCTATCTAAATGTACCCTTATATCTTCCAAGGGCCCAGATTAAGCAGTTGGGCTCCTTCATTTCTCTACCTAGCTACTGATCTGCCAAGCTTAAGCTGTTTGGACAGATATTCATTCTCTATCTTCTAAAACAAGCAATTTAAACCTAGGGAAGCCAAGATTAAGCAATTTGGCTTTCCCTTATCTGTAAAACTCTTCAAAAGTGGTACGATTCTTCAAGATGGAACTTCATGGAAATATGGAACCTTGCAGCATGAAAAGATGACATATTTGGCATGTAAAACAGTCAATCATGAAATATGAAACCTATTGCAATAGGAGGCTAATAGTGGCTCCACTTGGGGATGGTTTTTCAAGATGAAAAGCCAAGAACAGCAGGTCAGAATGCCTTGATCTTCAATTGTTGTTGTAGACAGAAATTCTCCTTCTTCTCAATGCTTTTGACTGATTTATTATAAGCTGATATGCAGTATCCTTTTGAGCTGAATTGCAGAAAAATTACAGCTCTGCTTCTTGCTTTTTGGGTGCTTGTAAACATATTGAAATCAGCTTGAGCACCTCTTTGGATTTATTTCAAAAAACAGAGATTTGAAATAGAGCTTTCTTTGATCTTTCCTTCAAAATTTGTTGCTTTGTTCCCTCTTATTGGCCTGCTATAAGAAAAAGTGTTGAATATACAAAGATTAATGTACAGATAGTATACAGAGCTGTGTTGCGTTCAACCAAAGGGATCATGATAGTGCTTTAGCATTCGGCCATTGACAGGGCCTTCTTCAGCTGTGCTGCCATCCAAACTCTTCAGAAAATATATGTTGTTGCCTTGAACAGCAGAAATAATAAAGGGGCCTTTCCACAGGAAATCAAACATGCCATGCTTTCCTTTGTTCTCTCTTCTTGAATCCCATCTTAAGACTTTGTTGCCTATGTATAAATCTCCAGCCTTGGTTCTTTTGTCAAACATTTTCTTGAGCTTCTCTTGTAAAATCTGAGCTCTGTTGTACACTTGCTCTCTTGTTTGCTGCAAATGGATGGTTTGGTTTATTCTTCTTTGGATATCATTTGGCTCTGCCTGCATCTCTTGCAGCAATTTGATAACAGGGTTTCCCAAAGAAGAGGGGAACTTGGCCTCCATGCCATAGACTAACTCATATGGGCTCATCCCAATGGATCTCTTGGTTGACACTCTGTCTGCCCATAGGGCATTTACAAGCTTTTTGTGCCAGTTCTTCTTATTCTCCTCCAAGACTTTCTTAATGATGTTAATCAGACTTTTGTTGGATGATTCGGCCAAGCCATTACCTTGAGGGTAATAGGCTATGGAGTGACCTAAGGTAATGTGGAATTTGTGGAAAAAACTGATAATTGTCTTGGATTTGAAGGCAGCAGTGTTATCTGTAATGATCTTCTCAGAACAGCCAAATCTGGACAAAATGTTGGTTTCAAGGAATTGGATGGTGGTGGAGTCATTGGCTTGCCTACATGGGATGGCTTCAATCCACTTCGTAAAGTAATCTATAGCTGTTAGAATCCACGTATGCTGGCCAGAAGAGGATGGATGGATTTCTCCAATGAAGTCAAGACCCCATTGTTGAAAAGGCTTCTCGGTTGAAATGGGCTTAAGGGGCAAGGGCAGAAGCTTTCTTTTGCCTTCAAAGATTTGGCATTTGTGGCATGAAACAGCAAACTTTCTTACATCAGTAAACAAAGAGGGCCAATGGAAACCAGCCCTTAGGATTTTATCAGCAGTTGATTTCTAGTATAAGTGTCCTCCACAGTCCCCTGCATGGAATTATTTCATGACACTGTCAGTTTCATTCATAGTTAGACAATTCAGCAATATTCCTTCATGATTTTTCCAAAACAGGGCATTATCTAAGACACAAAACTTTGATGCTTTCATCTTTAAAAATCTCTTTTTGGTTCTGGACAACCCTGGAGGAGGACACAGGTTTAACAATATAAAACATATATCAGCATACCATGGGGATTGCAAAAAAGCTTGACTGATCTGTGGAGTCGCCAGCTCCTGTTCATTGTCCAGTTGATTAATGTCTAAGGCTTGAAAATTGGTTTCGGACATCAGTTTGGCTAAACCTTGTCCCTTTATCAGCTTGGTGGGTTTTATCTCAATGTCATACTCAAGGATATTGGCAATCCTTTTGCCTTCTATGCCCTCTTGAGTTAATATGTCTTTTACAACAGCATTTGGCACATAAGCAATCACATGTGAATATAAAATGTAAATTCTGAAATCTTTGATTGCTTTAACAAGGGCATATGCTTGCTTCTCCATGATTTGGTACTTCAAGGGTGCATCTCTAAGGGCTCGGCTGAAAAATGCAATTGGCATTTCATTTCCCTGATCATCTTTCTGCAAAAGGACAGCAGCAATGGTGTGTTCAGATGCAAATGAAAAAATGATGAAATCTTTATCAAATTGAGGACTTGTGAGGACTGGGGCTTGAGTTAAGGCAGATTTTATGCCCTCAAAGGCTTGCTTGGCCTCTAAAGTCCATTTTATCTTGGAATCCTTCTTTAACATTTTATTTAGCATTCTTATCAGCTCTGCCAAGTTTGGGATAAATCTCCTTAGGAAATTGATCTTTCCTAGGAATGCTTGCAACTCTTTGATGTTTCTTGGATAAGGGATTTGAAGGATGGATTGAATTCTTTCAGGATCAATTCTAATCCCATCTTTTGAAATGATATGGCCTAGCAAATTGCCTTCTTCAAGGCCAAATAAAGACTTCTTGGGGTTCAAGGAAATGCCATATTTCCTACATGTTAGGAACACTTGTCTCAAATGTTTTAGGTGCTCTTGATCAGATTTTGCGAAAGGAGTGAGGTCATCAAGATAAACCACTAGGAAATCATGGATTTCCTTGGCAAATGCAATGCCCATGGCCCTTTGAAAGGTAGCACCTGCATTCTTTAGTCCAAAAGGCATCTTCACATATTTAAATGTTCCCCACAGTGTTGTAAAGGTTGTCTTGTCTTGGTCATCCTGGTGAACAAGTATTTGATTAAAACCTGAAAAGCCATCTAGCAAAGAAATTCTTGAAGAGCCCACCACTCTTTGTAGAATGTGGTCCATTTTTGGCAGTGGGTAGTGATCTTTAAGGGAGACTTGGTTCAGATTTCTTAAGTCCACACATAATCTAATCTCCCCTGTTTTCTTCCTTGTGTGAACAAGATTGGATAACCATTCTGAAAATCTAATGGGTGCTATGATACCAGCCTCAAACATTCTTTTCACTTCCTTCTCAATCAAAGGGAGAAGCAAAGGATTGATTCTCCTTAGTTTCTGTTTGAAGGGCTTTTGATTTGGCTTTAAGGGAATGGTATGTTGAATAACGGAGGTGTCATAGGACTTAAGGTCCTCATAACTCCAGGAAAATACATCTTGAAACTCTTTAAATAAATCAACATATTTTGGTTTTTGATCGGGAGGCAAAGACTTGGACAGTTTAATCATTTTGGGCTTCTCTGCTGTCCCAATATTACAGTCTTCCACAGCAGCGTTTAAGGGCTGCATCTTTGGCTTTTTGGGGACATCGTTTGAATCAAATATGTCTTCTAATGGAGTGAGGCCAGCAGGTAGAAAATTGTCTTTTAAATCAATCACTTCGGCCTCTGCTTCAGCTATTTCATCTAAATGCATTTGCTTCAGCTCTTGCATGTTTTTCTCATAAAAAATGGTTGGGTGCAGCATTTGATTTGTTGCTTCAGCTGTTATAGTTTGCTCATTTTGGCTCATTTGTTGTTGTGGGTCATCCATGGCATCTTCATCAATGTTTAAGCTTGAAAATTCTTGCTGTAAGGTAAGAAAATTGTTGATTTGAGCATCATCCTCAAACACTCGCCAATATTTGATATTGTTGGGGACAGTAGGCCTGTGCTTTATCTCATCAGTAAAGTGGTGATTGGGCTCAAAGGGCAGCTTGCAAGTGCTAGCAAAAGTAGCTAGACTATGAGCATGCATTTTATGGCTTCTAGCAATCTTAGCAAGCTTGGATTCGGTGAAGGAATTGAGTATTTCTGTGGCAGCAGACCTATAAGCTCTTAGCCTATTGTCATTAGTAAAAAAGTTACCTTTCTTCTGTTGAATGATCAAATCGGAGTCACCTAGAATGGACACTTTTGCAGCTCCTAGAGCTTTGAGCAGTTTAAGGCCTAAAAGGAGAGCCTCATACTCTGCCATGTTGTTGGTGCATTTGAAGTTTAATCTGTAAGCATGACCCTTTGCATGGCTGTTATGTGTATTGTGAATCCATATTCCTGCCCCTGCTCCTAGCTTATTAATAGAACCATCAAACTCCAAATACCATAAGATTTCTTTCTCTTGACTAGTATTAAGAGTTTCATTCATTTTAGGATTGGGCGGACCTAGGTTTTGTGCTTCATGTGGTTCTTCTTGTATGCTGGTTGCACTAATTATTTTAACAGTTTCACAGGTATGGGCAACCGACTCTTGATTGATGCATGTTTCTTATTCTAAAGGCAAAGACTTCTCATCAGTGGGAGGGCAACTATCATCATTGAACAATATAAAGGAATCCATATCAGAATGGATTGAGTAAATTTGAAAGTTTTGGGGTTTTTCCTCACTACTTACCACATACTTCATCAGTGTTTCTCTATACAGTCTCTTTGGTTGCCCAAAAACTGAAATAGTGGCATAGGAGAGGTCTAGTTGGAGAGATCCTTGGAGTTTTGGTCCCCAAGATCTTGATAAGAGCATGCCATACTTTGGTAGAATGTCAGCAACCACCACGTCCATTAGGATCGTTTTGTTAGGAAATTGGACTAAAGACACACAAAGGTCTTTGATTAAACCTAAACACTCGACCTGACTAGAATCAAATGAGAATAAGTTTTTGTAGGGTCTAGTGACATCAAGGTTTAGCTTCTCCATTACAGCTTTGGGCATTAGATTGTGTGAGGCACCTGAATCAAACATAGCATTGTGCAACACTTTATCATGAATGTGCAAACTGACATAAAAGGGTGGAACAGCTCCATGTCCTGATTTACCATTGACTTCAGGACCAAAAAGTAATTCAGACTGATTATCTAAGACATTAACATCATCCCTGTTCTCTGGCATTTGCAGTGATATTTTGATTTGCTGTCTGTACACATCATGTTTGGCAAGCTTAGAGAGAGGAATAGATATCTTTAATTTACCAATTTCTGCTTCTAAATCAAAAGGTTTTTCTAATTGTGTTTTAGTATTGTGACTGGCAGATTTTCCCTTTTCAATTGTATCTTTAGTGATCTTCTCTTGGTTATCAGTGATTTCTTGAGATTGTTCTGTTTTGGGAAGGCTTTGAGGAGTGCTATTTACATTGTCTTTTGAGGGAAAGGATACAAAAGTTTGGTTATTAGAGGGCTGCATGTCAGATACATCCTCTATGGTCACTTCCTTTAATTTTGGGTCTATTTTATCAGCAGGTTCTGTGATAGCGGCCTTGTCTTTTTACTTTGTTAGCTTGCTTGGCATCCTTTGGCTTGATGGGATCAGACACATCAATGGTTCTTGTCCTCAAGTTGTATTGTTTATGGACTTCGTAGACCGCTGAATCATAGCCTTGTTTGACGTCAAATGACTCTCTAGACTTGGTATGAAATTGCTTTATATCATGGTCATCTTGGTCTTCTTTGGTTAGAAATATTTGTTGTTCACTCTTCAAACCCATCAAGTTTATGTGAGTGTCCTCTATCTGCTCACTAGATGTGGATGTTTCAGCATAGTTTTCATGAAAAGGAGGTCTTATATCATGGTCAGGACTTACCCTTCCAACGTTTGGGTTCTGATTTTTTCTAAAGTTTGGATTTCTGATAGGATTGTTTTGTTGTCCTTCCCATGAGGCTTTTCTCTCAATAGTTCCCATTCTATTTTCAAAACTGTCCATGCCTTTGATGATTGTGTCCAATTTTTGCTCAAAGGCTGAAGGTTCATCTTTAAAAGTGGTTCTTCTCTCAGCTCTTGCTCTATTTCGCTTGGCAATCAGATTTGCCTCCACACTAACAACTACATTCTGCATGTCTGCTAAGGTTTGAGGGGCTCTTTCCCTTAACTGATAAGCCATGTCTGAATCAAATCCATCAAGGAATTTGCATAAAGCAAGATCAGGTGGAGGTCTAAGGTTTTGTGGAATAGCATTGTAAACATTGTTAAACCTGGCACAATAGTCTAAGACAGCTTCTTGAGGGCCTCTTTTGATAGTGTCATACTCGGATAATATTTGCAAAGGGTCCTTCTTCTTCTCCCATCTGTTAAGAAATGTTTGGTAAAGGGCCTCTAGGTCAGCTATGGAATTTGCAGGAAGAGCTCTAAACCAGGGCCTTACATCTCCTGTTAAACTTTGGACAAAAATCTTCATTCTTACACTATCATCATCTATTTCATAACTCTCAAAATAGTCCTGCATTTTCTTGGTATGTTGCAGGGCTGTGCCAGAACCAGTACCATCAAAATATGTGATTTTGGTTTGATAATCCTGAGGCATAGCCCCTGGATTTGCAGGTAGCTGCAAAGGGGCATATCTATTTGCCATATTGACAAGGATCAATGGGACAACAGGAAGGAATGGAACAACTAGAACAGCAGGGACAGCAATGGAAATTTGTGCAGTGGATGGAAGTGTGGGGAATGTGCTTTGAGAGGTGGATGAGGAAGAAGGAGAAGAAGAAGCAGTGTGAGGATGAACTGAAGGTTTAACAGGGGTTGGAATATAGTGTTGTTGAACTGTTTCAGGGCTTGAATCAGCAAACTGTTCTTGTTCCTCTTGTTTCCTAAGGATATTTGGGATTAAGTTGGGATTGTCAAATACAGCTGGAGGATCTGGGTCAGGATTTGACCTGGTGTAACGATTTTTCCTCTTTGGAGCCAGCTTCCGAATTTGTTTTTGGTATTTTTCTAAGAAATTTTTGGAATTTAGCAAGGAAGTAATCAAATTTTTGGAACAGCTATCTGTAGCTTAAAACTAGCATGAAGATTAACTGAAGCAGCTTCTATTTACTCCTATGGATGCAAAGAAAGAACAGTTTCAAAGGCTTTGTGGCTGACATTCAAGCTTCATCTGTAGCTTTAAGGAATAGACAGCGATTGCAACAATTCATTCATTTCCCCAGCGGAGTCGCCAATGATGTTATCACTCAGGTTGTCCCTTGGCTCCTTAAGGGATACGGCCGAGGTAACCACAAACCAATCTTTGGGCTGCAGGTCCTAGCCTACCTGCAGTCAGAGAGGGCTCTCTCTTTAAAATTTAACTTTGTTTTGGGTTGATTTTAGGCTAGTTATGGTGTACATGGGTTTTGTTTTGATTTTGGTGGGAAGAATGATGTTTTCAAGCAGAATTGGGATGCATAGTATGAGAAGTTCAAACCATTGGGAATGGAGTCATGGATTAGGGCTTGTTGTTGCGTTTTCTTGGTCACAAGAGGAATATGGAGCAGGATAGCCACACATAGAACAATATCAAGCTGGAATAAAGATGGAATGAAGGTCAGAGATGAAAGGCAACTAAGAATCTTTCATTAGCTAACAGAGAGGGAAGGGGAATGAAAGTTTGTCTAGGAGCAGTCAAGAATTCCTAAATAACAGTCATATGTGAAAGAAACAGGGTAAACATGATCATTTAAGTATGCATATTCATAACCATTTATGAAGAAAACATAGAGAAATAACAAGAACTGAGCATAGGGTGCAGTCAAGCAAAACCTAATCTATTCTTCTTTCTTGCTATTTAGATGGTAACACGATGGTGCATAAACATATGTAAACTATAAACAGAGGTAAGAAAACACTTATTGAGCCATGTAGTAGCACATGAATTCCACAGTCACTCTTTAGCCATTAAATAACACAACAGACAGTTCTTCATCCAAGGCATTCCAGCAGTCTTTGATTACAGAGCTCTCAAAATATACAGCGCAAGACTCGAATGAGGATTATCAACCAACCAACCCTTTAAACAATGAATTAGGGTTGTTTATATAGATAAAATATCCAAAAAAATATCTATTACAGCAGACCTTAAACAGGTCTGAGGGAAAATGAGTTCTTTAACCTAATCTTGTTCTGAAGTTAATGCAAGAAAATATATTTTTGAGCTGCGTTGGAGGCAGCTGCATTAAAATGAGTTAATATGGTGTCCTTGGTGGCTCGGTACAGTGTTTCTGCATTAACTGTGTCTTGTCTTTTATCTGCACTTCTAAGGCGGTTATGTTGATTTTAGGTGGCTTTAATGTGCACTAATCCTGATCTGATAAGCTTTGAATGGCCTTTACTGCTTCTTTGACTTGGGTGGAGGCCTTTAATGTTCACCTACTTTGATATTGCCGATCTGATACTCTTTGCCGCTTCACTGATACTCTTCAATTTAACCTGGGTTTTGTCTTTCCTCTGATACTCTTTTACAGTTGAATCGGGCCACTTTCTCTCCCTTGATGTGCTTGAAACTGTCAAATCGCCCCTTTTTTGCCCTTTCAAGGCAAAGATAGCTGCTGCAAATGCTTTTCATGGCCTTTAGAATGCTATCGACGCTTGTTGATTGAATATGAACATATATGAAGAAATCATGTTGCCTCCCGCAAATTTTTGGGTTTTGCAGGTAGCCGAGCCATGAGAAGCCCTCCATTTTGAACAATTTTACTTAGCGCTAATCGCGCATCGAAAACTGCCTCAGTTTTTCATTTCGGGCATCCTCTGCTGCGATTTTCACCCTTCGCGCCTTTCTTTTGGTGATGACGTCGGCATGACGTCAGCGGTGGGTCCTGGTACGGCAGGGTGACGTGGCACAGGACACGATGGCGGAGTAGGGACAGAGGCAGATGTGGTGGCAGTGACACGTAACAATGGCGGGTTGACGCAGAGGTGACGTAGCGCTGACGTGGTGCTGACATCAGGGGGCAGAGAGACAGAAGGCGGTTTGTGGTTTTATTGGACCGCCTTCTGTATGAGGGCGGTATTTGTCAGAGCCCGCCCGATACAATCGCGTGGAGACACGCGTCTTTTGTACGGTGGAGAAACCGCCATGCCATCAGAAGCTAACGGTTGGATGTCGGGGCGGCTCCGAAATCACCGAGAGCCGTCGGATCTGAGAGGGCGGATCGGAGGGCTGACGGAGCGCAGGGCTGACGGCAGGTTTGTGCGCGGGGCCCGCTAAATATTTGATTGATTTATTTATGTGCGGGGGGGTCAAAACTTTGGGTTTGTGGGTTATATGGGTTTTATGTGGGCGCCGATGGTTATTAATTTAACCGAATATCAAACTAATCCCAAATAAAATGTATGCGTTGGGGATATTGCTATAAGGTTTATGTGTGAGAGAGGGGGGAAATGGTTATTAGTTTAACCAGAGGTTAAGCTAACTCCAGGTTAAGACGCGGAAGGGATAATGCCAAGCCCCAAATGGACTTTAGCATTTCCCCAAACTGATGTTATAGGGCTATAGTGCCAGGGGATGGGAATATGTACATAGGGGAGCTATTTAGTGCTTTTTAGTAAGGGGAAGGTGAAAGAGATAGGGATTTACATAGTAAGTTAGAAATTAATATGAGTTTTGATTAGAAAGTGCTAAGGATAGAAATCTTAGGCTACAAAGGGAAAATAGGACTTATAGAATGAATAAGAGTACCCCTAAGCAAAGAAAACCTTTACTTAGGCCAATGATATGACAAAAGATGAAACTTAAGAGATATCAAGTAGATCTTGACCTCTTTGGGGAGATTAGTGAATGATTTGGGGAATAAGAAGAAGGGGGAGTTAGACATGCCTCGCTTGAGCTCCTCCAAATGAAAACTGCATCATAATTGTGATCTGAATAGATATAACACTTGAAAAACATAAAATGGATCACATAGCTTGATTCTGCAACCACAAAACTACTTACCCAGCCTACTTACCTAGCATTTTTTCTTCTTTTTGCATGGGTGCATTTAGACTTGCAAACCCTGTTTATCCTCTTTTCTTTTGACTGTCCTCCTATCTAAATGTACCCTTATATCTTCCAAGGGCCCAGATTAAGCAGTTGGGCTCCTTCATTTCTCTACCTAGCTACTGATCTGCCAAGCTTAAGCTGTTTGGACAGATTTTCATTCTCTATCTTCTAAAACAAGCAATTTAAACCTAGGGAAGCCAAGATTAAGCAGTTTGGCTTTCCCTTATCTGTAAAACTCTTCAAAAGTGGTATGATTCTTCAAGATGGAACTTCATGGAAATATGGAATCTTGCAGCATGAAAAGATGACATATTTGGCATGTAAAACAGTCAATCATGAAATATGAAACCTATTGCAATAGGAGGCTAACAATTTCTTTGGCCCATAGTTCCTTTGGGACTGTTGTATTTATGTAATTTGTTTTCCGATTTAATGAAATAGAAGGTACGACTCTTGCTTTAGCAAAAAAAAGATAATTGTGCTTCACTGTGCTCTTTGAAGTCCTTCAAACTAATTTTTCAAACCAAACTTACGCAAATTTTTAAAAAGACTTCACACATTTTTCGCTTTGTAGGAGCTTGATATTGAATCTGTTGTATCCTTGTAATTTCAGATCTCCAAGGTCTGAAATTTTATCCTGAGGTAGCCCTTTGAGTCCTCTTTCAAACCCCGCTAGTCTAATCAACATTAGATTCTCCATGAAATATTTATTCCAAATCTCCTACAATGACCTGATTATAGACTAGTTCAGTATAGTGAACTTGTATGAAGTTCCATGTGTCACTGTTTTGACCTTTAGACCTGGAAACAATACACAGAAAACTACAGTCTGTCTCCTTTCTGCAATTTTTTATTAAATTTCAATCTGATGCTCAAAGAAACTGTTATGACGATTTTACCCAAGTCACTGGTTTGAGATACAATTCAGGAGCCTGCAAAAACCCTAACTTCCTTGGATCATATCTCTGAAACTATAGCACGAAAAGATCTGAAATTAGTACATGTGGCTCATCAAGCTTTATTCTCAAACAGACTTTAATTTCAGCTTCTAACACTTCGTAGAAAATAAGTTATAGTGAAAATTCCATGATGACCTATTTGAAGCAGTGAAACCCTAGAATCAAAAGCTCGGATACCAGATGTTATGCAACCAGCTCATAGAATAGAAGAAAAGATGGATCAATGACTTCAAAGTCAACCTCTTCGAGGGGAGAACCTCCTTTATATTACATAAATGAATAATTATTGTATGATACAAATGACAAGGCCTCCTTTCTATATATAGGAGTCTAAGGGGTCACAATATAATAAGAGCCAACATAATAATAATAATATAAGGGAACAACAATAACAATTGTGGTTTTGTTTTTAGTTCAGACTTTTGTGATCCATATCATTATCAAATAAATTTCGGAATAATCACATCGTTGTCTTGGAGTCGACGTTTTGAAACATCTATTTTGGTTCATCTTCAAGATAACAATAGTGGGCTTTTATGGGGCACAATAATAACAATATGGGGACAACATGGGCACAACAATAACAATAAGGGGCTACAATGACAATAATAATAAGGGAATACACTAATATTATAGGTACCTCACACCAGGTTGATTCTCAAAATTTTGATGAAAATGCACAATATCAGTGTACCTTTAAGAAAGAAGGAATTTTTCGTTGATGTGGAGTGGAAGGGGAATGGGCTCAGCTAAATATGGAGGTTCTTGTGGGTTATTCTTTGTTGGAGAAGGTTCTTATGGGTTCTTCTCAGCAGAAATCTGCATCACAAAATTTATCCCCAAAACTTTACAATTGGATTTTGCTAAGAGTTTGGCTAAATCGTGACATTTTATCAACTCTGTAGTTTTGATAATGAGATCAAATTCTAATATCTTGGTGATCCATCTTCCTCTTCGACCATTTGTATCAGGCTGTGATAAGACAGTTTT
This sequence comes from Pinus tabuliformis, assembly GCA_031772625.1. Classification (NCBI taxonomy): domain Eukaryota; kingdom Viridiplantae; phylum Streptophyta; class Pinopsida; order Pinales; family Pinaceae; genus Pinus; species Pinus tabuliformis. Next base: position 738,410,190 of record CM062816.1, read on the forward strand.
AACAATATTATTTGGAACATAGGCAATAATGGAAGAATGAATGATATAGACCCTGAAAGCTTTCAAGGCTTGAATTAAGGCATAAGCTTATTTCTCAATAACATCATATTTTAATTCATCATCTCTCATAACTTTACTGAAAAATGAAATAGGTTGGTCATCTCCATTTTCATTTTTTTGCAAAAGGACAGGAGCTAGGGTGTTTTCAGAAGAAAAAGAAAAAATGTTGAAAGGTTTAGAATAGTCTCGACTAGCTAATAATGGGGCTTTAGAGATGGATTTCTTAATTTGGTTAAAAGAAAATCTTGCTTGAACTATCCATTTTACCTCATGGCCCTTTCTCAGCATCTCAGTGATATCTTTAACTATTTTAGCATAGTTAGGTATGAATCTCCTCAGAAAGTTGATTTTCCCAAAGAAAATCTTGAACTTCCTTTTTATTCCTTGGCAATGAAAGTGCTTGGATCTCTAAAACTCTTTTTGGGTCAATGACTACTCCTTCATTTGAAATAATATGACCCATTAATTTTCCTTCTTTAATGGCAAACAAGGACTTCTTTGGATCTAGTGATATTCCAAACTTCCTACACCTGTCAAAAACCTTTCTCAAGTGTTTTAAATGTTTTTGATATGAATTTGAAAATATAGTTAAATCATCTAGATAAATGACAACAAACTTGTTAATCTTACCAAAAAATTCTATATCCATGGCTCCTTGGAAAGTAGCTCCAGTGTTTGTTAGTCCAAAAGGCATTCATGCATACAACAATGTACCCCAAGGAGTTGTGAATGTTGTCTTTTCTCTATCATCTGGGCTCACCATAATCTGATTATATCCAGAAAAACCATCTAACATAGAAATTCTATTAGAACCAGAAACCCTTTGAAGTAATTGATCCATCTTGGGTAATGGATAATTATCTTTTAAGGATGACTTGTTTAAGTTCCTGAAATCCACACACAATCTAATTTCACCATTTTTCTTTCTAACTGGAACCAAATTTGATATCCAATCAGAATATCTTAAGGGAACTATGATCTTGGCATTCAGTAGCTTTTTAAGTTCTTTTTCAATTGTGGGTAGCAAGACTAGATTTATTCTCCTTAACTTTTTCTTAAAAGGTTTAACATCTGGTTTCAAAGGAATTTTATGTTTGATGAGTGATGTATCATAGGTTTTTAGCTCATCATAAGACCAAGAAAAAACATCTTTGTAACTCCTAAGGAGAGCTAGATATTTATCTTTTATTTCCTCTGGTAATGATGCAGATATTTTAACATTTTTGGTTTCTTCTTGAGATCCTATGTTGCATTCTTCTATATCTTCTTTAGATGAATCTGATAATCGGTTTTTTGGAACATTATTATGGTCAAACAGTTTTTCAAGAGGGACTAAGCCCTTTGGGATGAAATTGGTGGATAATTGAATGATGTTATGATCAGTTATTTTTTTTTTAATTTTAATTGTGAAGTTTCATTTTCATTATTCAGCGCTTTGTCATCAAGTTGTTCTTCTTCAATTTGTAAGAATGAAAATTCATCAATTACCTTCAAAAATGGCTTTATTTATTCATCATCTTCATATATTTTCCAATATTTAAGATTATCAAGAATTTATGGTCTCTATTTTACTTGAATCTGGTATTGTAACTGTATTTGATCGGGAATTTTAGAAGAACTAGCTTAAACAACTAAATAATCTACATGAATATTTTCATTTCTTGGAATAGCAGTGATGTTAAATGCCTGAAATAAATTATCTAATGAGTCACATACCTCATTTCTATATGATCTAAGTTTAGCATGTTTTGTTTGACAAAGATTTCTGACTTGTTTAATAATGAGCTCTGAGTCACTAAATACACTTAAATTTTGTATTTTAAGACATTTAGCTAATTCCAATCCTTTAAGTAAAGCTTCATATTCTAATACATTGTTTATAACATCAAATTCTAACTTATAGGATTGAGTTATGTTCTCTTCATCTGGTGAAATAAGTACAATACTAACTCCACAACCTTCTTTTGAAAAATCTCCATCAACGTATAATTTCCAAATATCAATTTTGACAGTCTCAGGTTTATCCACCATATGTTCAATGGTAAGTTGAGTGTTTTGTAAATTATCCGATGATAGTGTGAAACATCCAAAATCTTGGTCAACTGCATAAATGGTATGATTTCTTACTTGATCAAATCTACAAATACTATTGATGAATCTAACCTCCCTGTATAATATTAGTTGTTCACCTCCATATATAGGAATAGTAGCCTAAGACATGTCCATTACCAGACTTCCTCCTAATTTGGCACAACATGATTTAGACAATAACATGCCAAATTTAGGAGGAATGTCTGTAACTACAATATCTAATTTTACACTCTTAACAGAGATTTGTGCTAGGGTGACAACTAAGTCTTTTATAAGTCCAAGGCAAGGTACCTTCTTTGAGTCAAAAGTATATAAATCATGATAGGGTCTAGTAACTTGTCATTGAAGTTGATCCATGATCACTTTAGGCATCAGATTATGGGAAGCCCCAGAATCTAACATATAGTTGTATAACAGAAAATCATGAACTTTTAAGGTGACATAAAAAGGTTGTACATTTTCATCAATCATATCATAACTGGGACCAAATATTACTGAGGGTTTCTCATCTTTCAAGCTTATAACATCTCCTTCAACATCAACACTAGAAGGTTGAATCCATTTAGAAACTTGATTTTTATACCATGGATTTTTGGAAAGTTGAGATAAGGGAATAGATATTTTGAACCTTTCAAGCTCTCTTTCCACATTTAATGTAGTTAAAATTGGTTTATCGACTAGATTACATTGTTCACTCAAGGAGGACTTGAACCCGCAACACGTCCTCAATCACAAGACCATAGCCAGTCAGGTTGTCTCACCTGGGCTCAAAAACACTCTATAATCAATACAATGAAGTTTTACAATAACACTCTAAATCAATATAATGAAGTTTTACAATAACACTTTATATCTTCAAACCTTTAAAAAAAATGTTTGTTCTCTAAATATACCAACTATCTTAATTTAGGATTTACTAAGTGCTCAGAAAGATCAAATCACTTTTCACTCTAAAAGAAGTTTGCACATCAAGAGATTTGATGCCTATACACTTGGGAGATCTCGAATTATATATTCTTAAAAATATTATTGACAAAACTATGGATTGTCAAAATCTAGAGTCCAAACACCACCAAGTGTAAATTGACCATTTTACTTCAATTTTATTTAATTATTAATTACGTCGTAAGGAGTTTCCCTTTGAAATGAATTGCCCCAGCGGTTGCCGTGTCCTATTGTTCACTGTGGATTTATGGTGTTAGTTCAATCGTTGATCCAAAACTGAAATAACACTGAACTGAAAAAACGGTTCATGAATTTTTGTCCTTGCCGTTCACCCATGGCAATGGCGGTTAGCAAGAGCACTCTAATGCACGGAGATAAAATAAAGATTGTAAGAGTTGCACAACCAAGAATCAATCCACGAACGGGCTTAAAAACCTACACTGTATATATTTCAGAATTTTCAAGGACCAGAAAGTCTGCTAAATAGCAGTGGCAAGATCCCTTTGCCACGGAACACATCGAAGCCTCGATACTATTTCCTCGCAAGCAGAAGACCACATCGACCCTGGCAGTGCGCAAAAATACATATGAAAAGAAACAGATGTCACTCAAACCGCCAGCAACGATCAGAGGAAATTTTATATATGGAATGCACGGCCTTTGCATACTCTGTTCATGTAAGTTTTTGCAGCACTGCCTTTGCATACTATGTTCATGTAACTTTTTACAGCATGGCCTTTGCATACTCTGCTCATGTAATTTTTTGTAGTCCTACTCATCATCTTAGGTTATCAGTGGACCCTAATAACAGATGCATTTCCTTACCTGGGAAATTGCATTTCACCCATCTTTTGTGCTACTTCATTGTTTTTCCAGTCATTAGTTATGTAGGAATCTTATTCTAAGTTCATTCATTTAGCGGAAACAAGCTTATTGACTTTGCTGTAACATGGACAAAAAAAGCTCACCAATGTAAAGTCCAGAAAATGGGGCCTGTGGAAAGTTTCTGGTGACCATGAATCCGAGTGGAGAAATGAAAGAAGTTTCCATAAGAGGGTAAATTCAAATGGGGAGACATCTGAAGTTATATCTGCTGCTGCAGAGGCTTATAATGTTGCAGTGGCCACTATTGTCAGGGCTCCTCCTAAAGACTTCAAGGTTGTCACAGAAGAATGGGCCGCCATTCACATACAGACTGCTTTTCGAGGATTTTTGGTAACCATTCTTCATGCATGAGCCTCTATAGATTGTATGGTTGGTTGTTTTGAGAGATGATTATTTTCAATCCATTGGCTTTGGTTTGGGTTTTACAGGCCAGGAGGGCACTGCGAGCGCTGAAAGGGTTTGTGAGATTACAAGCATTGTTTCAAGGTCGTCAAGTAAGGAAACAAGCAGAAATTACCTTGAGATGCATGCAAGCACTGGTTAGAGTTTAGGCCCGTGAATGTGCTTGCAATTCATTGAGTGTAGTGGGCAAGCCCTTATTGTCTATGGGGGATGTGTGCATGAGCCAGTGGTCATAATTGTAGCTGGTATGTGCCCAGGATGTCTTAAGATTCGTTTTTCATGTTAATGTGGATCAATAATTATTTATCAGATAGATGTTATTTCTCATCTGCTATGCATTTGGACAATAATGCGCTTGCAATTATTGAGTGTAGTGGGCAGGGAGCCTGGCAAGCCCTCATTGCCTATGAGGCCTGTGTGCATCTTTGTCTCCGGGCATGGGCCAGTGGTCACATGGAAGCTCCTGAATTCCTTCATAATGAGTGCATTGTTTTGCGTAATGCCTTTGGGTAGGTTATTAACAAAATTGTCTTTGTTGATTTCTTTTAATTGTCATGCAGTTCGGAAAATGTAAATTCTTTCACAATGAAGGTAATACTCTGCATATTATTAAGTAATTGTGTAAATTGAAATGTCAGCAACTTGTATAGACTCCAGCAAATACTGTTGCAACCAGAGGAAGAACTGTTGAGAAATGATTCTGCAGATGCTGCCCTGGAAGGAACTGCTCCTAAGACAAAGAAAACTATTGGAAAAATTAAGGTTCAAGGTAAAGTAGCAAATGTGTTGTTGGCTACATTTCACAGGTACATTTTAATAATAACCCTAGTGACATTGATAAGGACATCTCTATCCTCGTCTAGCTAATGATAGATCAGCTCCTCAAAGAACACATTTATATATGCAAAATGAGCAAAACAACTCAGATTGCACACGAGATGAAGTTATCAATGTCAAGCATACAGGTCACAACATCCCAAAAAAATTAGAATACCCCTTTATGCACGAATAATATACTACAAAGAGCTATTATTTTTCTGAAAGATTATTCAAATCAACATTTTTAGTATGAAAGATGTATTTCAGGCTCTAGGGAAGGAAATGGTGCAAACTGCATGGTGTTTGAAGATCTACATGAACTTGAGTTTATGCAGGATTTTGAAGGCATGATTTAGGATGGTCTGGGAGCTAGAAATGATAGTAAAGTGGTGGCAGCCATGGATGCCCTCATGATAAGATCTACTTTATTCTCAGTTTGAAATGTCTGGGGCTATGTTTATAGCAATGAAGAGGTGATTGACTACATTTCAAGCATGATGCCACTGCTTGCATCCTCAATATTTATTGATGATATTCAGGGTGTTCTTGGGGCATACAATGTGATTGGTCTTTGTATTCTACTTGATGTAAACATCATATTTATGAAACAACAATTGCCCAAGAATGCCTAGGAAACAAATCTTGATAATGGTTCTATTTTCCGAGGGATTCGAGGAAGTTTTCAATGTGCTCCAATGCAAGAAAAATCAGTTTTACATGGAGAATTTTATTTCAAAAGCTTGCCTATTGAAGGAAAACACCAGGTGGTTATGCTCTTGCTTATATTTTTTATCAGATTGGTCACATTTTCCCCAACTTTCATAATGTTTTAGATTTCAAGAGAATAATTATTTTAGTCCAGAAATTGTTTGAAGAAAGTATTTTTTCAGCTCGTCATGATATTAGTGGTAGGGTATAGTTGTATTCGAGTTGGAGTTGGCTTTTGCAGGAAGCTGTGGGATGAAGGTTAACCTAAACTCCAAATGCACTAGTATATTCGAAGTATTGTTTGCAAAAGAATTTGGCTTTGTTCTCGAAGTTAACAGTGGCAATTTTAATATCATTGCCAAGAAATTCAATGTTGCAGTTGTAAGATATCTAGAAATATCATGAAGATGTATACTTGATGAGAGTTGGATATGGTATTGAGACCTGGTGTTATCGGGTATTATTCAGTGCCTCAATAAATTGGAAAGAAACACGATAAAGAATGGAAAGGAACTCCCGAGGATTTAAAACAAAAGCAAGATGCTATTTAAGATGTTGCAACAAGGTGATCTTGTTGTATAGCAAAAACCCATAAAACACATCGATTGTGTAAAAGGAAGAGAACCCTCATTCCAATCAATTTGCTCTAGCAGAAAAGAAGAAATAGCATTTAGTAAGTTATTTCTTAGCAAAGCTGTTGTGTGAGATGAACTTGTAGATACAGGTGGCATGGTTGACCCCGCTTAAAAGGAGGTTAACAGATTTTAATGAACAACTTTAACAACCTCATATTTAAAGGCAGAATATCAGCACTCAAAGGATCATTTCCAGATTTGAAGGCAGAAGACTTTCTTACCAAACACTAATAAGGATAAATTGAAACTACAACCCGAAAACTAATTAAAGAGATATTGATCTTATCCATACATTCCAGATCCTTTTGGCCCCCCTTGTTTTCTTGCTTTCTCTTCATACTCAGGTAGATTCCTACCACTGATCTTCTGTCATCAGAAGGCATGTCAGAGAGACAAATCAACATTATACTTGGAGAAAAGGAGAGATTGGTTGAAGAACCGGGACTTATTGGATTGGGTAGGCTCTTCAAAAGCCCTCTTAATTTTTGACCCAGGTGACTGGAGGGGCGCAGATTTTGCATGGAGCACAGGAAGAGAAACAAAGAAACATGCCAAAGCAGTGATGGTGTTGAAAGGACTACACATAGTGAAAAAACTTACATGAGATCATGTTGTTTGCGTTGGATATGTGTTACCCTGAAGAACATTGGAGACGAAGCTCTGGCAATGTCAATGAGCTGACAGTAGGATGAGCTTGAGACACGCGTGCAGACAGAATGTTGAATTCAAAATCAATCCACATATTGTGCTCCAAACATCATTCAATTACCCTCAAAATAGTGCAGGTTAACCACACAGAAATAACCCTGAATTTGTGTGAATAAGAAACTTCCTCGAGGCATAGACACTTCAATGTACAAGGACAAACTGATCAATGTTCAAAGTACATCCTCAGATTCATAAATCTATGGTCTTGCTGTAAATTAGGAAAATGTGGTCTGATAAATGAGTACACTTGTTTATAGTCATACATGAGTTCAAACTTCAAACTGTTATAAGAAAAGTCTCCGATTTTGCTTTTACATGCCCGCTTTTGTCAATGTTAGAGAGGTAGCAGGTTCTTGCCGGAAATCAACAGCTTCAGCAAGCCACCCACCCACTTTTCACCTCAGGTTTGACTGTTTCTTCCTACCTAAGGTCTTGTGTGTGTTGATATATAAAAAGAAACAATCAGGATGCCTTAAGATTTATTTTTCATGTTAATGTGGATCAGTAATTCATTACCAGATAGAATGTACTTCTCATCTGCTCTGGATCTTGACTTGAATGTGCTTGCAATTCATTGAGTGTAGTGGGCAAGCCCTTATTGTCTATGGGGGATGTGTGCACCTTTGTTTCTGGGCATGATCCAGCTGTCATGATTGTAGCTGGTCTGTGCCCAGGATATCTTAAGATTTGTTTTTCATGTTAATGTGGATCAATAATTATTTATCAAATAGATTTTATTTCTCATCTGCTATGAATTTTGACAATAATGCGCTTGCAATTATTGAGTGTAGTGGGCAGGGAGCCTGGCAAGCCCTCATTGCCTATGAGGCCTGTGTGCGTCTTTGTCTCCGGGCATGGGCCAGTGGTCACATGGAAGCTCCTGAATTCCTTCATAATGAGTGCATTGTTTTTCATAATGCCTTTGGGTAGGTTATTAACAAAATTGTCTTTGTTGATTTCTTTTAATTTTCATGCAGTTCGGAAAATGTAAATTCTTTCACAATGAAGGTAATACTCTGCATATTATTAAGTAATTGTGTAAATTGAAATGTCTGCAACTTGTATAGACTACAACAAATATTGTTGCAACCAGAGGAAGAACTGTTGAGAAATGATTCTGCAGATGCTGCCCTGGAAGGAACTGCTCCTAAGCCAAAGAAAACTATTGGAAAAATTAAGGTTCAAGGTATAGTAGCATCTGATTCTTTTCATGGTTATTTTGTATTGACTTGATATGGATGCATCAATAATAAGTACAGTTGATTTGTTTTTATTCCTTATTTTCTAAATGGCACATATCTCGTTCTTCTTGAAAGGTAGTGAAAAAGAAACAAATAGATGTAGAGAATAGAGATCTATTGTGTTGTTATAATTTCCATCAAAAATTTTCCATTAGGTAGGTTTGGGAGTCTATGGTTGTTTGATTGCACTTGAAATAAAGCAAGTGAATGTAAAACACCTCATGATTCAAAAAGACAGTTTAAACTGAGCTTTCAATACATTGTTTTTGATGCAGTGCGTAAAGTCAAGATCATGCCAGATATGCCATCCAGATGCAGTTTTCAGTCTTGTAGGTCATCCTTTCTAAATATGGAGTCCCTACGCTCCCGATCTTCAAATTTACAGTCCACAGTTTTGGCTGGATGGGAAGCAGTGAGAAAAATTCGTGTTAGACCCCATCCTCCTCTGCATGCCACATATTCTCAGCGTGGTCTTGCTTATGTGCAAGCTAGTGCAGAATACATACGAGAGGTGTCTACCCTTATAAAAGCAGGGGCGACATCACTTCGCAACAGCACATCAAATGAAATGACACAAGGTGTGACTTATCTTCTATAACTTTGTAGAGGTTTTAGACCATCTTTGTCCATGTCTGGCTATTAAGAAAAAATATTCAGTCACATAGCACAATTTGAACCTCTCTGTTACAGGGATGTAGGTTATTAACAAAATTGTCTTTGTTGATTTCTTTTAATTGTCATGTAGTTCGGAAAATGCAAATTCTTTCACAATGAAGGTAATACTCTGCATATTATTAAGTAATTGTGTAAATTGAAATGTCTGCAACTTGTATAGACTACAACAAATACTGTTGCAACCAGAGGAAGAACTGTTGAGAAATGATTCTGCAGATGCTGCCCTGGAAGGAACTGCTCCTAAGCCAAAGAAAACTATTGGAAAAATTAAGGTTCAAGGTATAGTAGCATCTGATTCTTTTCATGGTTATTTTGTATTGACTTGATATGGATGCATCAATAATAAGTACAGTTGATTTGTTTTTATTCCTTATTTTCTAAATGGCACATATCTCGTTCTTCTTGAAAGGTAGTGAAAAAGAAACAAATAGATGTAGAGAATAGAGATCTATTGTGCTGTTATAATTTCCATCAAAATTTTTCCATGATCAATGTTCAAAGTAACGCGTGGACCTTAGTTGCAGGAAGCAGAGTACACTAAGCAAGCGAGCTGCGTTCTATCAAATCAGAAGGTCGTGGTGTGGACTTTTGTCTGAGGGAGGGGAATGCATTAATCCAGGGAGCTGCATGCCATCAAATACAAAGGTTATGGCAGAATTATCATGTCTTTTTTTCTGGATCTTCTACCAAGCCTGAGGTTATTGAAGCAGAACTTAACTCTGGCAGGCCACAAGAATCCTCATTCAGATTCATAAATCTATGGTCTTGCTGTAAATTAGGAAAATGTGGTCCGATAAATGAGTACACTTGTTTATAGTCATACATGAGTTCAAACTTCAAACTGTTATAAGAAAAGTCTCTGATTTTGCTTTTACAGGCCCGCTTCTGTGAATGTTAGAGAGGCAGCAGGTTCTTGCCGGCAATCAACAGCTTCAGCAAGCCAGCCACCCACTTTTCACCTCAGGTTTGACTATTTCTTCCTACCTAAGGTCTTGTGTGTGTTGATATATAAAAAGAAACAATCAGGATGCCTTAAGATTTATTTTTCATGTTAATGTGGATCAGTGATTCATTACCAGATAGAATGTACTTCTCATCTGCTCTGGATCTTGACCTGAATGTGCTTGCAATTCATTGAGTGTAGTGGGCAAGCCCTTATTGTCTATGGGGGATGTGTGCACCTTTGTTTCTGGGCATGAGCCAGCTGTCATGATTGTAGCTGGTCCGTGCCCAAGATGTCTTAAGATTTGTTTTTCATGTTAATGTGGATCAATAATTATTTATCAGATAGATGTTATTTCTCATCTGCTATGCATTTGGACAATAATGCGCTTGCAATTATTGAGTGTAGTGGGCAGGGAGCCTGGCAAGCCCTCATTGCCTATGAGGCCTATGTGCATCTTTGTCTCCGGGCATGGGCCAGTGGTCGCATGGAAGCTCCTGAATTCCTTCATAATGAGTGCATTCTTTTGCGTAATGCTTTTGGGTAGGTTATTAACAAAATTGTCTTTGCTGATTTCTTTTAATTGTCATGCAGTTCGGAAAATGTAAATTCTTTCACAATGAAGGTAACACTCTGCATATTATTAAGTAATTGTGTAAATTGAAATGTCTGCAACTTGTATAGACTACAGCAAATACTATTGCAACCAGAGGAAGAACTATTGAGAAATGATTCTGCAGATGCTGCCCTGGAAGGAACTGCTCCTAAGCCAAAGAAAACTATTGGAAAAATTAAGGTTCAAGGTATAGTAGCAAATGTGTTGTTGGCTCCATTTCACAGGTACATTTTAATAACAGCCCTGGTGACATTGATAAGGACACCTCTATCCTCGTCTAGCTAATGATAGATCAGCTGCTCAAAGAACACATTTATATATGCAAAATGAGCAAAACAACTCAGATTGCACACGAGATGAAGTTATCAATGTCAAGCATACAGGTCACAACATCCCAAAAAAATTAGAATACCCCTTTATGCACGAATAATATACTACAAAGAGCTATTACTTTTCTGAAAGATTATTCAAATCAACAGGTTTAGTATGAAAGATGTATTTCAGGCTCCAGGGAAGGAAATGGTGCAAACTGCATGGTGTTTGAAGATCTACATGAACTTGAGTTTATGCAGGATTTTGAAGGCATGATTTAGGATTGTCTGGGAGCTAGAAATGATAGTAAAGTGGTGGCAGCCATGGATGCCCTCATGATAAGATCTACTTTATTCTTAGTTTGAAATGTCTGGGGCTATGTTTATAGCAATGAAGAGGTGATTGACTACATTTCAAGCATGATGCCACTGCTTGCATCCTCAATATTTATTGATGATATTCAGGGTGTTCTTGGGGCATACAATGTGATTGGTCTTTGTATTCTACTTGATGTAAACATCATATTTATGAAACAACAATTGCCCAAGAATGCCTAGGAAACAAATCTTGATAATGGTTCTATTTTCCAAGGGATTCGAGGAAGTTTTCAATGTGCTCCAATGCAAGAAAAATCGGTTTTACATGGACAATTTTATTTCAAAAGCTTGCCTATTGAAGGAAAACACCAGGTGGTCATGATATTAATGGTGGGGTATAGTTGTATTCGTGCTGGAGTTGGCTTTTGCAGGAAGCTGTGGGATGAAGATTAACCTAAACTCCAAATGCACTAATATATTCGAAGTATTGTTTGCAAAAGAATTTGGCTTTGTTCTCGAAGTTAACAGGGGAAATATTAATATCATTGCCAAGAAATTCAATGTTGCAGTTGTAAGATATCTGGAAATATCATGAAGATGTATACTTGATGAGAGTTGGATAGGGTATTGAGACCTCGTGTCATCGGGCATTATTCAGTCCCTCAATAAATTGGAAAGAAGCACGATAAAGAATGGAAAGGAACTCCCGAGGATTCAAAACAAAAGAAAGATGCTATTTAAGATGTTGCAAAAAGGTGATCTTGTTGTATAGAAAAAACCCATAAAACACATCGATTGTGTAAAAGGAAGAGAAACCTCATTCAAATCAATTTGCTCTAGCAGAAAAGAAGAAATAGCATTTAATAAGTTATTTCTTAGCAGAGTTGTTGTGTGAGATGAACTTGTAGATACAGGTGGCAGTGTTGACCCTGCTTAAAAGGAGGTTAACAGATTTTAATGAACAACTTTAACAACCTCATATTTAAAGGCAGAATATCAGCACTCAAAGGATCATTTCCAGATTTGAAGGCAGAAGACTTTCTTACCAAACACTAATAAGGATAACTTGAAACTACAACCCGAAAACTAATTAAAGAGATATTGATCTTATCCATACATTCCAGATCCTTTTGGCCCCCCTTGTTTTCTTGCTTTCTCTTCATACTCGGGTAGATTCCTACCACTGATCTTCTGTCATCAGAAGGCATGTCAGAGAGACAAATCAACATTATACTTGGAGAAAAGGAGAGATTGGTTGAAGAACCGAGACTTATTGGATTGGGCAGGCTCTTCAAAAGCAATCTTTCCCTCTTAATTTTTGACCCAGGTGACTGGAGGGGAGCAGATTTTGCATGGAGCACAGGAAGAGAAACAAAGAAACATGCCAAAGCAGTGATGGTGTTGAAAGGACTACACATAGTGAAAAAACTTACATGAGATCATGTTGTTTGCATTGGATATGTGTTACCCTGAAGAACATTGGAGACGAAGCTTTGGCAATGTCAATGAGCTGACAGTAGGATGAGCTTGAGACACGCGTGCAGACAGAATGTTGAATTCAAAATCAATCCACATATTGTGCTCCAAACATCATTCAATTACCCTCAAAATAGTGCAGGTTAACCACACAGAAATAACCCTGAATTTGTGTGAATAAGAAACTTCCTCAAGGCCGAAATGTAGGTGATACATATCTGCAAAAGAAAAAAGACTGGATTCCTTTCAGGTAGGTGTCTTTCCAGGCAGAAAAAAGACTGGATTCCTTTGTTGAACTGACTTGGCCATCACCACCTAAGTCATTTTGGGCATTTTTGGCCTTCTTTTTATTATTGTATGTATTGGTAGCATTGATGTTGTTTGCTTTATCCTTGAAAGATTGCCAAAAAGAATGCAGTTACACTGGTAGTGAACCTTTGACCCTGCGAACAACAAGATGACCATAACGACCATGGCCATCAAAAAAGCCCACAGAAGATTGAATCATCTGAAACAAAATCCTGTGAATGATAACAAAAGAATAATTAGAATATGAACTTTTTATTTCCAAATTAGGACAGAGCAAAATTTTGCTAAAAAATTGGATATCATTTGAACTGAAAAAGGAAAGGATAACTCTGAACATGAAAATGTCAGAACATTTCATTTATGAACTCTTGAGAAAAGAAAATTCACAGCATAAATGGCAATGTCCAAGAGTCGCATAGTAGTCCTTGCTCCATTCATTACTAAGGGCTAGGATCCATGTCGTACTGAATAGTGCATGCACATTGTTGTTAGGGCATACATGTAGATTGCATATGTTACATTCGAAATTCTAAATAAGTACTCTCTTACATGAAGAACAGAGTGCTGTTTGTTTTATGTTCAAAACCACCACCAAATAAGAGTAACTAATTCAAATATAAGCTACCAAACCAATTTCAAATTTTTTGCAGCAGCGAACTACATAAACTTAAACATATAAAAAGCTTACCATACAAGTACTTATCCAGAATATGAACCACGCGATGACTGGTTATTTAGAATAAATGCATGAAGCAGACCTTGAGCTGAATGGGTTTGCTCTGGAGTACCAGATATTCAATCACTTCATATGATCGTGGTCTCACTTCAAGTAAGTTAACTTTTGCACCTGATATTTGTAGAAGGTAAATAAGATCTTGTTGATGAATATACTCATGAGAAGAGCTCTGAGACGATGCAGATACAATAAAGGATTGACCAAATCAAATCAGAAACCAAGAAGATGGTTTGAACAAATGGATAGCCAAGTGGCCTATGCACATATTTAGAACTCACAATGTCTGCCACCATTGAACATTCTCTCTTGTCAATAATCCTAACAGGGAAATTTGAGCAACACCCTTCCCTAAATTTGCAATAAGAGGTGCAGTGGATGTGACAAAAGGTTGTTGTGGAAGGTGTTGTTTGTATATGGGAAATTTCTTGATCATTGTGTATAATCCTAATGTTGATAGATATGTCTACTAAGTGGTTCCAGTTAATGGGGCATTGATTTGAGCGTTCAATATATTTTTATTCTTTATCAAAGTGTTCTTTTGTTGTATTTGTGTTCTTCAATTTATGCCTTACAGCGTTTCCTTTGTAACCTCTGGTGCAAATGCTAGTTTAATTATTTTATTGTATTTTGTTTTTTATTTTTTTTATGCAATTTGAGAGAATCATAAAAAAATATTACATACAAGATATTACATCTCTTATGTACTGAGTTTAATAACCCCTCTAGATATAATAATCCTTCTTCAATATTTTTTTTAAACACATAAATAAAACACCCAAATATTATCAACCACCAAAATCGAGTTCAAAATGTGAAATATGCATCAAAATACCCACATTCTTGCAAAGCTCTGTAAAATCAAACCATATGCAATGCATCAAAATGTCCCCATTCTTGGGAAGCTATGCTAAATCAGATCATATTTGCAAGTTTTGAGCCAATTATTCTCTCCTCATAAGATATCCCCAGTCATTGGTTCTCTTTCAAGTGTAGCATCCAACATTGCAGTAACTGACTGATAGGTCCTTTGCAGTAACTGACTGATAGGTCCTTTTTCCTGCTTGTGCCACCATGTTTTAAAACTCCACCTGAAATAAAATGCAAACCTTATGATTAATTAAATGCCTTCGGAGGTTAATGACAGAGCTATGAAGGCAGCGTGCAGAGAGCACTGTTGCCACCTGCCCACGATTGTAATGATGAAAGTGCTGTAATATTTTCCCGGACATATTTTGCTGTTTAATTCACCCAAAAGAAATTTGTTGGAATGGGAAATATTGTACCGTGAACAAAATTTAACTAGCACACTTGTCAACAAATTTCGGCCAAAACCTCTGGAACGGTACAATGTCAGACAACGCCTGCTTTCTTAGCTGGAACCTTCTTCACTGGAGCTTTCATCACTGGAGACTTCTCGCCAGCTTTCTTCAATAAAGCCTTCTCCCAATCGCTGCGCAGCTGCTCGACTACTCCAGCACCCCATTGCAGTTGGGGACATTGAAACACAATAAGATTCTCCAACGAACTCACCTGCTCAACATCGGGTAGCATCTGTAAATTGGAACAATAGGCCAAGTCAAGAATTCGGAGTTTCATTAAGTTCCCAATCGAGTCTGGGAGACAGAGCAGAGAGTCGCACTTAGCTTGCCTTGTATATCATAGTAGGAGATTTTACGAAATTGTGCTTCCCAAAGTTTTAAATCATTTTTGCCACGAAGAAGCGACCCAATCACTTTAATGACTAATGGTAATCCATGGCAGAAATCCAAAAACTTTTCAACCTCTTTGTCAAACTCTACAGGGGGATGACGCTGGCCGAACGCATGCGAGCAAAAGAGCTCTCGCGAGTGCCGTTGATTGAGGCCTTCCAGAATGTATATGGATGACTCTGGGATGCCTGAGCTTCTGAGAACATCCTTATTGCGGGATGTCACTAAAATTAAGCTGCCGGTTTTAAGGACATCCATGGCTGGATAAAGTAATGCCTCCAACTGCTGAATATGATCCACATCATCTAAAATAACGAGACAATCAGAAGATGGGAGATGGCTTCGGAGCTTTCCTTTACCTTCATTAATGCCGCGTATTTCCATGTCCTTTTGAGTCAAGTCCTTTAGTAGGTATTCCTGCAAAGTGGTTAAAGGATTGTCTCTGATATCCTCTAAAAAGCAATATCGTTTGTAATTTGATCTTTGATGGTTATAGAACTCTGTTGCTAGGGTGGTTTTGCCAACCCCACCAAGACCCACAATTCCTATAACTCTGGTCTCCCCGCTTTCCCACTGCAGTGATACTCTGGTTCCAAATTCTCTTAGTTTTTCTTGCAAGCCTATTGGATATTCTGACACAAACCGCGGTATTTTAACATTTTTTAACACTGCTTCCATCACGTCTTGAAGGAGCTGCTCTACCACAGAAAGGTTGACCCCTGTTTTCACACTAAAACCAAACATGAACAGCGGTTGAGCAACGCAGAACCGGTTTCAACTGGAAGGGCAGTACTAAAGATCTCTAACAAATAATACAAGCGCTCAGTAAAGCCTGGGAAACATGAAGGGGAAGAAGAATTTCTGAACAATTGAGTGATATGTAATTTAAATCTTCTTTGATCTTTATGATTCACAATTTAACCCTATTTAGAGACAAATAGGGCGCACTCATTTGTTGCTGGTATTAAGAGATCATTTTCCAAATTGCCATGAAAGATGCAAACAAAAACCGATTGCCAGCATTTTCCATACAAGTAATTGAAACATACATTCATGTGCACAAAGTGAGTAACATATTAAATTCAAAGACAATAAAATAAATACACATTCCATTGCATGCTACATATAATTCAATGCCTGATACATATACAAAGTAGTGAAATGTATTCAATGATCTGAAGTATCTATGGCTCTGATTCCCGCCTAAGCAACTACAGTCTAGGAGTACTGATTATCCATTTCCTGTAGAGAAGCAACCAAAGTCTAAAAGTACTGATTATTCCTTTCCTGTAGATAAACAAGCTGTAGTGCAGAATATTAGCAAAGTGTGGGGGAGTCACGAAACTTATAAGCCCTCATGTGGAGTGGTAGAAATGGGGTGATTGAAAAAGCCATGGTGGGGTAGAGCAGCATGTCAGTAAAACGCGGCATGATGTTTATGATGGAAGGGGCTGAAAATGTCATTAGTTATATGATGATGGTGCGGGCAATGGTGAAATCTGTGATCTTTGTGGTGTGGCAAAGGGTGAGGTCAGTGGTGCTTGAATTTTCCCTTGCATTTGAGCTTGTGTTTGTGCTCAGATCTGTGGTGGTCATGGTGGTGGTGCTTGTGTTTGTGGCAATGTGGAGGGGTTGGGGGAGTGAGCGTGAATGGTGAAGGTGAATATCCTATTTGATCTTTGTGATTAACCCTATTTACATGGTCTATCTACATCCATCAGAAGTTTTAATCACATTTTCTTCCCCCGCTTGGCATGCCATAGAAGACTGGGAACTAATTGAAGTACGAAATTATGCATTTTTGGCTTTTCAGGTTCGAAGAATCTAACTAACAGTATTCATTATAACTTTGACAATTTTATGAATTTCATTTGCTTTTGCTCTGTTTTGACTTCTTCTGCTCAGGGATATTTGTTTATTTGTTAATTATTTTTCTTCTTCTGCTCAGGGATATTTGTTTATTTGTTAATTATTTTTCCAAGAGATTTTATTGATCTTATTACAGGAGGATTTATTGCTACCACGTGTGCAAAAATCATCTTCGCTGCTTTCATTCCCTTTCAAAACAAAATAAAGCAGTAGTCTTTAACGCGACTTTTTGAAAGCTTTTCCGGCGATTTTTTCCGGTGAAAATCCGGCAGTAATTTATTGGAATCCAAATTTGATAGCTAATTTCTGCACAATGAAAGCGTCCCAGGGGTTTTTCAAGGTGCTGAATCCGAATATGCAGTTAAAAAACCATTTTAACTACAACAAATCATGATTTCATCTCAATTTCTTCCGCCGGATTCCGTCACCGGAATCTCAAAAAGTCGCATTATAGACAACTCCCAAAATAAAATGCAAACCGATAATAAGTGGCGGCAAGTCTGCCTACTTCACTGTGCAGAAATGCCTAGGTACGGTGCCATCTATCTATCAATTCAGCAAATTTAAATGCTAAGATTTACATGGAGGGGTGGTGTTCTCACCTGTTATACGTCTCTGCGTCAAAACCTTTTATTTCTGAAACGTTAGAGAGAGCCTTCCTCCATTTTTCAAGTGTGTTGGAGTCGTATCTTGGTCGACCATCAACATCTTTTTTCGCTTGAAGTTCGAGTAGGGCTTGAGCGTAGACTCCCTTTCCGCCCTGCGTCCAGCGAAGCTCTGCAGGCTTGACACCGTAGAAAACCGGGATAACGGTGGACTTAAAATTTGACATGCAGTCCACCATCAGTGCGAGCTCATCCAGGCACCATTTTGAAGACGCATAATTTGGAGAAAAGATTGCTATGTGCACAGTGGCTGTTCTAATGGCGCTTTCAATTTGAGGGGTTATATTCCCTCCCTCGCGCAATTCCTGCTGGTCTAAAAACACTAGCAAGTCATGTGCGCAAAGGCGATGGTAGAGATCGGTGGCCAATGTTTTCTTGACATCGGGGCCCCTGTGATTGATGAAAACATCAAACACATAGCTTTCGTTCTCGCCTCGCGGGGAGGAAGAGGATGTTGAAGAGGAGGCCATTGGATAGAGAATAACAAAGAAGTAAAGATTGAAGATGTGTTGCAGAGGTTGGGAATGCGCCCTTACCTGTATGATCTCACTCTCTCAGTGTAACTGGTATCTGCGCCTTTACCTTCTGTCTCAATACTCAACCAATCAAATTGAAAACAAAAAAGCACTGATCAGATCTGTTTGATTTCTGAAATGCTAAATACTCAACCAATCAATTGAAAACAAAAAAGCACTGATCAGATCTGTTTGATTTCCGAAACAGATCTGAAAACAAAAAAGCACCGCGCTTTTTTTCTGACTCATTGATTAGACAGACATAAAGCATCTTAGCACGGACCAGAAACCACGCATTGATTAAAGATAAAGCATTAAAGATCAAAGGAATTTCATCGTTTCGGAATCTTGCCACCGACTCGATGTACGAATTTCCTCCCACTGAATTTTGGAATCCTGCCACGGAACCAATACCAGGCATTGATTGGACATCAAGCAGATCAGATTTCATTTTCCTACGGCTTTCTGGCTTACTGTAAGGAGGGAGGTCAGAATTTTGCTTATATGGTGAAATTATTACTAGAATTTGAGGTGAAAATTTACAAAAAAATCTAACTTTAGTGTTTGACTTATTTTTTTATGGTGGAAATGGATTCACACTATCAAGGATTTTTGGGCACCCAATATCTTGAAGCTTCATAACAATGACTTTGATTTTCAAGGATCTCTACTAGATTTTTTCAAAATTGTGTCAAATTGCCATTGTTTTCAAGGCAAAATCGTGGCTTCGTTACTATTGGCACTAATTCTTTTCGCTAGTCTCACACATCATTTTCCAAGATTAAGCATATCCTGGCATAAAAAATGTTATGCATCTCATTCATATGTAAAACAATTGGCATTGATGATAACTTCACGTTCTTGGATGTCATAATGGTCCCTGTTAGCACTACAGGAAGCTCTCCTAGGTTGTAGCTTGGAGATGCCTGGTAACATATAATTTTTCAATATTGTTCTTTGAACTATTGGAATGGATTAAGGTTTGGATCAAGTCAGATCACTGTTTCAACTTTGTTTTCACTCCAGACATGCATGAACACCCTCAGCTTGACAAGGCTTTAGACCACTAATGCTCAATAGTTTATAGATTCAATGGATAGATGAAGAATACTGACTGTACCAGCAGAAGCATACATAAACATATATGAATTGCTAGCTACAGAAAGTAAATGAAGCTTGCAAATCTAATTTATCAACGCAGAGATAAGATGACAGTTATCTGGTATTAAACACAGAAGAAAAATATGAATAACCTATTCAAGTGCAAGCTTAGAACAGAGGAGAAGATGGCAATTGAACATGTAACAGCGAAAGAAGCTTGTATTACTGGAATGAAGATGAGACACTGAGAGGAACAGAGTCTCCATAGTCTCCAAAAGTTGAACCTCTAATACCTCTAACTTTCAACCATTTATAGGCTTTTTACAATGCCCTCAGGCTCTCTGAGGCTCGAGGTGTCTTAATCTATCCCCTGTGTCTTTTTAACCACTTGATGCCATAACTTGACATACATGAGCTCAAAGGTCTCTTTTTCTAACAACATAGTAACCAATTTTTGGTAAATTCGCTGCGTTGTCAGGTGGCTCGCTCGTGCCAGTGATGCTCCACGATCACTTCTGTTGGTTCGGCTGCATCGTGCTGTGGCTTTTCCCCTTCTGGCCATCTGTCTCCTGGACCTCTGTCTCCCAGCGTTTGTCCGGATGAGTGCATCTAGCCTTTGAAATCCTTGAAACGGTCGCTTTTTGTTTTACACAAAGAAACGCATTCAAACTATGAAAATCTGTCGCGAACACTATTCATTCGGACTTCAAAAGTCCTTAAATCTGGTCTATTATCCTATCCGGTCCGTCCTCAATCGCTGTTGCAAGTCGCTTCAGACTTGTTCCAAGGCTTGCCTTTGTATTTTGGAAATACATTTAAAACATTGAAAATAATGAAAAAATGGCTTCCTCCGGACTTGAAACAATATACATTTTCATTCCCAAACCTCTTCAGGTCCAGGTTTTATCGCATATATATATATATATATATATATATATATATATATATATATATATATATATCCCTCTCCTTTGTGAAACTCTGATGTGATATTGCGATGCGAGTGATCGCAATCGCATATCGCGATAACCCCGGGCCGTTTGGTGAGCGCTCTATTGTGCTGGCCGATTGCGATTTGCCGATCAGATTTGGACCATTGATCGGTTAGATCTGATGGCTGTTGTGCATTCATAGTTCAAGCCTTCGCTGCTCTGTTTTTCCCTGTTTTCTATATGTTTTCATTTCTCGATAATGTTTTTCTGCCTTTTGGAGGGTTTTCTCATGTGATTATTTTGATATTTTAAACGATTTTTTAAAGACTTAGAGAGTTCTTGGATCCATTTTGGATCTGTTTGGATCAGCAGCTCAGGGATAATACGACTTATGGCCAAAGCGGAGCAAGAGGAGATGTGGCCGTCGGAGCTAAAACAGGGGACATTTCTGCTAAAAATAGCAGCCCTCTACCTCAGGGCCTAACACTGGCTCCTTCTAGGGATGAAAGCCTCCATGTGAGGTTTCAAGAACTGCAAACTACTGACTTTCCAGTAACAACCCAAACAAACTTATCTCCCAGTGTTCCATCAGGCATGGAGTTTATTTGTATAAAAAGCAAATACTAAAAAAACTGTTACAATATTAAGGCCTTAAAGGCCATATGAAGTAAAGTTTCAAAAGCTGCCCATTTACTGGGCCATCAAAAACACCTTCCCCCTCCAAATTGTGCAGAATGAAAGTACTGTTCATCTGAACTTGAGTAATGACAAACAGTCTCATCCATAAGGCATCAAATTTACCATGGTTGCCCTTCTTTTCCTTCAATGCATCCCATTTGAGAACCCAGTTACCAACCTAAAAACTGTCCATTTTTGCCTTCCTATCAAAGGTTTTTTTTTATTTTCTTCTGATGAATTCTTGACTTCTCAACCAGTTGTTCTCTGATCTTTTGTAATTCAACCAAGTTACTCATTCTCCTCGCCATGTCGTTCTCTTCATTCTGTTCTTCTTGTAAGAATTTGGCCACATGGAGAATCAACTGGATAGGAAAACAATGTCAGCGCCATAAACCAGCTTAAATGGAGAATTTCCTATGGACTTCTTGTTGGTAACTCTGTCAGCCCATAGTTCAAACTTCAACTTGGAATCCCAGTTCTTTTTGTTGTCCTCTTACCTCGTGAGTTGGAGCTTTGAGGATGATGGGATCATCTGTCAGTCGTTTCTACTTTTTAGCTTGCTGTATTGCAGGGACAGCAGCTCTTTGAACAGAAGTTTCCTGGGCATTATTCATTTTCGACCTCAAATCATATCTGTGTCGATCTTCAGTTTGCAGAACAGCTTCACCATCCCATTCTTGGCTGATCTGGTCATTGAATAATGACTTTTCATAGGTAGCTGAGGTCAAAAAGGAGGCACTGCCTTTTTCTTCAAGACAATGGATCTCATCATTTTCTTCAAACTGGTCTTCTTCCATGACTACATTCTAGAAAGGGGTCTTTACCCTTTGGTCTTCATTGGCATCTTTGCTTCTTTGCAAAATCTGCAACTGCTCATTAGCTCTTCTATATGGATTTGGGTTTCTAGGAGCAAAGGTATTAGGAACTCTTCCTTTCCCAGAGTGCTACTCAACCTTTAATTTGGAGATTTCAGAGGCTAATGACTCTATCATCTTGGTCATTTTATCTATCTTAGGATCTGAAGAGGATGAAGATTCGCCCCTCTGTCTCCTTCTATCAACATTCCCCTTAAGCCTCTCTGTAGCCATGATGTTTGATTCCACTTCCAAGGTTGCATCCTGCATATCAGCCAAGGTAGCACATCGT
The DNA here is from genome assembly GCA_031772625.1 of Pinus tabuliformis. Classification (NCBI taxonomy): domain Eukaryota; kingdom Viridiplantae; phylum Streptophyta; class Pinopsida; order Pinales; family Pinaceae; genus Pinus; species Pinus tabuliformis. The sequence continues at coordinate 738,432,683 of CM062816.1, forward strand.
CTCTCCCTCAACAGTAGACAGAAGTCAGAATCAAAGACACTGGCATAGGTGAGTTTAGCAGAAGTAGTGGTGGGTTTTACTTTAGCGGGTATCTTGCTGTACATGCGGCTAAACCTCTTATTAAAATCAGACAACAACTCACCATTTTCCCTCTTTAAGTTCCCAAACTCGATGTAGTAGTAGAGTAGATCCTTCTTATTCCCCCAATGCTTTAGGAATGCATCATCTAAAGCCTCAATATCTGCTATAGACCTTGGGGTCAGTTCTCTGAACCATTTTCTAGCCTCTCCATCTAGACTTTGGACAAAGACTCTCATCCATACATCATCTTCACTAATGTCCAGGTTATCAGCATAGCTATAGAATGATTCAAGATGTTCCTCAGCTGTAAGACCTTCAGTCCCAGTGAACTTAGGCCTATACTTCTGATATTCTCTAGTAGGCATGGCATTCAAAGGAGTGGGCAGTGCTAGAGGTCCATACCTAGCAGCTATGATTCTTCCCATTTTGGTAGGTGCTTGTGGTCCTACCATAGTTGTGGTGGCTAGAAGGGTACTGGAAGTCTGAATGACAGAGGGTTGAGGAGTGACTGATAAGACTAAAGGAGTATGATGGATAGGAGGGGAGGCTTCCTTTGGGCTTACAAAAAAAGGAGAACCTAAAGAATAAGGATCTTTATGAATCCCTAAGATTTTTTCTTCACTGCTAGTATGAGATGCTATACTCTCAACATGTATTTGTTCTATTACAGGATTTTCCTGAAGAGATATAGAATATTGTTTAGAACTACCTGAACCTGATGCTCCTTTCTGCAACGCCTTTCTTTCTTGGATGATTCTTTCAGGGTCAGGTCCTGGGTCAGCTTGTGGCTTCTGAGGATTTCTCCATGTATGCCTCACAAATTGACCCAGCACTATGGAGTGGAGTCGCCAAGAGGTTTGTCCTTCAGTAGAGTCGCTAGATAGATGATTACAAACGAAAAAGTGTCTAGACTTTGTCTATCATCAAAGCTGGATCTGTGTCATCTCCCAGGGAAGCTGAGCTCCAGTCTCCTCTCCCTAGCAATGGCGCCAATTATGTTAGCACTCCAGGAAGCTCTCCTAGGTTGTAGCTTGAAGATGCCTGGTAACATATAAATCTTCAATCTTGTTCTCTGAACTATTGGAATGGATTAAGGTTTGGATCAAGTCAGATAACTGTTTCAACTCTATTTTCACGCCAGACATACATGAACACCCTCAGCTTAACAAGGCTTTAGACCACTAATGCTCAATAGTTTATAGATTGAATGGATAGATGGAGAATACTAACTGTACCAGCAGATGCATACATAAACATATATGAATGGCTAGCTACAGAAAGTAAATGAAACTTGCAAATCTAATTTATCAACACAGAGATAAGATGATAGTTATCTGGCATTAGACACAGAAGAAAAACATGAATAACCTATTCAAGTGAAAGCTTAAAATAGAGGAGAAGATGAAAATTGAACATGTAACAACAAAAGAAGCTTGTATTACTGTAATGAAGATGAGACGTTGAGAGGAACAGAGTCTCCATAGTCTCCAAAAGTTGAACCTCTAATACCTCTAACTTTCAGCCATTTATAGCCCTTTTACAATGCCCTTGGGCTCTCTGAGGCTCAAGGTGTCTTAATCTATCCCCTGTGTCTTTTTAACCACTTGATGCCATAACTCGACATACATGAGCTCAGAGGTCTCTTTTTCTAACAACATAGTAACCAATTTTTGGTAAATTCGCTACGCTCTCAGGTGGCTTGCTCGTGCCAGCGATGCTCCATGATCACTTCTGTTGGTTCGGTTGCATCGTGCTATGGCTTTTCCCCTTCCGGCCATCTGTCTCCTGGAACTCTATCTCCCAGCCTCTGTCCGAATGAGTGCATCTAGCCTTTTAAATCCCTAAAATAGGCCGCTTTCTGTTTTACAGAGAGAAATGTGTTCAAACTGTGAAAATCCGCCGTGAACATTGTTCATCCGGACTTCAAAATTCCTTAAATATGGTCTATTCTCCTATCGGGTCTGTCCTCAATCGTTGTCGCAAGTTGCTTCGGCCTTGTTCCAAGGCTTGCCTTTGTATTTTGGAAATACGTTTAAAACATTGAAAATAACAAAACAATGGCTTCCTCCGGACTTGAAACAATATACATTTTCATTCCCAAACCTCTTCGGGTTCGGGTTTTATCGCATCGCATATATATATATATATATATATATATATATATATATATATATATATATATATATATAACTCCTCTATGAAACTCTGATGCGATATTGCAATGTGAGTGATCGCAATCGCATATCGCGATAACCCTGGGCCGTTTGGTGAGCGCTCTATTGTACTGGCCGATTGCGATTTTCTGATCAGGTCTGGACCATTGATCAGCCAGATCTGACTACTGCTGTGCATTCATAGTTCAAGCCTCCGCTGCTTTGTTTTTCAATATTTTCTCTATGTTTTCATTTCCCGATAGTGTTTTTCCGCCTTTTGTAGGGTTTTATCTTATGATTATTTTGATATTTTAAACGATGTTTTAAAGACTTAGAGAGTTCTTGGATCCATTTTGGATCTGTTTGGATCAGCACCTCAGGGATAACACGGCTTATGGCCAAAGCGGAGCAAGAGGAGATGTGGCCGTCAGAGCTAAAAGAGGGGACATTTCTGCTAAAAGTAGCAGCCCTCTACCTCAGGGGCTAACAGTCCCAATGGTCAGAAAAGTGGTTTTATTTTGTTTTTTTTTAATAAAGATGACAAGCACACTGAGTGATTTGATGTCATAATGGTCTCAATGGTCAAAAAAGTGATTTCATTTTGTTTTTTTCATAAAGATGAGAGTGATCAAATTTGATTGGATGTCATAATGGTCCCAATGGTTAGAAAAGTGGTTTCATTTTGTTTTTTTCATAAAGATGAGAGTGATCAAATTTGAAGGACTGGTATCAATTTCATTTGGAAGAGTATATATTCATCTAACTTTTCAAGGATGAAAGGTTAAAAAAAAATGTACTTCAATTGACAAGTGTAAAGTAAATAAACCCTTCATTAAAAAGGTGCATAAATAAAGTAATGCCCTTCTAAACCTGTACACCTTGAAAAAATTAGATTGCGATTACATCAAAATACCCCAAATTTTCAATAAAACTAGTGAATAAAGAAAGATTTTTCTCAAATTTTATTTTAAAAAAAACTAAGCAAATGTTTCTTTAATTCATTATATGATTTTCAAAAATATTTGGACTTACATCATTAAAATTTCAATCTATTTGCCCAATGAGATAGGCTTTCTACTTTTCATTTGTTTCCATACATCATAAATAACATTCCAATCTACCTCATTTAGAGCATGAGGTGCACTAAAAGTGAGGAACATCAACATATCTAGCGTCTCCAATGAAAGTCTTGATTTATCATTGTTTTTAATCTCGTTTAATTTTGAGAAGCCTCTTTCACACACTGTTGTGCTCGTTGGAATAACAAGAATTGTTTGCTATAATTGCATCAAATATGGAAAATATTCATACCATTTAGGTTCATCTCCACATAGATCTCATGCTCCAAACAGAGGTTTTTAGGAGTATGATTTATAAATAGTACAAATAAATTCATCAATTTCACCCAAACATCTAGCAGTATCTACAATAGGTGATTCCCCAACATTAAATTTTTGACATAAACATTTCAACCATCTTTTAGTTTGGGAGTCCTATCTAGAGATTCAATCATCTTCATAACAAAACATTTTCCCAAAAGAATACAATCATCTATTGTCCTTGATGTTTGCATCTTTGGCAAACTTTCAAACCTCAATGGATGTAAATGTACCATACCTGTGTTATCCACAAATTCAAGGGTCCCCCCTTGTGCTTTAATTAGAAAAGAGGATATGTGGATTGCACTTGCGTTAAATCTGCTTCCTAAAATTTGTTTGTGAAACATGCTGATAGAAACATCTACAGTAGTGCCAATAGATGTAATATCAACATGATCCTCTTGAAACTTCTTATTCAACTTATTTAATTCAATTAACACATCTGAGACTAACATTGTTATGTTACTGCACTTCCCAATATTGCCAAAACTAATAAAATTACAAGTATTTTACGTAGACGAAAGAGAAAACCAATAAGACCAAACAAATCTCTAATTCATTGTACTAAATGTAGAGGGTACAATCCCTCTTAAACTCAACAATGAAAAGGAGGAAAAAATATATTTGAAATGTTCCCAAAATCATAAGCCAGACGACGATGAGATTTAAATGAAACATAGCCATCCCTATGCCTAGAAACAGCCTTCAAAATTTGTTTCTACCACTTTCCTACAACTCCATGAGAAATTGGTGATTTTATTTATACAAGGAAATTTAGGGATGACACAAACTTTGCAGGTCGTTTAAACAATTCATTGTTTCGTTCCAAATTTGCATCCTTGTCGAAATCCAATGCAATGTCCATCATCAAGATTTACCATGAAAGCATTCAGAAACTTTTTATTTATCAAGAATGCTGGTGGTCTATTGAAATTTAATAACCAAATTATTTGGCAATGCGTCTGAGAATAAAATAGAAGAAAATAATTGCAGGTTACACATTGCATACTTTATAAAACAACCCTAACGTATTCCAACAAATACCGTGAGAGTTGGATATTAGTGCAGAAGCATAAATATTTCTTACAAATATGGTGAGCCGACTGAATTCCTTTTCACAAAGAACACTATCATTGGGGACAACTCAAACAGAAAAGCTTTCTACAACTTCTTAATACTATTGGTTGTCTAGTGTTGGAATTTAATGGTCAAATTATTTGCCAATGCAGGGTTTATACGCTATTGCTTGTGAGATATTTTCTAGCACATGCATCTCGTGTGTATCTCATCTGGAGAGAAGGAAGCATCGAGAAGAATGCTCTCAATTATGTTAGGTGTGGTGGCAGCTCCGCTCCTTAGTTGGCCAAGTGGCTATATTTACCTTTGCATAATTGGTTCATTAAAAACATTGTAAATCCAGTTACAACGATTATGTTGAATGGAAAAAACGTTGAACAGAACATCTAAATGGCCATGTGGAGAAGTTGGTTACAACATTTATGATCGGAAGTGAGAACATCTTAGCCCTATTTCAGTGTTAGGTGGACTTTTCCAAGAGGAAAGTCTGAGGCCCGTGGATACTAAAAAAACGCCACCTGACTGCCATGGTATGTACCCTGAAACTATTTTAGGAGCTAATATTTCATAAATGCTTGGCAATTATAAGTTAGATTGTGATATTAATTTGAATACTTTATTCTACAGAATTTAAAGATAACCTATTCGTTTTTTGTGACAATATTCAATGCAAGAATGAAATTATAGCCTGGGTTGTTGGAAGGGTTTAATGATAACTTCCCCACCCAGGTTCTATTCATAAGACATAATTATGTTAAATAATCCTCAAAAGGATTCTACGTACGACTAAGTCGAAGCTTCTTCAGTACTAAAAAAAATGACATTAATATACTGATAGACAATGAAATACTAGGAATAATGTTGGAATATAATGTCATTAATAATATTGATATTAATGACATTAATTTTATTTGTTTAAACCTATTCGAATTATATTGTCATTTGCTTTTGCATGGTGACTCTTGTTGTTTCTGTGGGCCACTTGGAAATTTGAAACATGTTCCTTAGTATAAGGGGATGGAAATCCACATGATGTTTTTGCTTATGCCGGGTGGGAAAGAAATGAGTGAATAATTACTATTCAATTATGTATGTGGTTGTTGGTCGGGGAATTGTGCGGAGGTTTGCTTATGCATAGCTTTCATTGTGCAGAAAGTTTTACACAAACAAATCTCTACACATTCCAGCACAAGCAATGGTGAATGTAAAATAATCTTATATGAAGACACTTTTACATAGTATACGCAACTCGAGGCACTAGAATAAATATTTATTGCAAGTTTGACATTTCCCTCCACTTACACATTTACCAACACAATGAAATGTATGACAATGAGCTATTTGTTATACTTGTGCAAAGCTTTTCTTGTGCGGAAAGCTTCGCACAATCAAAGCTCTACACTCAAAGATCTCTGCAGACACACTAGGGTTGTCTTCATTCTATAATGGAACCTCTATGATCTGTGAAGATGTCCTCTTTACTCGTGAAATTTCTCCCTAGTTTGTTTGTTCTTTCAAAGATAGACTTGACTACAAAATCTTGCACTACAATCAAATTAATGCTTTCAAAAGAGGTAATGAGCTTTTCTCGTTGACATCAATCCTCAAACTTGTATAGTATAAAAAATTCACAAGGCGATATAATGTAACATATCACAATTAACTGCTAGAACAAACTTTAATCCATATCCCTAAAGAATAATACCTCATATCCTCATTGTGGGCCTTGGTCTGCATCGCACCTAAGTACTGAAGCAAGTCTATACAATTTGGCGAAGAAATGGAATGATAATTGAACACATTGTCATATTCAAGTCTCTTTGTTTGAGAGTCTCTCGGAAATGTAGGTGATTCTATGATGACCTTAGAATGAACTTCAAGACCACAGGTAACCAAGTTTTCCCTTTTGTTTTGTCCTATAAACTCTTTGGTTTTGTTCTTATTATTCCTCTTAATCACAGGATTAAAAGCACTTTTCCTTTCAAGACACAATTGTCTTCAAAAACGGGGGCTTCACTCAACGAACCTCTCGCATATCACATGTGTTCATGCCATACTAAACAATACCCTTAATTTGCATAAATATTGGAAAATAAATCTAAAATCACATTATTTACCCCCTACCAATACAAACCCAATACACCTTCCTAATTTAAGATACTTTCACTAGATATTGTAGGTATCCATTTTTTCATTGACATTTTTTATACCCCTTTGTATTTTCTCATTAAATTTGAGCTGCACTTTTTAGACCTACCAATATAAAAACCCTTTACCCCTTACTATATCCTGAAATATATTATGTCATTTTTTCCTCAATATATATCCCCCATTATGAATGCATGTGGTATGGTATTGCTCCCCAAGTGAAGCCCATGTGTCCTCATAAACCGCCTTCTAATTCGTGCCATGACTACAATTGAATGAAGGTATGGCATGCATCTACCTATGAGTTGTAGGTGGAGAATCGGATCTGTAAAGCATCCTTGGAGAATTTATGCTAAAATCATGGCTATCTTTGGCTTTGTCCATTGGAATTTTGTCATGATTTGAATTTATTTCGAGGAGACTAATCTCTAAGCCGGGGTGAATTGGAAGCAAGAGACTAATGTCTGGAATCAAAAATGAATTATCTCTTGCTACTACTGAAACAATTTGGAGAATATATGGCTAGATCCTTGGTTGGTATGCAAATGTTACTAAGCATAGTGAATTTAAAATGAAACAACGGTGAGTTTGAAATCTATTATTAGGTCTATTGAAAGGGAGGTTTCATATTGCATGAGCGATTTTCCACCATGGAAATCACCTCTAACCATGTTTATCAAAACATAGTAGAGACACAAGAAATGATTAACAAACTCGGTTTGTAAAACTTGGTTATGAGAATAATTACAACAATGAAGCAGAAGGCACTGCAACTTTCTGTCTGGAAACACTCTGGACGCTCATCTCAGAAATCCAGGGACTGGACATGCCCATTATCTTAACAGAGGTAGTAGATTACATCATAGCCCTTAAACGAGACTCATTACAAAAACCACCTTTCCGAGATCAAGTCTACTTGGCCTTCATTGACCTACAACAAAACAAGGAGGGACATGCTTTCCTACTATGGCAAGAGCTATTAATGGAAAATGATTCTAGCTCAAACACTAATGAATTTGAACAAGGTTAGTCCTGTCGAGTGAGTCAGTCACCTTGCCTACTATAGAACTATACTTAGGAGGTGAAAGGAAGCTTGCATAAGTCATTAACCGATAGTCTCCAATGATTTCCTACAATTAACTTGGTTAATTGAATCTTCAATCAATGGAACTGCAACAGATGCTGAGCGAGGTGATGAAATAACTTGAATGGCTCACTTTGCTACGCAAAATTCCAGACGATGTGCCTAATTGATTAGGGAAAATGTCCAAAATCTTATTTTATATACTAATTCCCCAATGCACTTCGTTAGCGCTACCAGTGCATTTGTTCATTTTCTTTTGGCGCTATTAATGATGTAGCCTTTAGATGGATAATCAACCAATATTTATGATCAAGTGATCATGGCATGTAGGATGTTAAGAGACATAAATCTCCATAGGACTATGTATTGGAAAGGCAGAGAAGCTCAAACAAAAATTCACCCAAAACACATGAGTTGTGGCTCTTCTATTGATCACACAAAACTTGATTGTTACAATGAACCCGGTGAAGGGTATTTAACCCTTTCCAACTAGCGACTTGCCTTGACATGCAACCACACACTATAAATTCGACTATGAATTAACTTGACATGACTCATCACCCAGTTAACTAACTCTCTAACTTTAGCCAACTTCTCATGCGGGAGTAATTAGCTTATTTTAACACTCTCCCTTAATTACGACCGCTAAACTCAGACTGACTCATAACAACTCAAACATGCTTGTTGATCTATGTCTCAGCTAGGCTTACAACACCCAAGTTTTCTTCTATGAAACTCAAACACATCTTTTGCTAATGACTTAGTAAATATATCAGCCAATTGATCACTAGATTTACAAGGCTTCAAGTGAACTTCTCCATTGCTCACAAGTTCTCTAATAAAGTGATATCTAGTATCAATATGCTTTCTCTTTTGATGAAACACACTATTCTTGGATAGTGAAATCATTGAGGTGTTGTCGCAATATATTGTTGTTGATAATTATTTTTTCTGCTTGAGTCCATCAAATACTCTTCTTAACCATACGGCTTGACATGTTGCTGATGTTGCTGCTACATATTCTTCTTCTGCTGACGAAAGTGTCACAACGGGATGCTTCTTAGATGCCCATGAAATCACACCTGAACCAATATGGAACACAAAACCACAAGTTCTCTTCCTATCATCCAAACTTCCTACAAAATCACTATCTGTGTATCCAATCAAATCCTTCTTTTATGTGCTTTCATACATTATGCCACAATCTCTAGTTCCTGCGATGCATCTTGGAATTCTTTTTCCTGCACTCCAATGTGTGTCTTTTGGAGTCTCGATAAATATGGAAATAAAACACACTCCCTGCATGATATCTGGTCTTGTAGCTATGAGATACATGAGGTTGCCAACCAATCTTTTGAATAGAGTTGGATTGACATTTGATCCTTCCTCATCCTTGCTTAACTTTTCACCTGTTGCAACTGGTGTAGGGACAGGTTTGAAAATTTTCATCCTAAATCTTTTCAACAATTCTTTGGCATATTTATTTTGACAAATAAAAATTCGTTTTTCAGATTGCTCAACTTCTATGCCAAGAAAATATTTCATGAGACCAAGATCTGTCATCTAAAATTTTTTCGTCATGGTTGCTTTAAATTCATCTAACTCAAAATCAACTGTAAAAATCATGTCATCATCATATAAGAAAAAAATAAAAATATTTGGATGCTCATTTACCTTTGTGTACAAGGTAGGCTCAATGTTGCTTCTGCAAAATCCATTCTTAATCATGTAGTTGTCGATTCTACTATACCAAGCTCTAAGCACTTGCTTCAGTCCATAGAGCGATTTCTTCAACCTATAAACTTTATATTCGTTACGTTCAACTTCATAACCTGGAGGCTATTGCACATAAATTTCTTCTAGTATTCCATTAAAGAAGGTTGATTTCACATCCATCTGATATACTCTCCACTTGTTCTGAGCTGTTGTGGCTGAACTTCTCTTACAATATCCGATCTAGCTACTGCAGAAAACTTTTCTCCAAAGTCTATTCTTGGTTGCTATGAGAATCCTTTTGCTACAAGTCTCACTTTAAATATGTTAATTTCACCTTTCTCATTCAACTTTGTCTTGTACACCCACTTCCACCAATCGAATGTGTCCTCATAGGTCCACACAAGTATGTATGCACTAGCTCAAGAGGTTGCTTTTCTCGGTATGCACCTCCCTTCGGAAAACTTTCACGATGTTGCTTTCCCAAGATGCAACACTCATAAGTACTTGTAGGTTCTTTGATGGGAGTTAATTCTCTGACCATTTGTTTCTACTACAACAATCTTAAACGAGAGAGTGTCCAAACTGAAAGTGCCATTACCAATAATCATCAGAACATGCAACTGTAAAATAACTTACATAATCACTGTAATTCATAAATTAGAGGATAGATTTTTTCCCTCGTCATCTACACCTTCACTATCAGTTTCCTGCCTGGGGGCTTGTCATATATAACACATTCTTGACCTTGAAAGATAACGCTGTATCATTTCTGTGTCAATTGACCAACACTTATCAAATTATGTTTGAGACTAGGAACATAATATACCTTTGAGATTGTCTTAGGCTCCCCTTGCTTGGTCAGAATGTTGAACACTCCTTTTCCATATACATCCATAGTCTTGTTAGTCCCCAAATTTACCTCTGTTTTCACAAATTGATCCAAATTTGCAACCAAATTCTTGTTGCCTGTCATGTGGTTACTACAACCACTGTCTAATAGCCACACACTATCAGAAGGTTCATGCATGGTATTGAAAGCTAGGAACATGGAGTTAGTACTCTTTGTAGTGATATTAGCTCTCTGGTTCCCTTGATCAACTATCTTCTTCTTGCAATCACAAGCATAATGGCCAAATTTATTGCAATAATAACATCTCACCTTTGATTATTGCTGAAATTTCTACAGTTTCTTCCACTTTCATGTTCATGCTCTTCTTAGCCATCTCTCTAACCACCATACCTTTCACCTTATGATCCAGGTGGATGTTGGTGGCCACTTTCCAAATCCACTTGGACCCACACCATTGTTTCTTTCAGCTTTTCAGTTTCCTTAATTGTAGCCTAGTTTACTATTTTTAGCAGTTTTTCGGGTCCTGAACTTCCATAGCTGTTTTGAGGCCCTAAACGACATTTTTTGGTAAACTGGGAGCAACATGCATCCATGGACCAATGTTGCTCTTCCCAAAGTTGTAGTTCTCGAATAGATCTTTCTAATGAGATACTGTGTGCATCAAACGGAGATAGTATGTCAAAGTTACGACCCCAGGAAGTTGATGTACCAATTTACCCAAACAGGGCCCACAGTTTGGCGTTTCATCTTCTAGGGTTAGGTTTTGGAATGTCAAGGGTTTTCCATTGTTTCTCAACAATAAATAGGCCTTTGAGCCTCATTGTAACACAGTTCAGAGGCATGTAGCCGCCACATCTCTTCTCAGAGATAACCTACCATCGCCCTAGTTGGTTTATTTCCAACTTTGTTTGTAAGCATATTTCAATGTTTTACATTAATGAAATGAACTATTATTTCCATTGCATCTCTGTGTTTATGGTTATCTCTGTAATTTGTTGCGTTCCTGCTTAAATCCGGATTAGTGGTATCAAAGCGGTCTACTTTTTCTCTGTTTTTCTTTGCATGTCCCCAACGAGTTCGGGATATAAGGAGTTAGGGCTTGAACTGGTCGAACCTTTGCAATACCAGCCTCGCAAATCCCGACAGCCTCCCATGGTAGATGAAAAGAAAGACGAGGGGGCAGGAGATCCTATCAAAATATTGCTCGAAGAAGCCCTCGAGCGACAAAGGAATGCGTTGATGGACAACTTCACCCAGATCCTTCTGCGGCTACCTAGGGGCAACGCATCGGCTTCCAATAGCTACTCTGGAAACGCCACACTGTTTAAGGTACAAGTTAATTTTGAAATTCCCACATTCAAGGGTCAGATAGATGCAGATGTCGTCGATAAATGGTTAAATATGCTAGAGGGTTATTTTTCTGTTCATGATTTTTCCAGTCGAGAAAATATTATTTTTTCTCTTCTCAAAGTAGCCCCCCCACGTCAAGGACTGGTGGGAAACCTACTGCGAGCAAAAGGATGAAAGTACAGGCTCATTGTTTTCAGCCGCACCCTCTTGGGATTCCTTCCGAGAGGCCATCAAGGGGCAGTACTACCCTGTCGGAAGCTATGACGATCAATACATAAAGTGGACCATGCTGCGGCAGGGAAGGGACCAAGACGTGCTGGAGTTTACCAATATTTTCCATACCCTTCGGACAAAGTTGGGTATCAAGGATTCGGAGCAACATTTGATACTCAAATACCGTGGATGCCTACACAAGTACATCCAGGAAGAAATAGAATTCCTGAAAATCCCCTCGCTCGGCACGACATACCGTTATGCCGTCAAGGTCGAACAAAAGTTTGAATAGAAGAAGCGAGACTTTGGATCTGCGAATCCAAAGCAAGGGAAAGGTGCCCCCAAACTGTAAAACAAAGGACAAAGCCAAGGTGGGGCAGCCCAAGAAAACCTGCCAAAGCTGCAAGCAAAGAACAATGCCATGAATCCGAAAAAGGACACGGGAAGTGGTGTGAGTTCTATACGAGCTCCACTCACAACACAAGTGAGTGTCGGGCCAAATAATCACTGGTGATCGAGCTAAAGGTTTCAGAATCAGATGCATGTTCCGACTCTGAGTTAAAACCCGACAAGGGGAATGACAAAGGGAAGTAGATTATCGATGCAGAGCCCAACGCCACCGTTGCCACCACAGAGATCCAGAAGGAGGAACCCGAAGACCCAGAGGAGGAGGAGCGTCTCTTCCACTCCCAGATGTGGGTAAAGGGCTCCTCGCTACAGTTCATTGTCGACAGTGGGAGCCAAAAGGACCTCATTTTGGCAAAGGTCATGAAGCGGTTGGGCTTACGAACCACAACACATCCACAACCGTACACCATCGGGTGGCTTCACCAAGGACGGGATCTTCGCGTGAGCCGGCAGTGTTGCCTTCCATACAACATCAAGCCCTTCACGGATGAGGTATTGTGTGACATTGCTTGAAGTTTGTGATGTATTATTAGGACAACCTTACTTGTGGAAGCGACATGCTGTGTATGAATCAAGGCTCCGTGCTGTTATTGTTACTTTGGGACATAATTTGTACAGGATACTCGAGGTAGCACCACCTACCGCCATCTCTTTGATTACTGCAAAACAATGCAGTAAGCTCGTTTCCAAAACCAGGAATTTTTTTTCCCTGATGATACACCCTCAAGGAACGAAGAAGATGGTGGCCACGACCTCCAAACAGGGTCCCTCCGCACGACAACTACAGATGGTCAAGGTCACGGAGGAGTACGAGGATATCTTCAGCTCCTCCGTAGGGGTTCCTCTACACTGTTAGGTCAAGCACTCCATCGATCTGACCCCAGGTGCACCGCTGCCCAATGGAACAATCTATCGACGCTTTGTTCTGGAGAATGATGAAATCAAGAGGTAGATTCAGGAAGGTCACATCTGTCCAAGTTCATCACCCTATGGGAGCTCGATTGTGTTAGTATAGAAGAAGGATGGGACTTGGAGACTCTGTATTGACTATCGTGCACTGAACAAGATCATTGTCCGTAATAGGTACCTGATCCCATAGATTGATGACCTCTTGGACCAACTGAAGGGGAAAAAATATTTTAGCAAGATCGATTTGAAGTCAGGATATCACCAGGTACCAATCAAACCCTCCGATTTGTGGAAGACTGCCTTCAAAGCCAAGGAGGGCCTTTTCGAATGGTTGGTTATGCCGTTCGGATTGACGAATGCTCCTGCAACGTTCATGAGGCTAATGGATGACATCTTGCATCCATTAGCCAACTCATTTGTAGTGGTATACTTGGATGACATCCTGATCTTCAACCATAGTTGGCAATAACACCTCCACCACATCCGACAGGTTCTCCAGACACTACGACAACACAAGTTATGTGCCAATTTGGGGAAATGCACTTTTGTTATGACCCAAGTTCAATATCTGGGATACATTATTGATGAACAGGGGGTACATGTGGATCCATCCAAGATCCAAATCATTCGAGATTGGCCATCTCCAACCACTCTGACAGAGCTTCGCAGATTTCTAGGTCTTGCCAACTTCTACCGCAAGTTCGTGTTGGGATTTTCTCATATCACTTGGCCCTTAAGTCAAGTCACCAAGGGAGGAGCGAAAGCAAAATTCTTTGGTTTGAGTCTCAACAGAAGGCATTCACAGAGTTGAAATATCGCCTTTGTACGGCACCAGTGCTTGCATTACTAGACTTGCAACAACCATTTGAGGTCGAGACAGATGCCTATGACTATGCTATTGGGGCAGTCCTCACTCAACACGGGCATCCAGTGGCATATCACAGTGAGACACTTTCAGAGATATTCCGGAAGTATCCCACTTATGACAAAGAGATGTATTCCATTGTGCAGGCCTGCCAACAATGGAAGCATTACATTTTGGGGAAGGAAATGGTCATCCACACAGACCACCGACCCCTGCAGTTCATACAGACCCAAGGGAAATTGTAGAATGATCGCCATCAGAAGTGGTCCACATACCTGCAACAGTTCCATTTGAATATCAAGTATAAGAAGGGTAGCACCAATAATGTTGCAGATTTCCTCAGTCGACCACCAATCATGGCGTTAACCACTGTGCTCAACTCTTGTGGGCACGAGACTTCTTATTGGCTACTTCTCTACAAAAGTGACCCAGAATTCAGCCACACATACCAGACACTCTTGGAGGGTCAGCATGTTCCAGATTTTCACCTCCAAGATCCCCTGTTATGCCACCTAGGTCACCTTTGTGTCCCTTCAAGCGAGCGTGCCAAGGTGATTTGGGAAGCACACTACAGTTAGGCTGCTAGACATTTTGGGGTCGAGAAAACAGTGGCAGTACTGCAGAAGTATTTCTATTGGCTGAATCTTCAATAGGATTTCGGGAAGTACATCAGATCATGCACTGCCTGCAGCATTGCCAAACCGACCATCAAGAAGCAAGGCCTTTATACCCCGCTGCCTACCCCTAGTCGACCTTGGGAATCTATCTCTATGGATTACATGTCAGGCCTTCCTTCCACTAAGCATGGAAACAATTGTGTTTTTGTGGTCATCGACAGGTTCTCGAAGATGGCCATTATGGCTGCCTGCAAGAAGAATATCACAACAGAAGCCACTGCTAAACTCTTCTTTGAACGAGTGTGGGTACACTTTGGGATCCCATAGTCTATCATCTCAGATCGGGACAGCAGGTTTCTCAATACATTTTGGTCCAATCTCTGGTCGATGCTCGACACCAAACTCACTAAGTCCACAACCTTCCATCCTCAAACTGATGGCTAGACATAGGTTGTTAACAGGATGATCATACACATTCTGCGCATGTACAACTCAAAGCATCCATGCACATGGGACGAGAGCCTCCCCTATGTTCAACACAACTACAACCGGGCTCTCCACAACTCGACTGGCCATAGCTCTTTTTAGGTTGGCTTGGGATTCCAGCCACTATGTCCCATTGATGTGGCCATGCCATTTATAGCTACTCATGCAGATTCGGCTCATGTCCAGTCCGAAACAGATAAGGCAAATAGCTCATTGAGCACATCCAACATATTCACTAGTAGGTCCATGACATTCTGGAGAAATCAAATGCCAAGTACAAGCAGCGACATGATCAACATCGGGTGCCACACAAGTTTCAGGTGGGCGATAAAGTCTGATTGCATTTGCAAAAGGAATGCCTTACCAGAGCCTATTGGAAACTCAGACTACTCCGATATGGTCCTTACACCATTACCAAGGCTGTGGGAGACAATGCATTTGAGCTCAACATCCCCCCATTCCTTGGCCTGCACCCAGTGTTCAATGTGGACCGCCTTCGGCCATACTTTCTACCATTACTAGACACATCCGACATTGTAGAACAACTCACACCCACAGAGTTAAATCCAGATTTCATGGAACAAGTTGCAGCTGATCGGATCATGGACACACAGATCAAGCACACTTGTCAGCAGAATATCCAATTGTATCGAGTTGTCAAAGCAGGCCAACTCCTTCACCAGGGCAAGTGGCTCACCAGGGACCAAGTTCAACAGAAGTTTCCTCATCTCATGGAGGAACTCAACGCAATGGGGACCATTGCTTCCTAAGGGGGGAGGAATGATCCAAGTGGATATTGGTGGCCACCTGCCAAATCCACTTGGACCCCCACCATTGTTTCTTTCAGCTTTTCAGTTTCCTTAATTGTAGCCCAGTTTACTATTTTTAGTAGTTTTTTGGGTCCTGAACTTTCGGAGTCGTTTTGAGGCCCTAAACGATGTTTTTTGGGAAAACTAGGAACAACATGCGTCCATGGACCAATGTTGCTCTTCCCAAAGTTGTAGGTCCCGGATAGATATTTCTAACGAGATACTGTGTGCGTCAAACGAAATCGTATGCCAAAGTTACGACCCCAGGAAGTTGATGTACCAATTTACCCAAACGGGGCCCACAGTTTGGCATTTCATCTTCTAGGGTTAGGTTTTGGAATGTCAAGGGTTTTCCATTGTTTCTCAACAATAAATAGGCGTTTGAGCCTCATTGTAACACAGTTTAGAGGCATGTAGCCGCCACATCTCTTCTCAGAGATAAGCTACCATCGCCCTAGCTGGTTTATTTCCAACTCTGTTTGTAAGCATATTTCAGTGTTTTACATTAATGAAATGAAGTATTATTTGCACTGCATCTCTGTGTTTATGGTTATCTCTGTAATTTGTTGCATTCCTGTTTAAATCTGGATCACCTCATCCTCTACCTCTCGGTCTACTTTTGCCTCGACCTCTCTCTCTTGAAATAAAACCATGACTTTTGAAAGCAGTCTCTAAAGTGGAATCCTTATTTCTGTCTATCCTTGCCTCATGCGATAGAAGTGATCCCATCAACTCATCAACCGTCAATGATGCTAAATCCTTGGCTTCTTTTATGGCTGCTACCACAACATCAAATTTGGTTGACAAAGATCTAAGGAACTTTTCAACCACTCTTTGATCTTTGATTTCTTCACCATAAATCTTTAACTGATTTATGACAATCATGACCCAATTCATGAAAGAATCGATGTCCTCTATCTCCTTCATCTGCAGACTTTCAAAATCTCTCCCAGTATTCTGCAACTTAACAATATTGACTTTGGCCATACATTTATAGCTTGTCGCCAAAGTATCCCATGCTTCCTTTGCTGAAGAAATGGTCATAATATTCTAGGACACTACTTGTTCCACTCCCTGCTGAATAAGTTGCAACGCTTGTGAATTCCTCTTCTTATCTTTCTTCTATTGTTCCCTCTCTGCATTAATGAAAGCTTGTTCTTCTGATTCATTCTTAGGTTCTGAAAACCCAAACTGGACATAATCCCAAACATCATGAACCTGCAAAGTGGTCACCATCTTAATGGCCCACACATCATAATTTTTCCCTATAAATGGTGGGAACTGGGACTAAAAATTTGAGAAAGCCATCTTTCTTCAAAAATCTCTTTTAAAAACCCTAAATTTATTTTTTTATAAACTTCACAAAGCTCCTAAAAACTCCCTCCTTTTATAAAACGCTTAACTATGTTCTCTTTTATATTAAAAAAACTATTATAATAAAAATACTTTAGAAAACTTTATAAATCCATTTTTTTAATAATACCAACTCCTTTTTAATAAGACCTAGTTTTGTTTTTTATAAAAAAAAAACTTTTACAAACTAAGCCACATGTGGCATGCATTAATAATTTTCTTTTAATGTTTAACTTCTTTAATGTCACCACCCCCATGCATTTGATGAAGCTTGAAACTCATTTAAGCTTGAAACTCGTGAAATAAACCCACGCGATTTAACCTTTTTGCGTATTTAATATTGCAAGAGATGTGCGCACCCTCGACAAATAAGAAACTCTGCAATTAACTTGATTTTTCGCAGAATAGTAGTTAAACGAAATTTGTGTGGTTTTTTTGCATTAATTAAGTGTGAAATTTGCGCGCCTTTCAAGAGTTCAATAAATTTGGGCTTTTTAACATTTTGATAAACTTGCAACATATATTTTTTTTTTAAATTGTTGGCTTTCTTTTCTTATGGCTCTGCAGGCACCATAGATCCTGTCATCCTTCCTCAACTCTGATACAAATTTGTTGGAAAGGTAGAGAAGCTGAAACACAAATTCACCCAAAACACACGAGTTGCGACTCTTCTATTTATCACATAAAACTTGATTGTTACAATGAACCCGGTGAAGGGTATTTAACCTTTTCCAACTAGTGACTTGCCTTGACATGCAACTGTTGGAAATAATACTGAGAGGGAGGGGTGAATCAGTATTATCACATTAATAAAAAAATTTCATTTCCATAATCAGATTCATATATGCTACTTCCGCAACTTCTTATGATTAAGTTAATTGATCTTCAATGAGTGCATTAGAACATTATCAACCATATTATCAGATAACAGATGAAGTAATAGAGAATAGATCATCACACATAAGGCACACACATGAACACCATGATATAAGGTGGAAACCCAATGCGGGAGAAAAACCACCTGCTGCAAGTCATCTCAATCTTCTTCTTAATAAGAAAGTCCTTTTACAATATTTGTACTGGTGCAGTCTTATACCAGTACGGGAGCTACAACCCCCTTTGCTCTTGTACTAGCCGATCCATTTACTAGTACGCAGGCTGCTACCTACTACAACGCTCCAAAGATCTCCCTTAGCTTTTGTACTAGCTTAGATACTAGTACATAGGCGCTGGCCTACAATCTTCTCTCCTCCAGGTACCACGTTTCATCAATTTTCAGACTAGATACACTGAAGCACAACACATAATCTGAAAGGCCACTTTTCATCCAATTTTCATACTGGACCCAACAACAACATTGAAGCTCATAATCAAACAACCTTCTGAATCACCCAATCACCAGATCCATACATATACAATGATATTATGAGAGTTATCAACCAGATCTAGTACATAAAGATAATTCATTAATCATGCTGTTATCTGAACTCAATACCAGTAACCAAACATCAGTTATGCACCCAAAACCCTGCAGAATAGTCAAAGGCAGTTAAAACAAATTTTAAGCAGGGATCGCAACTTCACTGGTATAGATCTGCGGATATCTATACTACCTCCGCACCTGCGCCTTCTGTGGCGCCGCGACCACCGCACCTGCGCCTTCTGTGGCGCCTCCGCACTGCACCTTCTATGGTGCCTCTGCACTGCGCCTTCTGTGGCGCCTCCGCACTGCGCCTTCTGTGGCGCCTCCGCGTCTCCGCACTGCGCCTTCTGTGGCGCCTCCGCACTGCGCCTTCTGTGGCGTCTCCGCACTGCGCCTTCTGTGGCGCCTCCGCACTATGCCTTCTGTGGCACCTCCGCACTGTGCCTTCTGTGGCGCCTCTGTGGCGTCTCCGCACTGCGCCTTCTGTGGCGCCTCCGCACTGCGCCTTCTGTGGCGCCTCCGCACTTCCGCAGCTGCAGCGCTCGAGAGATCACCCTTCACAGATTCGCTTTCAACTTCACTTTCATAGATCAAACTTTCAAAACAATAACCCAATATTTCAGATCTTAATATATTCAATTGCAAGGATGAATTAGCCAAGTGATCTCATTTACTTTATATAGGCAAGCTTCTTCCTAAAATCATGGATCAATACCATAGATAACCAATACAAGGGGCCCAAAAACATGGGGCTCAATAATACCAAGGACTAACCACCATGGACCAAAGGTAAGTTCTCCAAGATATACACGCTTTTCCTTGCATGAAAGTGCGTACCATGGTCCAAAACCATAGGTTCAAATACCAAGGACTAACTACCATGGACCAAAGATAAGTTCTCCAACATATACGCGCTTTTCCTCATAGGTTCAAATACCAAGGACTAACTACCATGGGCCAAAGGTAAGTTCTCCAACATATACGCGCTTTTCCTCATAGGTTCAAATACCAAGGACTAACTACCATGGACCAAAGGTAAGTTCTCCAACATATATGCGCTTTTCCTTGCATGAAAGTGCGTGAACTTTTTCTCTTTATGAAATAAACTTTTCTCTACATAAATGTGCGTGAACTTTTCTCTACATGAAATAAACTTTTCTCTGCATATAAGTGCGTGAACTTTTCTCTACACTATAATTTATTATCTGAGATGAGTGGGTTGCCATCAAGTACAACATATGTATCATAAAGCCATACCAAAATCATAATGCCAACAATCTCCCCCTTTGGACTTGATGGCAACCTCAAAATCTTCAGCTCATTCTCCCCCTTTGACATCAAGGGCAAAGGGTTATGCTCCCCCTAAGAGCATGCTCCCCCTGAATATGAACCAGATCTGTAAAGAAGAAACATAATCCACCAAACACCATAAATGACCATGAAAGAGATAGATTGTAGCAATAATCAGACCAGCATCCAAGATCTCCTTCTGTACGTCCTCCATAATGCCAACAATGCATTATAAGCTCCCCCTGAGTACCTGTTGAAATCTCTGAATGAGCTCCCCCTTTGTATATGTCATGGTGCACCAATCTGATCATGCTCTTTCTGAGAACAAGCTGAAATGTCTGCTCTGCTATATAGTGCTGTTCATGCTCAGGCTCCCCCTGACTGTAAGCAAGGTCTGCAAAAGGATGTTCTACATCACAAATGACCTTCCTAAAAGATTCAATACATACATCCATCACCCAACCAAGTGGGGATATATCAGAAAAATGAAAACCAAATACATTACATCTTCATCCCAGGCATAGTGGGGAAACCAACATAGGTCGTTACATGACCTGAAGAGATGACACTATTACATCATGAGTCTTGATATGACATCACCTAAATAAGATGAAAATCAGCAACAACACTTTATGATCTGCTCCATAGTATCTGTCAACAGCAACTAGACCAGCAACTTGTATTAGTGCATGAATCATCAAGGTATGTCCGCATCAACAGAATTTTACATTCTATGTGAGAAACATCATAGCCATCCAGATCTACATGAATCAAGTATCATCAATTGGGAATATCTGCATTAATCAACATATGTATGAAACAATCCTATCATCATATAGATAAGAGCTCATTATCATCATGTCTCCAACAATGCAACTTTGAATAATCATCCCTGTATCCAGCCAACAATCCTCATCCATTTGTGCCAAGAATGAAAGGAATCATAACTGTAATATATGATCTTTATGCATATGACGACAACAGCATATGAGTGACTCAACATCAAGAAGATGTGAATTCAAGCTAAGTGCTTCCCATGCAAGCATCATTAGAGAATCAACCATAAATCTGATCCAAGAACCATGTGAACAACTCATAACCATAGCAAGATGAATCATTTATCCATATAAGTATCATCACCAAGGACTATTAACCATAATGCCAATAATGCATTAAGTCCATATGCTCCCTCTAAACCTGTGCCATCTGTCTGATCATGCATATCAATAAGAAGTATCAAGACATCATCAATATCAAGTTAGAACCAAACACTTCTAACCATCATATCCACACATCATTATTATTAACTAGAGAAAAATTGATCCTTCTCTTGAATCTGTCCCTACTGCCTTTCTTCAAACAATCATATACGCGACTGTGCAGTAACTAACTCGCGTATATATGCAACTTTCCTTTATGGAGTTTGCATATGAGATTCAGGACACTGAAGTTTTGTACTTTCAGCTCCCTCTGATTCTGGTATGTCTGTACGTTGTGCAGTGCCACCTTTTTCTGACTGTACTTCCTTTTTCCTCCATATCTTCAAGCGTGATGATGACATTTTCTCCTTTTGATATGGTGCCCACACTTTGTTCCTGCATTCCTTAGCTATATGTCCAAGCTTGTTACATGCATAACATCTTACATGTTTCATATTCCTCCTGTAACAATCAGCAGCTTTGTGACCAAACATATTGCAAGCAAAGCAATATCCATAAAATTACCTTGAATGTGATGATCTTTCTGCATAATGGTCTTGAACCCTTCTTCTTCTACATCTAGCTGCAACATGTCCAAGATTATGACATACATAACATTCAACATTATTCATAGGAGGAGTAAAGGATTTTCTTTGAGGAATCTCTTTTCTTGGTTGATGATGAGATTGATCTTTCATTTCTTCGTTGATCACTTTAGATTTCTCTTTAGAGTTCCTTGCCTCACCTTGTGAACTAGATTCACCTTCAACAGATTCATGGAAACCAAGACCAGTCTTTATAGCAGGAGACCTTTGACTACTAAGAATATCATCCAAGACTTTAGAACTATCTTGAAATCGTAAAAGCTTATCCTTTTCTTCTAGTTTACCTTTCAAGATATTTACCTCAACCTGAAGCTGTTCTTCCTTTTCAAGAGATTGCTTTTTCAAATCTTCTTCAGCTTTCCTTCCTTCTTCCATTTGTTCCCTTAGTTTGAGAATCTCATTTTCTTGTTCTTCATTCAGATCCTGCTGCATTTCTCGGAAGGCACATTCTAGTTGAGATTTTAAGCTGGTGACTTCGTTTTCTTGTTTTGCAATAGCTTGGAGTAGATCTGTATTCTGCTTCTTTGATTCTTCAAGATCTCCTTTTAGTGAGAGGATTGTAGCTTCAAGATTTTCATAGTAGCTGGATCTATCTTTGAGTTTCTTGATGGTTGTGCTTCTTTCGTTGACTTCTTTTCTTAATGATGTCACTTCATGCTGCAATTTTTGACATTGGTCTTCCTTGTCCTTGAGTAGATTTCTTACCTTGTTTCCTTCTTCTAGTTGGGCCTTTAGTTTGGTAGCTTCTTCTTTGAAATCACATTCCCTTTTGTTCAATAGATCTTGTTGATCTCTAATTTTGTCTGTCAGCCTTTTAAATTCTGCCTCTATTTGATATCTTTCTTGTTCACCCATAAGAGCAAATTCAGTAGTTTCGCTATCACTTTCATCTCTTCCAAAAGGAAAGATAGCTGGAACATCAGAGGATAATATATTCATACCTGATAATGATTCTGAATCTGATTCTGAATCTGAAGAGCTTCTTATAACTAATCCCCAATCGATTCTCCCACTGTCATAGTTCTTCTGAGATGACTTCTTTTTCTTAGGTGCTTTCTTCTTAAGCTTCTTTCCCATTGTTCCACGGATCTCCTTCAAGCGATCAAGCTTCTATCAAAGGACCTGCTCTGATACCAATTGTTGGAAATAATACTGAGAGGGGGGGGTGAATCAGTATTATCACATTAATAAAACTTTTTCATTTCCATAATCAGATTCATATATGCTACTTCCACAACTTCTTATGATTAAGTTAATTGATCTTCAATGAGTGCATTAGAACATTATCAACCATATTATCAGATAACAGATGCAGTAATAGAGAATAGATCATCACACATAAGGCACACACATGAACACCATGATATAAGGTGGAAACCCAATGCGGGAGAAAAACCACCTGCTGCAAGTCATCTCAATCTTCTTCTTAATAAGAAAATCCTTTTACAATATTTGTACTGGTGCAGTCTTATACCAGTACGGGAGCTACAACCCCCTTTGCTCGTGTACTAGCTGATCCATTTACTAGTATGCAGGCTGCTACCTGCTACAACGCTCCAAAGATCTCCCTTAGCTTTTGTACTAGCTTAGATACTAGTACATAGGCGCTGGCCTACAATCTTCTCTCCTCCAGGTACCACGTTTCATCAATTTTCAGACTGGATACACTGAAGCACAACACATAATCTGAAAGGCCACTTTTCATCCAATTTTCATACTGGACCCAACAACAACATTGAAGCTCATAATCAAACAAGCTCATATACAATGATATTATGAGAGTTATCAACCAGATCTAGTACATAAAGATAAGTCATTAATCATGCTGTTATCTGAACTCAATACCAGTAACCAAACATTAGTTATGCACCCAAAACCCTGCAGAATAGTCAAAGGCAGTTAAAACAAATTTTAAGCAGGGATCGCAACTTCACTGGTATAGATCTGTGGATATCTGTACTACCTCCGCACCTGCGCCTTCTGTGGCGCCGCGACCACCGCACCTGCGCCTTCTATGGCGCCTCCGCACTGCGCCTTCTGTGGTGCCTCCGCACTGCGCCTTCTGTGGCGCCTCTGCACTGCGCCTTCTGTGGCGCCTCCACACTGCGCCTTCTGTGGCGCCTCTGTGGCGTCTCCGCACTGCGCCTTCTGTGGCGCCTCCGCACTGCGCCTTCTGTGGCGCCTCCGCACTGCGCCTTCTGTGGCGTCTCCGCACTGCGCCTCCGCCCTGCGCCTTCTGTGGCACCTCTGTGGCGTCTCCGCACTGCGCCTTCTGTGGCGCCTCCGCACTACGCCTTCTGTGGCGCCTCCGCACTGCGCCTTCTGTGGCGCCTCTGTGGCGTCTCCGCACTGCGCCTTCTGTGGCGCCTCCGCACTTCCGCAGCTGCAGCGCTCGAGAGATCACCCTTCACAGATTCGCTTTCAACTTCACTTTCATAGATCAAACTTTCAAAACAATAACCCAATATTTCAGATCTTAAGATATTCAATTGCAAGGATGAATTAGCCAAGTGATCTCATTTGCTTTATATAGGCAAGCTTCTTCCTAAAATCATGGATCAATACCATAGATAACCAATACAAGGGGCCCAAAAACATGGGGCTCAATAATACCAAGGACTAACCACCATGGACCAAAGGTAAGTTCTCCAACATATACGCGCTTTTCCTTGCATGAAAGTGCGTACCATGGTCCAAAACCATAGGTTCAAATACCAAGGACTAACTACCATGGACCAAAGGTAAGTTCTCCAACATATACGCGCTTTTCCTCATAGGTTCAAATACCAAGGACTAACTACCATGGACCAAAGGTAAGTTCTCCAACATATACGCGCTTTTCCTTGCATGAAAGTGCGTGAACTTTTTCTCTTTATGAAATAAACTTTTCTCTACATAAAAGTGCGTGAACTTTTCTCTACATGAAATAAACTTTTCTCTGCATATAAGTGCGTGAACTTTTCTCTACACTATAATTTATTATTTGAGATGAGTGGGTTGCCATCAAGTACAACATATGTATCATAAAGCCATACCAGAATCATAATGCCAACAGCAACTACACAACTTGACATGCAACTACACACTATAAGTTTGACTATGAATTAACTCGACTTGACTCAACGCTCAATTAATTGACTCTCTAACTTTAGCCAACTTCTCACGCGGGAGTAATTAGCTTATTTTAACATTATCGCTTGACAAAAATGTATTACAAAGTTTGAACAATATGATCTCTTAGTCCTGACAACAAATATATTTTATGAGAATGGAATATAAATCCTTGCTACACTAGAAGCTCCAATGGTCACTCGAGGTTGCATAAGATATTTAACCTTTTGCAACTCAACTGGGAGCAATTGGGAAAAGAAACACCACTGATGTGGGAGATAAATTGGGGAAACAACATTGTCGAGGTGGGACGAAACTGCATACGCTATCAGCTCCAATGGTCACTCAAAGTAACACATGATCTTTAATCTTTTGTAGCCCGACTAAGAGAAATTGGGAAAAGTAATGTCATTGAGATGGGAAATAAATTGAAAATGTCATCTAGGTGGGAGGAAACCACATACACTACCACATGTAGTAGTCACTCGAGGTAGCATAAGATCTTTAACCTTTTGTAGCTTGACTAGGAGCAATTGGGATATTTTCTTATGCTTTCGACATTCATGGCGATACCAACACATTTTCTTCACACCATTAAAAACATTGTGTGGATGACCTCTGCATAATGAACTTCTACATAATGTTTTTAATTGGCAGATGCTAATATAGGGGAAATTTAATGACGATGATGTGGGTGGCGATTTCAAAAGTTTTAAGGATTTAATTATAGATATGATATCTACGACAAGAGATTTTGACATCAGAGACTTTATGTTGGGTCCCTATAATACTAGTAATTACCCCATTACTACTGTAGTTGCATCCCTTATTAATATTGTTGTGCCCCTATTATCCCCATATTGTTATTACTGTGCCCCATAGAATCCCTCTATTGTTATTTTTGTGGCTTTATATTATTATTGTTAGGTCGGCTGGGTTATATTTTGACTCCTTAGACTCCTATATATAGAAAGGAGGTTTTGTCATTTGTATCATCCAAGAATTGTTCATTTATGTCATGTAAAGGAGGTTTCCCCCTCGAAGAGGCTAAATTATAAGGCGTTGGTCTATCTTTTCTATCTTTTTTGAGCTGGTTTCATAACATTTGGTATCAGAGCTTTGGATTCTAGGGTTTCGCTGCTCCAAACAGGTCATCGTGGAATTTTCGCTATAACTTTTTTTTTGCGACGTTTCAGAAGTTGCAAAAAAAACCCATTTGAGAAGAAATCGCGTTGAACCTCGGGTCCGAATTTTAGAGCTTTTCGCGCTATATTTGCGGAGATATGATCTGAGGAAGTTGGTTTTTTTGCAGACTCCTGAATTACATTCCAAACAGGTGACCTAGGGAAAATCGTCATAACTTTCTCTCTGGGATCATATTGAAATTTCATAAGAAGGTACAGAAAGAGGACATACTGTAGTTTCTTGTATGCATTTTTTAGATCCAAAGTTCGAAATAGTGACTCGTGGTACGTCGTACAAGTTCGCTCTACTGAACTAGTCTATAATCGAGTCACTGTGGGAGATTTCGCATAACTCTTCCTTTGAGAATCCAATTTGGATCAAACTTGTGGCATTGGAAAGAGGACACAGAGGGCTACTTCAGGTCACAAATTTAGAACTAGATGATTGGAAAGTACAGAGATACATCAGAGGCAATATCGAGCTCCTACAAAGTGAAAAAACGTGTGTAGATTTTCTTAAATTTTTACTTAAGCTTGGTTTGAAAATTTATTTTGAAGGAATTCAAAGGGCATAGTAGAGAATTATTATCATTAACGGATGCCCTGAGGATAGAAAATGAAAACACCTAGTAAGCTACCTGAAAGCTCTAGCATGACTCATGAAGAAGAGGAAGAAATGCTACATGATATATCAAAATTACAAGAACAAGTGCAACAAATGTCACTGTCACAAAAGCTAACAGAAGCTAAGATAAATGGCGTGGAAGCTAAGATGAATGGCATGGAAGCTAAGATGGACAACTTGAAGATAAATTTGAACACAAATTTAAAGACAGGCATGGCAGATTTGAAGACAGATTTGACAAATTTTCTACAAGAAATACTTACCAACGGTGAAAAGGTAGTAAAGGAAACTCATGATGCTAACAAAAGAAATGTTAATCATGATTTCTTAGACTCTAATGTGGGATCGAAAACCCACCATATTCCAAAAATCGATATGAGGAAGTTTGATGGCAAGGATCCCGCAACATGGATATTACAAATGGAGCAATTTTTCGATCTCAATAATGTGCAAAACACACAAAAGGTACGTATTGCAACTTTATATTTGGAACCAAATCATTTTGTATGGTATCAATGGATTTGCTCTCGTAAACAAATTATCACTTGGGAAATTTTTACGGAAGAATTGATAGCACATTATGAGGATACAAAAAGCAACACTTTTTTTAGCCAATTGATAAGTCTCAAACAAAAGGGTTCAATAATGGAGCACATTGAGGAGTTCCAAAAATTGAACATAAGGGTAAAAGATATTCCAGAGGAGCATAGGATTGATGTGTTCATAACGACTTTAAAGGATAATATCCAACATGATGTTCGCCTTTGGGAACCTGATTCATTAGAGAAGGCATTCAGGTTAGCAAGAAAAATGGAAAGCAAAATTATGGTAACCAGGAAGCATACCACTCACAACTATAAAGATGGAAGTGTGGTTGCTCCTAGCCTTCCACAACCTATAAGGTTGACACCACAACAATTGGAAGAAAAAAGAGCAAAAGGGCTTTGTTACAGTTGTGATAGAAAATACACTAAAGGTCATAAGTGTGCTGAGAAGAAATTATTCTACATAGATTGTGAATAGGAAGAAGAAAAGGAGCAAGAAAGGTCAAAAGAAGAGGATATACTCCAGGAAAAAAGCCTAGATAAAGAAGAAATGAATCCGACCATATCTTGTAATGCATTGGCGGGAATTACCACTCCACAAACCATCAAGATAGAAGGACAAATCAAGAAGAAAAAGGTACTAGTGTTGATTGATTCAGGAAGTACCCACAATTTTATTCACTGTAAGGTAGCAAAAGAATTGAATTGCTTCTTATACCCAGCACCAGAGTGTCAAGTGATGGTTGCAAATGGAGGAACAATAAATTGCTCTGGAAAGTGCCATAATATCAAGCTATCGATGGGAGAATATGTATTGACTAGCCCAATGCTTTCCATTCCAATGGGAGGTGCTGATGTTGTACTAGGAGTACAATGGCTACAATCCTTGGGTACAATAGCTTTCAATTTTCAAGAACTTTTCATGAAATTTTCCGTGGAAGGAAAGGAAGTTGAATTAAGGGGTATTTTAGGGAAACCGGGAAAGATAATTAGCTCTAATGGTATGACAAAGCTTCTAAAAAAGGAACAAAGGGGTGTAATTGCACCATTATGTTCGCTAGATGTTTCCACATTGCAATCATCTATTTCTCCAGATCTCCAAAAAGTCTTGGACAATCATTCCAAGGTATTTGAGACTCCCAAAGGTATCCCACCTATTCGTGATCATGATCATGCTATTCATTTGATTCCAGGAAGTGTTCCTCCAAACATCAGGCCGTACAGATATCCCTATGCCCAAAAGAGTGAAATTGAATGTATGGTTGCAGAAATGCTAGAGGCTGGTATAATTCAACCGAGTCAAAGTTCTTTCTCTGCTCCAGTAGTATTAGTGCACAAGAAGGATGGATCATGGCACATGTGTCCGGATTATAGGGAGCTCAACAAGCTCACTATTAAAGATAAGTTTCCCATTCCCGTCATTGATGAATTACTGGATGAATTGCATGGATCAATTTACTTCACCAAGTTGGATCTTCGTTCAGGATATCATCAAATCAGAATGAAGACTGAAGACATTCCGAAAACAACATTTAGAACTCATGAGGATCATTATGAATTTTTGGTCATGCCTTTTGGCCTTACCAATGCACCTTCAACATTTCAAGGTTTGATGAATTCCATTTTCAAACCATTCCTTAGAAAATTTGTGTTAGTATTTTTTGATGATATACTAATCTACAGCAAGTCTTGGAAGGATCATGTTGAACATGTTGACAGGGTGCTACAACTATTGGAGGAGAAACAATTATATGCAAAAAGATCCAAATGTTTCTTTGGAGTACAAGAGGTGGAATATTTGGGTCATATTGTATCTCATGAAGGAGTTAAGGTAGACCCTAGCAAAATTAAAGCCATTAAGGAATGGAAAATCCCCACATCCATAAAGCATCTGCAAGGATTTCTCAGGTTGACAGGGTATTATCGCAAGTTTGTTAAGAATTATGGGAGAATAGCAGCACCTCTAACAACATTATTGAAGAAAGATGCATTTTCATGGACTCCAGAAGCAACAAAGGCCTTCGAACATCTTAAAGAGGCAATGTGCCAAGCACCGGTCTTAGCTACACCGGACTTCACAAAAACCTTTATTGTGGAATGCGATGCTTCAGGAAATGGAATTGGTGCTGTTTTAATGCAAGATGAAAGACCCATTGCTTTTAAAAGTCGTCTAATCAAGGGAAATTTTTTACACAAAGCTATTTATGAGAAGGAAATGTTGGCAATACTCCATGCACTTAAGAAATGGTGACCCTACCTAATGGGAAGACACTTCAAGGTAAAAATGGATCATGATAGCCTTAACTACTTTTTAGAACAAAGATTATCCTCTGAAGAGAAACAAAAGTGGGTCACAAAGATGTTGGGTTATGACTTTGAAATCATCTACAAAAAAGGGAAGCAAAATGTGGTGGCAGATGCACTCTCAAGAAAGGATGAGGATGTGGAAGCATTGTTGTGTGCCATTTCTATTATCCAACCAGATTGGATAAACGAAGCAAGGGAGGAATGGAAGAATGACGAAGAAGTATGGGCACTTATTCGAAAGTTACAACAAGATTCCAGTACGTCTGATACATTTAGCTGGAAAAATGATTCTTTATGGTACAAAGATTGCTTATACCTCTGTAAGAATTCCCAACTAAAACAAAAGATTCTTATGGAATTGCACACTTCTCCCTTAGGAGGGCACTCAGGATTTTTAAAAACTTACCACAGGGTTAAGAAGGAGTTTTTTTGGGATGGCCTTAAATCAGATATTCAAAAATTTGTGGCGGAATGCTTGGTTTGCCAACAAAATAAAGTTGAAACAATTAAGACACCAGGTCTATTACAACCTTTATCCATTCCAAGCAACGTTGGGAGGAGGTTTCAATGGATTTTATCACAGGTTTACCCAAGTCTGAGGGAAAGAGTGTCATCATGGTGGTAGTTGACAGACTTACCAAGTATGCACACTTTTGTGCATTATCACATCCATTTAAAGCCAGTACGGTTTCTACTGCATTTATGGAAACAATTCAAAAGCTATATGGAAACCCAAAGATTATTGTAAGTGACAGAGATCCCATTTTCACTGGAAATTTTTGGACAGAATTATTTTATTGTCTTGGTACTCAGTTAGCTCATAGCTCATCTTATCATCCTCAATCTGATAGGAAAACTGAGATAGTAAACAAATGTTTGTAAGGATATCTTCGTTGCTTTGTATTGGATAAATAGACACAATGGGTCAAATGGTTGCCTCTGGCTGAATGGTGGTATAACACTTCCTTCCATACAACAACAAAAATGACCCCATTTATGGCACTTTATGAATATCAGCCACCATCCATCACATCATATTTAAGAGAAAATTATAAGGTTCAAGCAGTGGAACATCACATCGAACATCAACAACAAGTCCTCCAACTCTTAAAGGATAACCTCGTGTTGGCACAGAATAGAATGAAATAACAGGCAGATCAACATCGCAGCGAAAGAAGTTTTGATGTAGGTGATTGGGTATTCCTACGGCTACAACCATATAAGCAAATGTCCCTCAAGCAAGCTAAGAAGGATAATAAATTATCACCAAAGTATTATGGTCCATACAAGGTGTTGCAAAAGATTGGTACTATGGCATACAAATTGGAGCTTCTTGCAGCTACTCGATTGCACCCAGTTTTCCATGTTTCATGTTTAAAGAAGGTTATAGGCGACAAGCTCCCAGTTCAAACAATATTGCCAAAACTTGATGAGGAAGGAAAAATTATATTGGAACCGGAAGTAGTCACAGAAACAAGAACTCGACAGCTACGAAATCGATCAATTTCAGAGTATCTTGTCAAGTGGAAGAACTTATCCGCTAAAGATTCCACATGGGAGGATGAGAATTTTATACAGAAGCATTCAGAACTACTCAAGTGTTGAGGACAACAATTTTTTTGAAGGAGAGGGGCATGTTGGGTCCCTATAATACTAGTAATTACCCCATTACTATTGTAGTTGCAGCCCTTATTAATATTGTTGTGCCCCTATTATCCCCATATTGTTATTACTGTGCCCCATAGAATCCCTCTATTGTTATTTTTGTGGCTTTATATTATTATTGTTAGGTCGGCTGGGTTATATTGTGACTCCTTAGACTCCTATATATAGAAAGGAGGTTTTGTCATTTGTATCATCCAAGAATTGTTCATTTATGTCATGTAAAGGAGGTTGCCCCCTCGAAGAGGCTAAATTCTAAGGCGTTGATCTATCTTTTCTATATTTTTTGAGCTGGTTTCATAACACTTTATTCTTTTAACATTGCATGCTTCACATACTGATATCCTTATTTAGGTTTATAAGGCACTTCTTTCAATGTGGATGACTAATACTTCGATTTTGTCCAATAGTGGGAACCCACCACTTGATTCCTTAGTGGATGACTAATTCTTAGCAATAGTTAATAATCAAGGTAACCGTTAGTTAGGGTAAGTTCCACACTCACCCTCCGTTAGTGTTTAGTGTGGAAGAAGTTGATTGTGTGGGAGTACAAAGAATTTTTTTTCTCTGCGCTCTCGCACAATCAACTTCTTCTACACTAAATACTAACATAGCACAAAAGAATAATAAAGAGTGAGTATAGAACTTACCCTCGTAGCTACATAATATTTCTTTCTCTCTCCTTTTCATAGTTGTAGTAGAGGCCAATTATCGATAGCCAATAAAGGGAAGAACAATTTAGAAGGAGGGTTATATTTTCGGCTTTTATATCCACGTTGGATAAAGCTTCCACTCTCGCAACTGAGAAGTCGCTTGACTTAGGTCTCGATCACTAGAAATGGATAGGGTGCTACTATCCTTAAAACTAGCTCTGCTACTTCCTTCCCTACAACTAGCTCAAATTCTTGATCTTTGAATGGCTCTGGTTACGTAGACATGATCGATCAGATTAGATGCAATTGAGTAAATAGGGAAAAAAGCAAAAACTAGTACAAGTGTTTCAACTTCGATTGGATATGAGTAACCTAGGTAAACTATTGGCAGGAAAATATGCTTTCTTCAAATCTTAAATTGAGTGAACGACTCCCATGAAATACTTCCTCAAGAGTGGGGGTTATCCTATGGAATAAATATCTCTGAGTGTCTAGGTACTCTCCCCTCCTCAACAAATGCTACCACAAATGAGTGAGGAGTGCAGAGGTGGACTGACAAGGCTGTGCGATTCACTTATTCCTAGCAGATAGATGATCAATTTATTTGAGACTTTTATCTTCCTTCCATTTGAAACCACCTTCCTATCAGTCTCATTGGAAGATGGAGATTCCATATTTGTATTTCATGTTGACCCATCAGACATTGAAGCATCATCCAAAGGATTATAAGGTGTATCACAAGTTGTTTAGCAATCACAAGAAGTCTAAAACTCATTTGGCTCAAGGAAATCTTGAGTATCATAATCATACTATTGATAAGACTCACCATTTTTCATGTTTTCTTTAAGAGGCAACTTGCTTTAATTGTAGCCAATACATCGAACACATTTTCTAGACACCTTGTTCACTAACATAATATAAAAATGTGGGCACCCGTAAATTAGTTATTCAAATCCTTTTGTAATTTCTATCATGTTAAGAACCAGTGCCCAAGATAGATGATCAATTTACACTTCTTAATAGGCTCTTTGGATGACTCGCAAAAAGTAAAAAACTATCAACAGTGTTTTGTTTTCTTACATGTAAAAGTGGAGTTGGTCGTTGTCTTATGTTGTCTCAAAATTACCAGTGCTTCTGCTTGATGGCATCATTCTGTTGTAGTAGCTACAACCACCCTCCAAAATTTTTCCTTACCCTGTTTTGGAGCCTCCCTACCAGCCTTCACAACAGCTTGCCTTGCTTCGTCAAGTCCTCAACCTTCAGTGTCTTTCTTGCTCAAAGGTAGCCTGTCGATCACAGTTTGATCTTTTCCTTTCACAAGTTGCTCATCCGGACTTGGTATAGTTGCAGGTTGAGCAGCTTCCTAGTGAAATTTGCACATTTCTGGAGGGAAACCAACAGTTCTCTGAAAATTTGTTGCTGGGCTCCAGGATTGCACATTCCTATTTTCCCTCCAAGCAGGCATTGCGCAATTCCTTCTGAAAGTTCGTTGCTGGGCTCCAGGATTGCACAATCTTGTCTGCCCTCCGAGCAGGTATTGCACAATTTTTCCCATCAACAGGCATTTCAACCCAATATTTGCGCAAATCTAGCCAACAGTGAGTTGCTGGGCCTAGAAATTGAGCAGTCCCCTTTGGGCAGTCAACCCAGCTGATAGTCAGAAATGCGCATTTTTCTCTAGCAGTCGAGTAGTCGCTTGCATGTGCAGCTAAGTTTACCGGTTCCCTTCGGGACCGAGCAAAAATACTTGCATATATAGGCTGTTTCTCCTAAGGCAGCATGCAAAGGCATCCCTTGTTTCATGGATCTATGTTTAGCAGTTGGAGGTTACATTCAAGGAACAATTTAGAAACCTCCTTCCAAGTGTCGCTTCCCCTAGATTTGTGGCATGCGCGTCATAACCTCTATGTTATCAAAACTCATCAACCGGATGTTGCAGAGCTCATTCCTCACATCAACCTTGTAGCTCTGACTTCCCACATCACATCTAGGAGCAAATGGCACATTCAGCTTAACTAATTTGGGGTTAGCGTGCTACCCATGCTTTGTGCTGCATTTTTGTCGCTTTTTGTGTTTTCACTTATGGGAGTGATGTTTGCTTGATTTCTTCGAACGCCCGATGTCGTTTACATATATTATAGCTTTTCCTAGCTCTGTTTCAATTTGCATTGCTATCTCACTGCTGTCGCATGCATGAAACTGTTTTTCATGGACGTTCGCCCAACCAGCGAATGGCCTCACCCACATGCATGTTGATCTGTTTTCTCAATCCTCCATTCATGTTTTTCATGCATTGTTTATCACTTATGCTATCACTTAGTGTCGCCATGCATTTTATCGACTTAACTTGTTTTCAGTTGCCTGTCGGTGAGTTGAGCCAACCTTGGCCTGGTCTCTGCCTTCACCATGGCTGCATCGCACAATCTAGAGAAGGAAGGCTCACCTTCCTCTCCAGATTTGTGAATTCTAGGCTAGCATTGACCTCTTGGACTAAATTACGCATTTCTAGAGGTCGGTGGCTACTTGGCCCAAAATTTGCGCAAATTTGTCCCTGGGCCAGCGGCCATTCCCAGCTAGAATTGCGCATTCCGCAACCCCAACAGCCAACTGCCCAATTGGATTACGCATTTTGCAGTTCCAACAGTCAGTTAGTCTCCTAGTAGCCCGGACTATGTCTTGTGCAGTCTTGATATTCGATCTCCCGACCTCCCTGCCTAAATTGCACAACCTTCATGATCATTCACTTAGGTATGTTGCAGGTCATTTCTCATGTTCATTTTGGTTTTCGACTGATATATTGCTTGCCATGTCTCTAGGTATCACAGGTGTTCATCTGCCTCTTAGCAGTACAGGTACAATGGTTTCCAAGAGAGAAGAGATGAAGACATTGTTCAAAACACACTTGGGGATGTAGTTGATATATTGTCCATGGGCTTACCTACTCATGAAGACATCAAGTTGTTCATGGACAAGGACATCAAGCAGCAACATCATAGTGAATAGCATCATGAACAATAGCTGAAGGCAACATAACCAATGCAACGAACGCAACAAACACAACAGATGAAAGAGGAAGGTTGTTGACAACATAGAGGCAGAGCAAAGTTGCAAGATCAAGCAGATCCATTGATAATGAAAGCAACTTTGGAGACTCAGACTATGAATTGATGGCGTGACATAAAGATTGCATGAATTCAGAAGATGGAACAAAGAAGGAGTTGCATGTGCCGAAGCAGCAACTCAGGAAGAACATGAAGCTGTTGTTGGCATTATGATTCAAGTGTTGTCCTTGATGGCAACTCACTCAGAGGTTGGTACAGGTGCTCAGAGGTTGGTACAGGTGATGGCAACTTAATCAGAGGACAGATCTTAGTACAGCATGCCAAGAAAGTTCATACACGCAGGTTCGTTAAGCCCAAGTCGCGTATACAAGCAGGTTCACTATATACCAAGTCGCGTATACGCAGGTTCTCTATATATCAAGCCGCGTGTACACGCTGGTTGGCTTCAGTAAAAGCGCGTGTATGTGGAAAACTTATCTTTGGTCCACGGCGGTTATTCCTTGGAAGTTGTGCCTATGGTTTTGGACCTTGATGTCTCGACGAACGTGTTGATCCCTAGTTTTGAAGCTGATGGTATTGGGTTACTATGGTTTTGGACCGTGGTATTGTAAAGGGCCTAAGGCTATATAAGGAGAAGATCATTAGGTAAGTAGAGGCAAGCAAGGTGTGTCTGACGAAGTGAGAAGATCTGGTATTACTGTTTATCTGTTCGGGACGCTTGGCAAGGGTCGGATCTGACAGCGAAGGCATAAGAAACTATTTCTAGATCTGCACGCGAGTTGCCTTTGGCGAAAGCGCGTATACACGCGGTTTTGGTACAGTGAAGTAGCGTATGCATAATAAGATTTGATATTTCAGGTTGCTGCTGATTCTGGTGGTTGTTGCAGAGTTCTGGGCTCTAGTTTGGGTTCTGTGTTCTTGATGACAGGGTTTCAGTGATTCAGTATTGGGTTGTTTAATGAATTATGATGCAAGTATAAGTTGATGATTGTATTGCGGTAATGTTTGTTTTGTACTCTTGGATCTAGTCTGAAAATTGATGAAACGTGGTCCCTGAAGGAAAGCAGGTTGTAGGGTCAGCACCTACGTACTAGTAAATGGATCGGCTAGTACAAGAGC
Organism: Pinus tabuliformis; assembly: GCA_031772625.1. Taxonomy (NCBI): domain Eukaryota; kingdom Viridiplantae; phylum Streptophyta; class Pinopsida; order Pinales; family Pinaceae; genus Pinus; species Pinus tabuliformis. Next base: position 738,468,966 of record CM062816.1, read on the forward strand.
TGAGGGGGTTGTAGCTCCCTTCCAAAAGTAGTTGGAAAACGAGAGAGGGTTGTAGCCCTCTGCAGGTTGTAGCCTGCGTACTGGTAAAGGACTGCACCAGTACATTGTAAAAGAAGTTCTTATTAAAGAAGAAAGAGACGAATTGCAGCAGGTGGTTTTCACCCACATTGGGTTTCCACCTTATATCATGGTGTTCATGTGTGTGGCTCTTGTGTGATGTTCTGTTCTGTTATTCTGCACCTGTTTACTGTTAATATGCTTAATAATGTTCTGATGCATTTACTGAAGATTAAGCTAACTGAATTATAAGATCTCTGGATATACGCGAGTTTCATTAGACACAGTAGCGTGTACACGCGGGTTCACTTAATTGAAGTAGCGTATATGTTTCTGAGTATGAAATTGGAAAGTTTTTACTGATCTGATAATACTGATTCACCCCCCCTCTCAGTATTATTTCCAACAATTGGAATCAGAGCAGGTCCTTCAGAGGAAGCTTGATCGCTTGAAGGAAAAGATCCATCAGAATGGCTAATCCAGAAAGAGAGGCACACATCAGCCCACCAGTCTTTGACGGGAACAATTTTACTCACTGGAAGATAAGAACCACTGCATATCTACAATCACTTGGAGCAGAAGTTTGGGGAATCGTAGAAGGAGGATACAAATTCCCATCAGCAACTCCTACAGATCCAGCAGAGAAAAAGCAATATGAGCTTAATGCCAAAGCTGTTACTGTCCTATTGAGTAGTTTGACTCAATCAGAATTTATGAAGATCATGCATTTCAAATCAGCTAAGGAAATATGGGACAAAATCGTTACAAGCTACGAAGGGGATGATCAGGTAAAAAGAGCAAAGCTTCAAACTCTCAGAATCCGGTATGAAACTCTTAAGATGCGTAGTAATGAAAGCATAGCTAATTATTTCCTGCGTATGGATGAGATTGTGAATTGTATGAGGGATCTGGGTGAAGAATTTGAGGAAGTTGTCTTAGTTGAAAAGGTTTTGAGATCTCTGTCTGCTAAATTTGATTCTAAAGTATCTGCCATAGAAGAAAAGGAGAATGTGCAGAAAATCTCCGTGTCACAGCTTCACGGGATCTTAACTGCTTTTGAAATGCGACAAGAGGTACCACCAGAAGCCGCATTCGAAGTATCAGAGGAAGAAGATGAGGTAAATTTTGTCAAGAATCTTGAACGCGGAACTGGACGGTTCAAAGGTAAGCTACCTTTCAAATGTTTTCTATGTGGTAGAGTTGGTCACTATGCTGCTAGATGTCCTCATAACAAAGGAAAGATATCTGAAGAAGATGGTAGAAGCTATTATACCCATATTAAAATTTCATTCAATGATAGTGAAGATATTAGAAGTCTCATGGCACATAAGAAGAAGAATGCTTCATCCAATAATAGCGAAGATATTAAAAGTCTCATGGCACATGAAGAGAAGAATGCAGAAACTGAAGAATTTGCCAAATTAAAAGAACAATTGGAGACAGAAATCAGGGTAAGGGAGCAATTGCAGAATATAGTAAAGGATCAGAGTACAACTATTCAGAGACTTGAATCAAAGATCCTCTCTCTAAAAGAAGATCTTAAGAAATCAAGAGAACAGAACAGAGAAGATCTTGAAGATCAAGAACATGAAGTGACCAAACTAAAGCGACAAGTGGAAGAAGGAAGAAAAGCTGAAGAAGACCTAAGGAATCAATATCTGAAAAAGGAAGAACAACATCAAGTTGAGGTAAATATCTTGAAAGGTAAAATAGAAGAAAAGAATAAGCTTTTACGATTTCAAGATAGCACTAAAGTCTTGGATGATATTCTTAATAGTCAAAGGTCTCCTGCTATCAAGACTGGTCTTGGTTTTCATGAATATGTTGAAGGTGAATCTAGTTCACAAGGTGAGGCAAGAAACTCTAATGAGAAATCTGAAATGCTCAACAAGGAACAACCAAGGAAAGAAATTCCTCAAGGAAGATCCTTTACTCCTAACTATGGACGTGATAGACGATTATTTCCTCCACTAAATAATGTTGAATGTTATGTATGTCATAATCTTGGACATGTTGCAGCCAGATGTAGAAGTAGAATGGTTCAAGAAAGATCATCTCATCCCAGGTATTTCAGAGGATATTGCTTTGCCTGCAATGCATATGGACACAAAGCAATTGATTGTGATAGAAGGAACATGAAAAATGTAAGGTGTTATACATGCAACAACTATGGGCATAAAGCAAGGGAATGCAGGAGCAGATTTCAAAATTCAAGACAAGAGGACCATACATCATCACAGTTGCAGGAATTGAAGAAGACAGAGACAGAAAGGTGTGGCATAATTCAGACAGAGGACATAACAGACACAGGGGAATCTGAAAGTGATGAAATTCAGTATTCCATCTTGCATACGCTGATATAACGAAGACAAGTCGCGTATATACGCGAGTTACAGGCTGCAAAGTCGCGTATATGAAGAAAGGGCAGCAGAACAGACCCAGGTTCAGTCATGGTTGGCTCAGGCTCAGGGGGAGCAGAACAGACTCGGGAAATGGTTCAGTCATGGTTGGCTCACACTCAGGGGGAGCATATACTTCAAATAATTCATTGTTGGCATTATGGTTAGAAGTTGATGATGAAACTAAATGATACATCTTATTGTTTAAGGAATGGTTTTGCAGGCTTATGATAAATAGTTATTGCTGGTCTTAGAACCTGCATCTGCTCAGGGGGAGCATGGATGGATTGATACAACTTGGCATATACAAAGGGGGAGCCAAATCAGAAACTTCAGCATGTACTCAGGGGGAGTATGGACAGCAGTATGGACAACAGGAGGTATACCAAAGAAGAGAACATCTTGGTCCGCCCTTTGCCCTTGATGTCAAAGGGGGAGAGTGACTTGGTGTGGTGGTTGCCATCAAGTCCAAAGGGGGAGATTGTTGGCATTATGATTCAAGTGTTGTCCTTGATGGCAACTCACTTAGAGGTTGGTACAGGTGCTCAGAGGTTGGTACAGGTGATGGCAACTTAATCAGAGGACAGATCTTAGTACAGCATGCCAAGAAAGTTCATACACGTAGGTTCGTTAAGCCCAAGTTGCGTATACAAGCAGGTTCACTATATACCAAGTCGCGTATACGCAGGTTCTCTATATATCAAGCCGCGTGTACACGCTGGTTGGCTTCAGTAAAAGTGCGTGTATGTGGAAAACTTATCTTTGGTCCACGGCGGTTATTCCTTGGAAGTTGTGCCTATGGTTTTGGACCTTGATGTCTCGACGAACGTGTTGATCCCTAGTTTTGAAGCTGATGGTATTGGGTTACTATGGTTTTGGACCGTGGTATTGTAAAGGGCCTAAGGCTATATAAGGAGAAGATCATTAGGCAAGTAGAGGCAAGCAAGGTGTGTCTGACGAAGTGAGAAGATCTGGTATTACTGTTTATCTGTTCGGGACGCTTGGCAAGGGTCGGATCTGACAGAGAAGGCATAAGAAACTATTTCTAGATCTGCACGCGAGTTGCCTTTGGTGAAAGCGCGTATACACGCGGTTTTGGTACAATGAAGTAGCGTATGCATAATAAGATTTGATATTTCAGGTTGCTGCTGATTCTGGTGGTTGTTGCAGAGTTCTGGGCTCTGGTTTGGGTTCTGTGTTCTTGATGACAGGGTTTCAGTGATTCAGTATTGGGTTGTTTAATGAATTATGATGCAAGTATAAGTTGATGATTGTATTGCGGTAATGTTTGTTTTGTACTCTTGGATCCAGTCTGAAAATTGATGAAACGTGGTCCCTGAAGGAAAGCAGGTTGTAGGGTCAGCACCTACGTACTAGTAAATGGATTGGCTAGTACAAGAGCTAAGGGGGTTGTAGCTCCCTTCCAAAAGTAGTTGGAAAACGAGAGAGGGTTGTAGCCCTCTGCAGGTTGTAGCCTGCGTACTGGTAAAGGACTGCACCAGTACATTGTAAAAGAAGTTCTTATTAAAGAAGAAAGAGACGAATTGCAGCAGGTGGTTTTCACCCACATTGGGTTTCCACCTTATATCATGGTGTTCATGTGTATGGCTCTTGTGTGATGTTCTGTTCTGTTATTCTGCACCTGTTTATTGTTAATATGCTTAATAATGTTCTGATGCATTTACTGAAGATTAAGCTAACTGAATTATAAGATCTCTGGATATACGCGAGTTTCATTAGACACAGTAGCGTGTACACGCGGGTTCACTTAATTGAAGTAGCGTATATGTTTCTGAGTATGAAATTGGAAAGTTTTTACTGATCTGATAATACTGATTCACCCCCCCCCCTCTCAGTATTATTTCCAATAGCTGTACAGACAGACCAATGAGTTGCAGTAGGAACATGAACAACAGTGGGAGCAACATGCATTCACGGATGAAATTGTGCCAGTACAAGTTAAGGATCCATCCCAACAATAGACATAAGGCAAACATGGTGAGCAATGTTGTTGATCACATGCAAAGGATCCAGTAGCATGCATGTCGTTAAGCGCATGCATGCAATCCAACCCATTCAACACACTCACCAAGGTGAAGGCAAGAAACAAGTCCAACTTGTTGGGTTGTGTTATATTATTTCCACGACTAACCCACGTAGTTAACTGGGGGTTAGAAGGGAGGCAGAGCCCCCCCTTCATTGCGGTAATTGCGCCAATTGCATAGCGAGTTTGAGTAGATAATGCATTTCATAAACAGAATGGCGTGACCAACCATTCACATAAACCTTACCTTGCCTTGAAGGAAGTCTTATAAGTGTCTTATTCTTTGATACATACCAATTAGTATCATAATTTGATATTTAGCTTTATGAAGTACTTGGCATGCTACAATTGGTCGAACAAATTATTGACCCTAGGAAAATGTTAGTTATTCTTGTGTGTAATCTTATTCAATTCCCTATAGTTTATACACATATGCCAAGTCCTGTCCTTATTAGGCATGATAATGATAGATGACCCACAATGTGAATTTCTTAGATGAATAACTCCCTACTCCAGTAACTATTACAGCTTTTCCATTTCATCTACTTCTAGACAAACTATTTTTACAATCCAATATTTAGTGATTAGGAGTTAAATAAAAATTGTATCTCATGCTCCACTTCTTGCATAGGTGGTAGGAATTTAGTCTCATGGAACATCTCTTTGTATGCCTATAACATTTCCTTCAAATTTTGTTTTTTCTCTTTAGTACATCTCTCCAAGGATGCCTTTGCAGACCAATTTATCACCTAGTTGATTCTCTCTTTTATGAAAAGTAACATTTTTTTTTAACTAGAATTAATCAACCTCTTAGCTTGGTCGACACTTACTAGTAATATCTTCAATTTACTTTATGTGCATTGATGATCTACAATTTCCCATCCTTTATCAAGAAATACTATTTTTCTTTGTACATGAAGATTACATCCCTCATAAACATTAAGGGTTTTCTAAACACTACACCACACACATTAAAGAGCAATACATCTAACTCAACTTCATCAATAAACTCTACCCTAATAGTTAGTTTGAGCTTACACTATTTTTGTTGCCTTCATTTCTACGTCCTTCTTCACCCACCTAATGGGTGTGGAGTTGGATGATCATGAACCTCTAATCCAAGCTTACTAACTAGATCAACTACTATGATATTCACCTATGAACTAAAATTAAATAAGGCACCTACCATGGTATTCTTGACTTGGATCTTGATGTGGAAGAGATTTTTCATATCCTTCTCCTCGTGATGAAGGATAATCAAACTCATCTCCTTCCGCATTAATGTTTAGGCAATCTTCTCATTCACATTTAGATGTTTTTATCTTATTGCTTGAATTTATGGCTAGAAGGTTCTTATTTTTGACATCCATCTTATGATTTTTAGGGTCTAGCTATCATTATAGTTCGCAACAATTTTTTCAACGTGACCATTGATGTTGAAATGTTTGTAGTGATTTCTTGGACCTTGCACTAATGTGCAATGGTGGTCATCTTCTCAACTTTCCATTTCCATTTCTTCTTTCCCCCTTGAAAACCTACATGTGCTCCTTCTATTCGTAACCACTTAGTTTCCATTTTTTATGGATTATATTTTCTAGATATTTTACTTGCACACAAGCCTCATAACCTATATTCGGATTCAAGATCATCACTTTCTTCCACAAATCATTATGTATACCCCCATATACTTGAGGAGTAGATTTGAGTTCTAAGGACAAATACCAAACCTGATAGCCATTATCTTAAACTTGGTGGTGTACTTTAGTACAATTCTCCCCTTCCTTTGCCTAAATTAATGCCAACATATCTACTAGTCTTATACACACCCAATAGGGTAGAACTAGGACTTAATGAGGGTTTTGAAATCCACCCACTTAGTTATTGGTGGATCACCATTTAGTTTAAGTGTCTCCATGTGACCTTCCTACTAGGTCGATGCATGGCCCTTTAATTTAGTGTGGCAAAATAAATATTATGAACTTGTTCTATATGGTGAACATTGAAATAGAACTCTAACTATTGCAACCAATGATTCAACTTTAATGTATCAGTTACACCTTCATATTGATATCTATTTCTTCTTATATTTTAAACAAGGATTCTGAAGGGGTAATGGTACTATAACTTGGCTACTCTTTCTTGGGCTATTTCCTTGACTACTTTCATAGGTCTTCATGATCTCCCAATTTCCCCTCTAATATGATCTTTGAATTAAATTCCACAACCTCCCTGAACAATTTGAGATTTCTTGCTAGAGCTTCCATGAGGAGGGCCATATCAATGGATTTCTCTTTTTTAGTCTCGTGAATCTCTCTTATATTGGATCTCGAGGTTTTTTTTGAATAGACTCATCCACCATGGATAGGGATTTGTAACTTTTTCTTAAGCCAACTCACGGATCCTACAATTTCACACAAATATTCCAAACAAACATCGCTTTGTAACCAATATGATTTGTAACTTGCCATGAATATTCCAATAGAATAGTTCATCACAACAAATCCTATAATATTCTTAAATATTAGATTATGCATATTTACTTTTTTATATTCTAGATTAATTTATTTACTAGTTTTGTTTAAATTTACGAAATAAATAAATTTTGAAATGGAAATACCATGAACATAAAAACAATAAAAAACACAAATAAACATAATATTTATCGTAGCAAACCTAATATAGGAGAAAACCTAATTAGAAGGTGAGATCTATCTGCTTCTCTATTTTCTTTTGTAAATGTACATAGAAAAATGGGAACTCCTATGGAGTTACCTTAGAACATTGTGGCATGAATGCCTTCTACAAGATCCTCCTCCTCCTTTGTCATGCTCTGAAAATACCATTCTCAAATGTTTTTCTCAACTATGGGACAAGTACAATGCAAAAGAATGGAACCCCTTTTCCTCCTAGTGGCCCAATAATTAACATAACTTGATAGCCATCTAGGGTTACGGGTTTTATTTCCTTAACCCTTAATGTGATAAGGTTTTGGACTTTCTAGAATATTCTTATGTGCCATCATGTCACTAGCCTTGCATGTGTGAGTAACAAGGGTCATTGTGTCATCCACTCATACCATGGTTGTCAATTAAGTGGGTCAACTTGAGGGAGGTGTAACTTCCCCATGTGAGTTGTGATTGAGGTGATTTTGGACCATTGGAAAGGAATCAAAATGTAGATCAATTTAGATGGTGTGTGCACAAGTTTTGGACCTTGCAATCCTAAAAAAATTCATGTAGTGCCTCAAAATTGGTTTGAGAGGTTCTAGACAGCAATTTTCTAAATTAGGCCTACCACTCAAATGGGCCCTATAAGCCAATTTTTCCACCCAAAAAGTACCAAGATAATTGACAAATTATAAATAATCCAATCCCCATATCATGAAGGCTTTGAAAGCTCTTTTGGAAAGAATGATGAGTTTAGATTATATTTTCTCTCCCACTGACATGGATAAATATTTAACTAAAAATGATTATACAAATGTAATTGAAATGCCAAACTTAATACAATTTAATGTTGAAATCCATATATGGAAAATTCAAAACCAAATTGCAATAAATATATTATTGTAAATAACATCATTCATTGATTATAGCTAAATAAATATATACCAATTGTTTAGTTTATTTCTTACAACATAAAATTACCTTATAACAAATAAAATAAAAAATCTATTAACGGTAAAAGTTAACAAAATCCTTAAATAGATGGTATCTATGGTGAAAAACTTTGCACACAAGCTGAGTTTCAATTCTTATTAAAACTAATTCTAAACTAAATCAGAAACATAAAAAATAATCATTATAATTAAATTAAAATTAAATATATTTATATATAATGTGTTAATACAAATAAATAATAATTATGATTAAAAATTAAGAGAACAAGAACATTGAAAACCACTCAAAACCCAAAAAAACTATGAATATAAGATCGTGTAATTATTTTATTTCTGGCAGAATTTTTTGATAAAATTTAGCAGAATTTTTGGATAAAATTTAGCTGAAAATTTTGATAAAATTTGGTAGAAATTTTTGAAAATCTAGGTTATAATTGTTAAACTTTAGGATTTTGAATGACCGAGGGATTCTTGACGATGTTAAATCCATTTTCACTATTAAAAAATTGATTCAAACACTCAAATATTTTGATTTTATGAAAAAAATTCCTATAGTTCAAATAAGAAAACTACTTTTTTTTTTTTTTAACGAAGAGAATTTGTGAAGTTGGTAGACAACCCCTTTGTGAAAATTGTAAATTGAATGTTTATTTCTATTTTTAGTATTGGAATGGTTATTTTTATTTTTAATATTGGTTAGGTTTTCTTGTATAAGTTTTTCATGTTATCAAAATAATAATAATTGTTTTCGTATAAAAATATACCATTATTATAATTTTATATCATATATTAATAAAATATTCAACGTTTCAGTATAATTAATGAGATAGCAATATAATATAATTAAAAAATAAAAATAAAAACACAATAGCCCAATACAGTCAGATTGCTAATGATCTTATTATAATTTTATATCATATATTAATAAAATATTTAACTTTTCAATATAATTAGTCAAATAGCAATATAATATAATATAATTAAAAAATAAAAACACAATAACCAGAAGCCCAATACAGTCAGATTGCTAACGATCAGATTAAAAAAAAGGATGAACATGACAAAGTATCACATGACAAAGTAATGAAACAGATACATTATTGGTGCTGCACGGACACAGGAGATGGCAAAATAGAAACAGAAATAGACATAGACATAGAAACAGACATAGACATGGACCATAATCATAATTGTTATAAACTATTTTAACTCCCTGAGAGTCAATGATTCTGTCTCAAATGTAAAATGATTGTGGTAAGTTTTTTTTATACCTATCCCATAATCTTAACTCAACAAAAAGCAATCAAACTCTCATTTTTGAAATAGTATCAACATTTTAAATGCCAAAAGTCACTTTATTAGTGACTAATCTACACTATCATTAACAAACTACTTTGACCATAATGGATGAAATCCAAAATAAACTTTTAAATGTTTGTAAGTTTAATACAAGTGAAAATTATGATGAAATGGATATAAAAATATATTATTTAATAATATATTTTATAATTTATATAAATATGAAATATAAACCATTAATATTTTTAATTAATTTGTATTTCATTTCTTTTATAAAAAATAAAAATAAAAATTAATATTGAATTTAATTATATATTTTTCAGAAAATAATGGTAAGATAAAAATATTTTTTATGGACTACTTTTTTATCTAAAACTTTAAAATTTAATTAAAATTTTTTTTAAAATTTATTTAAAATTAAAAATATAATTATTTTATTTATTTTAAATAATAAATAATAATAATAATAATAATTATGTTTTATCTTTGTTAGTATTATTCTTTATGGATTATAGAAATAGGTTTGCATTAAAGTGTATTGATTTTTAATATTTTTTGTGAGTTTTTTTTCATAAATTCAAAAATAATTTTTTAATTTTCTATTAATCTTATTTCTAATTTTCTATTGATTGAACTAGCACACAATTTAGGGGTGGAGGGCATTTTATTTTTGGTATTTGTCATTTGTTAATAAATAATCTTCAAAAGAAGGAAAAAGGAAAAAGTGGAATGAGAAGAAGATTGTGGCAGTGACACAGGAAGCAACACCTTTTATCAAGCAATGGAAGGGTTAACCAAAAAACTCTGTTATAAAGAAAGATGCATAAATCTTCATGTAAAGTCGAGGTCCTATAGCAAGGTGAACTAGCAGCTAATATGACCTAAGCAATCACCATCTAAAGAGCAAAGGCAGTCACAATTACAACCAAAGTTGGCAAGCACAAATAAAGTTTTTGTTTCTACTTGCCGTGTGGATAGAAATTTTATAGCATTGAATTTCGTGTGCATAGGTATTTGACAACATTGAATGAAGATGAAATCTTTGAACGCAATAAGATATTTTTGACCAGCAATAAATTAACATTGGTTTCTGAGTCTTTTAAACATCTACAAGTTCGTTCATTGGTAATGATGTTCAAGACAGATTTAACTATAATTGCAATAAGGGTAATAGGAAGAATGGTCTCTCTTAAGGTTTTGAATTTGTATAAAACTTCAAAAAAGAAAACACATTTAAGTAAATTTTCTATAAAAAATTATCAAATATACAACTCCAGATAAAAGGGTGGTAGTAGCAATCAAGCATGCACAAAAAAATAGAACCACACTAGAAAAAATAAGGAAAAAAGAAAAAATGGAACGAGAAGAAGATTGTGGCAGTGACACAGGAAGCAACACCTTTTGTCAAGCAATGGAAGGGTTGCGATGTCACAAGATCATCACGATTGGGAAAACCATGATTGTCGGCATCACTAAGAAGCCATAGAGATTGTTGTTCCACTAAGGCTATATCCCAAAAACTCCAGAGAGCAATCACCATCTAAAGCAATCCTAAGCATCCTATAGAGGCACTGATTAGTCAATTTTCAAAGCAATCCTAAGCATCCTATAGTGCGTTGATTGGTCAATGTTTAACCTGCTCTAATCGGGAAGCAAAAGATTGCTTTTGCCTGGTTGAAGCTTGAAGGCCATGTTTTGCAATGGTGGGAGAGTGATGCAGTAAGTAGAACACTGGAAAATGATCCATTGGTCACTGATTGGGAGCTATTGAAGAGCATGATAAAAGCCCAATTTGACCCAATTAGATATCAGGAGAAACAACAGATTGTATGGAACTACTTCAGCCATACGCAAGGACAATTAGTGTAGGAGTTCACGACAAAGTTAAAGAAGAGAAAAATTCAACTAGGGGTCTCTCTCAAAATCCTAGAAACGTTAATCAAATACCTGGGAGCATTGCTACCCCAGATTTGGCATCAACTAATGTGTTCAAACCAAAGATAATTGATGAAGCCAGTTTGCAAGAACAACACCTCCAGGGGGAAGGGTGGAAGCAGCAATCAAGCATGCACAGGAAAATAGAACTACAATAGAAAAAAGAAGAAAAAAAGAAAAAATGGAAGGGTTAACCAAAGAACTCTGTTATAAAGAAAGATGCATAACTCTTCATGTAAATTCGAGGTCCTATAGCAAGGTGAACTAGCAGCTAATATGATCTAAGCAATCACCATTTAAAGAGAGAAATATAACATTGAATGTCGTGTGCATAGAGATTTAACAACATTGAATGAAGATGAAATCTCTGAACGCAATAAGATATTTTTGACCAGCAAAAAATTAACATTGGTTTCTAAGTATTTTAAAAATCTACAAGTTCGCTCATTGGTAATGATGTTCAACATAGATTTAACTATAATTGCAATAAGGGTAATAGGAAGAATGGTCTCTCTTAAGGTTTTGAATTTGTATAAAACTTCAAAAAAGAAAACACATTTAAGTAAATTTTCTATAAAAACTTATCAAATATACAACTCCAGATAAAAGAATGGAAGCCTCAGTTAAAGTGGTATAAGAAACACTGTAAGGTTATAGTTTAGCCCAAATATTATGGCATTAGAGGTAAGCTATTGCACAGATTAGTCAATGTTACCCCCGCTAATGTTAACCAAAACCAGTGTTAATAAATTTGGGCGAAGAGATTCCACGGAAAACACAACACTATGAGTCTGCAGATGTACATGGGAAACATTTGAGCAGTAAGGGGTTTCTAAGATTACATGAGCGAGCATAGAGGATAAATAGGATCATCGATGTTTCATCTTGTTTCGAATTTGGTCCTGAATCTGAATACAAGCTAAGTTGGGATCGAAATTTAGAACCTATACTTTGGATGTCAGTGGCATTGGAGCAACTCGGATTCTACCCCGCCGATTTATAAATAAACCAATCATTTTTTCAAATAAATAGGTTGAGGTCATGCGACATGGTTAGCTAGGGCTATTGGTAGGCTTTCTCATCACAAATTTAGTGCGATATAGGTTATGGCCTGCTAGTGATTCTGACTATAGAGCATGTTGCTTTGATCATTGTCAGTGTTCAAGTAGTTGAATGGATTGGTTCTAAAAAACTGGATATTACTTGTTTCTAGACACCCTCTGGATGGGGAAAAACCCTAAGACTTCCAAAGAGGATACAACGTCCCTATGCGAACAATTTAATAAGTAATAAGAGCATCAAAGCAAAGAGTTTAATCATTAATGCTTTTACTTACTTGATATCTGAAGCAAAAACAAAAGTGGAAGCACTCAGGTCACCACTAAATGATTTTCAGACAATAGAACTTTATTGACAACAACCTTATTATATAAAAATAAGAGTAACTTATGGTTGCTTTAGATTGAATTCAATTCATTCTGGACTTGAGGATTCCTTTTTTCACCTGAGTAAACGCACAGAACTAGGGTTTGTAGTAGGTTTTCAGTGTTGGGCACCATGGAGGGGCGTGAAGGGGGGGTTCCACTCCCTCCTACAGTCCTGTAATCTCAAATCGTTTCAAGAAGCCAATGGAAGTGGAAACCGGGAGTATAGATAGAGGAAACCCGGAAAACAACAGATCACAGGGGCAGGGAAAAATGCAGGAGGAAGTCAGAAGAGAGAAGCGAATAGGAGGAGACAGTCAAAAAGTTGACCCCAGAAGTCAGTTAGGACCATGTAAACCTAAGACATCCATCACACCTCGAGTGGTATTAAGTGATCCAGCGCTACAGGCGCATAGGGAGCACATGGCGACTTATGCAGTGATATGCAAATTCATGGGGCTATGGCCAACGGAGAAAGCTTTATACGCATGGATAAAGAACCATTGGAAACCTAAGGGAGAAATAGATCTGCACCTTGGATCCAAGGGTTTCTTCACAGTTGTGTTCACAAATCTAGAGGATAAAGACAGGGTGTTTGAAGGAGGACCATACTTCTATGCTGCTATAGGCCTCTATATGCGGCCATGGGTGATGAATTTTGTCTCATAACGAGAAACATTTACATCGGTGCCAGTATGGATAAGACTCTATTCCCTACCTCTAGATTATTGGCTACCAGAATCATTAAAAGCCATAGGAAATAAACTAAGGCATTTTTTTTAAATATTAGAGGCCACACTGCGCAGAAAATATACCTCCTTTGCCTGAATATGCGTAGAAATGGACCTTTCTGGGGCTTTTCCGAATGAAATAATTCTAGAAGTATATGATGAAGAATGGGTGTAGGCGGTGGACTACGAGCATGTCCCTTTCTGATGTCGCAAATTCCATGAACATGGGCACCTCTTCAAAGACTGCCCTTTAAATAAAATGGAGAGCAGTATTAAAGCAACCTCAGGGAAAGAGACTGAAAGCTTTACCAAAGTTGGAGGCGAGGAAAAGGAGGGAGAAAGAACCAGAAAAAAATCTATGAGGAAAATCAGCCTAGTCATAATAGGTTCAAGATATTAGAAGAAGAAGTGAGGGATGAAAGAGCGAACCAAGTATTGAAGGACAATCTTGTAGAGAAGGAAAAGGATGAAAGCATGGAGGATAGACCTGAAAAAAGCCAACAAAAGGAGGATCAGCCAAGCACTATGGAACTTAATAGGGACCAAGAGATGACCCCAAGTGAAGTGGGAACAGAGGATCATGAACTGCAAGAAATTCTAGAAAGGGAGCAACTCAATCTAGAAAAGTTCCTGGAGGAAGGAACTACTAAAGGAGTGGATTCGCTACCTCAAGAGGAGTTTAACAGAGTACAACAACTCTTCCTCTGGAGAACTTAGGCAAAGGGTTCTGGGGTCAAAAGAAACCATGACAGTCAGGACAACGGAGGGGTTAAAACGATGGAGGCAATAGTGGGACAAGCTCCCAAGAACCCAGGAAGGAAAAGAGGAAGAAAAAAATAGAATGAGCTGCTGATAGAATGTGGAAAACTCATGATGAACTCAGGTAAGACAAAAGACCTAACTAGTTACTCATTTACAAATCTTTCTTGATGAATCTCACAACATGGAATATTAGAGGGCTAGGAAGTAAAAGGAAACAAAGAAATCTCAGCAATAGAATGAAAGAAGAAAAACTAGATATGGTATTTATCTAGGAAACAAAATGTTCTATAGACAAAATAAGAGAGATACATAGCAAATGGCTTATTAAGTATGAATATCTAGAAGTTAAAGCAGACAATGCAGCAGGAGGAATTATCACACTTTGGAACCTCATAAACTTGGAATCCTAGATGCTGAAGCATCCAGGAACTACCTATCAGTGGTCATCCAACCTTTGGGGGACAAGGAAGTTTATTTGATCACAAATGTCTATGGTCCACAAAATCTTGAAGACAAATTCAGGCTTCTAACCTCACTGGAGGAACTAAGAGAAAGACATCCGGGTATCCCCTGGATTCTGGGAGGGGACTTTAATATGATCATGTCTCTCTCAGAAAAAAAAGGTGGGACCAGATCACTAGGTAGAGATTCCATAGCATTTCAGAACTTCATAAACAACATGAGGCTAGTAGATACAGAAACCAATAATGGTATCTTTACCTGGAATAATAAAAGGGGAGGGGCTTCTCAAGTGGCCTCTAAACTAGATAGATTCATTATCTCTGAGGACCTCATCCTCACAGGCATTGACTTGTCAGCTATGATCCTCCCTTTTGGAGGCTCGGATCACTGGCCTATTCAACTAGAAGTGCCCTTTATAGGAACTCTGAGGAACAGACCTTTCAGGTTTGAAAACATTTGGCTTACCCATCCTGACTTCATCAACAATATTGAAAAATGGTGGACAGAAGATTTGCATGTTCAGGGTACTAAAATGTTCCTTCTTCATCATAGATTGAAACACATCAAACTTAGGCTTAAAGATTGGAATAAGAATGAGTTTGGCAATATCTTCGAAGCCAAAAAAGTAGTTGAACGAAAGTTACAAGAAATTAACCAGGTCCTCATCACATATGACTTCACCGAGGAAGGTAAGAAACAATCTGAATCACTACAACATGATTGGGAAGACTTGTGCAAGCAAGAGGAAATCTTCTGGAAACAAAAATCGAGGGTACAATGGTTAATGAAGGAGAAATGAATACAAGGTTTTTTCACAAGTCTACCATGGATCATAGGTCTCATAACAGGATTTTAAAACTGAAATATACTCAAGGAAAGCAGATCAGTACCCACAAAGAAATAGAAGCTGCCCTGGTTCAACATTTCCAAGGCATATCAGAGGAGCCTGTCATAGACAGAACACAATTCATTAATGACTTCACTAAGCACATTCCTAAGCTTGTGACAAGAGAATACAATTATAATCTTAACAGGCCAGTGAATGAAGAGGAGGTCGGCAAAGTCATCAAAGAGATGCAAAATGGGAAAGCTCCAGGTTCGGATGGTTTCAATGTTGACTTCTTCAAAGCATGTTGGAAAATAGTCAAGCAAGATATCCTTGATGTTGTGGAGGACTCAAGGAAAAACAAAATTGTTCTAAAGGCGCTCAACACCTCTTTCATAGCCTTGATTCCTAAGCAGGAAAATGCTATGACACTAGATAGATTTAGACCCATAGCATTATGCAATGTGGTGTACAAAACTATTTCCAAAATAATTGCAAACAGGCTCAAGCCCCTTCTTCCAACTCTAGTGTTTGAGGAGCAAACTGGATATGTGGAAGGTAGGCAAATTCTAAATAACATCATTCAAGCTCACGAGGTGGTCCACTCACTTAAGAGCAATAAGCAAGCAGGTATGATTATACAACTTGACCTAGAGAAGGCATATGATAAGCTAAGTTGGGCATACATCGGGGAAGTACTAATAGCATATGGCTTTGACCACAACTGGATAAGATGGGTAATGGCCCTTGCTACCACCTCAAGTTTTTCAATACTGCTAAATGTCTCACCATCCAAACCATTTAAGCCTTCAAGAGGACTCAGACAAGGCGATACACTCTTACCCTTCCTATTTATTCTCATGATGGAAGGGCTAGGCAATACGCTCAAATCTACCAAAGAAAAAGGCAAAATTCAGGGTCTAAAACTCACCCTGAATGGGGATGCTTTAACTCATCAACAATTTGTGGACGAAACCATGCTGCAGGGTACACCTACAGTCAAGGAAGCTCATGCCTTCAAACAAATCCTAAATGACTTTTCTATGGCTGCGGGTACTGAGGGAAGCTAACAAGCAACCCTAACAAGAACCTCCTATGCATATGATCAGTAATGCCTTTCAGATGTGGATTTTGAAATTGATAGATTTGGGTTCTCGACACTACAACCTAGCCATTCATGCAAGCTAGCCTTTCTTTCCAGTCTAAGCCAAGCAAGCTAGAATGATTTCCCAAGGATGTCCTCAAGCCAGCCATTCATTCCAAATGCCTTCCCTTCTTGCCTGTTCAGATGATGAGTGCACAACCATTAATGCAATCTTGAAGAGATAAGAAGCAGATGCGGGTTATTATCTGCAGAACTGCCTGTTCAGATGATGAGTGGGTAGCCATTAATGCAAGCCTGAGGAGATAAGAATTAGATTCGGGTTCTTATCCATAGAAGTGTCATTCCA
The DNA here is from genome assembly GCA_031772625.1 of Pinus tabuliformis. Classification (NCBI taxonomy): domain Eukaryota; kingdom Viridiplantae; phylum Streptophyta; class Pinopsida; order Pinales; family Pinaceae; genus Pinus; species Pinus tabuliformis. The sequence goes on from CM062816.1 coordinate 738,485,975, forward strand.
TATATATTCCAAGAGTCAAAATTATTGTGACTAAAATCCTTTCATTCAGTTTATCTCTGGTCTAATAGCTGGGTCTTCCTGTATTCATTCAATACAATTAACAACCTTGGAAATAAGCCTTAAGTGAGTCCTGTGAAACTCCACCACAAGCAACACCACTTCAGTTAGGATTAGCACTGGTAGAAGAGATCCCCCTACCTGTTGAGGTTGTCTCCCATGGCTTGAACCTGCCTATTGTAACAGATTTAGGGCTTCCTTCTCTATTGGGTACTGAGGGTTTACCTCGCCCTTTCCTATCTGTGCCAGGATTATCCCGGGAACATGGATAAATGAGATTCTTGCTCTCACTCTCAGGGCCTCTATCTGTGCCAGGATGATCCCAGGAAGTTGGAGAACCGAGATTTTTGCTCTTACTCTCAGGGCCTTGGCCTAGCCAAAGGCAAGAGGAAGAATAGAGCATCTATGAAGTGCTCATACTGCCCAAAATGTCCATTCAGTTTCAAGAAGACACATAGAGCTTCCATCCACTTGGATCTACATGCACACATACACCTGTAATCCCTGCATACACTTGTAATCCCTACACCTATAACTACCTGCAACATAGCCAATAAACCAAATAAAATGCAACTACCTGCAACCAATAAACCAAATAAAATGCAAGTACCTGCAACCATAACAACTCAAACTAATGTTAACATTAGTTCTCTAGTGCAAAACATTTAAAAAAATGAACTACCTGAACCCAAAATAACATATAGTCCAGCCTCTTTTGCCCCGGGAAGAGGCCAAATAAGACCATGAAGTTGGATGACAAGGTAAATAATGAATATGAAATAAAAAAGCTTCGAAAACTGAAGACCAAGTAATGTCAAATGTCATCAAACCGATTACTATAGTCCCATGCCATTTCCAGATGGTAGTGACTAATAAAGTTAGTGGTTTCAAGCAAGAATAAACAACATTAGTGTGTGATATGAACAAATGGGGATTCTCCTCTACATATGATAAAATGATAATTTTCAGTTTTCATATGTAAGCCATTTCCCTTCAAAAGCTATGGACATACTTTCTCTGGGATTTAAGGTCTATGAAGATGAATTGTGATATGATAATTTACAGTTTTCACTTGAAGGTTTCACATGTGAGCAATCTCCCTTCAAAGTCTATGCATAGACTCTCTTTGGGAATTAAGGTCTACAAAGATGAATTGTGACATGGAATAATTATGAATTAATTAAAAAGTAATAGTCATACATAGTTTTAATTTTATTTTCATAGATTTTTTTTTGTTGAATTTACATTAATAATAATTTTACATAGTTATATATATTTTTAAATATAATAAAATATATGTTGAATTTTATTTTGTTTGGAAGCTTTTTTAATTTTGAAATAATTAATTCACTAAATACTTTTAATGTTCAATAAATTTATTGAAAAGAAATAAACATTGAGATCTGATTGATTTCAAGAAATGCTTATTTCTCTAGAAACTCAGTTGTGAAAACCACAATTTTGCCTGAATAATAAATTCGACAAGAAAATTTTGAATAAATTTAATTTGGGAATGTTTGAATATTTTTTTGATAATGGAAATGAATTTAGCACCACCAAGAACCTTGGAACAGCTAAAATCTAAAAGCTTGACAGATCTAACCTAGATTTCCAAAAAAATCCGTGAATTTTCTTAGAATTGTGCCAGAATTTCCATTTTTTCCGAAATTGTATCCTCATTAGACTACCGCTAAAGCATCTAGCAGAAGTTTAGAGCAATTTTGTTTGTGCATTTTCGAATCTTAGCATCGACCCAATACCATGCATTGATAAAACATTAAGAAGATCAGATTTGATTTCCCTACCGATTCTTTTCGTTAGTCCCAACAAATCAGTTCCCAAGATAGAGGGTGTCTACCGACATAAGAAAATGTTAGGCGTCTCATTCATCTATAAAATAGTTGGCATCAGGCTTAAAATTTCAAATTTGTTTGCGCTATCAAGTGGCAATTTGATGACGATCAATAATTTTCATGCATCATTTTACATTTTAAATAGATTTGTGAGTGCCAAATCTTTTGTCGTTACATGCAAATTTTGTATAACAATTGGAAGATAGGTTTAAAGTGGCCATTCTTAGAAGAAGAAAGCACAATAACTTATTAGTTTGACTCTATAGCACCAACAATATATTGAGATTCAAGTGATTCTTGAAAACCACAACTCTTTAGAAGTGACACTCCAAATAAAATGTCATGTAAATTAGAGAAAGGATAACACCTATGTTATATATGTTAAATCCTAATATATTAAGTAATTAATATCTTAAAAAATATGTAATTGTAAAACTTAAATTTTTCGTTCTTGCATGTGTTTTTTTTGTAAGCTTGGCAATACCTTTCTATTCCATTTCATAAAAATCAACATACAAGTTTTACATCCATATCCATTAGGATTAGATGACCTCAACTTGCCCTTTGGGAAACCAGGTCTATTGGCCATCTGACTGCATTATAGGTTGTCCAAAACTTAAAAATCCTGAGACTATCTAGCATCGCTATATATGTCTGATTCTCTTTATTTTTCCTATTAACTATGTAACTAAACATCAAAATTTGTAAATCCATCTTAATTACATCTCAAAATTAAAAAAAAAAGAACCATGCTAATTATCAAATTACTCATCAGATGAGTCTATGGGTGTCAGATATTTAGCACTGAACCCCAACAATTCGGTTTGAGGGAGGCAGGGGATGCTTATCTATGTGACTAAAGCGAGAATTTTATTGCTAGATCAAATGTTGGATGAGTTGAAATTCCCTTTGTATTTCCTACAAGTCTGTTTCAGTCTTAGATGAGCCGATAAAGGAATCCATCATTGATTTTTCCACAATACTTTTCATTATCCAATATAAATTTATTGTCCACTAAAACTAGGTATACCGATCTCTAGAATAGCCTGGGTCATGGACTAGGGTCTGCCAATCCATGTCTAGATCAATATTTTCTGTTTCCATTTTTAATTCTGACTCCCACCCAAAGATCAATTGTCAGACCTGTGGAGGCGTGTTGACCTGGTAAGCTTGGGCGGCCTCTCAGGTCAAGCTTGAAATACTGTGACACCCTCTACCCCTAGTCTGTCATGGTTGAGATTTTTAACCCCCCTATCTTGCTCCATTGTTCCGATGTCAACCTCGTCCCCCCCGCCTGTGTTCCCATTGTGTGAGGAGGGTCATGCCATGGTACTAAACAGTGATTGTTGGGCATCGAATCCCCCCACAGCATGTTTTGGGGCTCAAAGCCCAAGTTTTAGTCAAATGTATTGTAAGACTCTGCGAATTGCGGGCGCGGAGCATGAAATATAGGTTGAGTCATAGGGTTGTCCACCCTAAGTTTTGTAATGTAATGTAATATCATGTCAGTCGTGGACCATGGGATTGTATAAATAGAGCGAGGCTCTAAGTTGTAAAGATAACTAAGGAAGAAGAGATAGATGAATATGAATGGTTCGAGCATAGAGTAAGAGTCTAAGTGCTTTGGATTGTAGTAATAGGGAGAGGCTCTGCAATTGAGTGCACAGAGGCCTAGTAGAGTCCGCAGCTGAGTGCGTGGACCCCTGCAGTTGAGTGTGTAGGGCGGTGTCGAGTCTGTAACCTTGAACGAAGAATAATAAAGAGACTTACTGTTAAATATCACTAGACTTACACAGATAAGTTAAGTAATCAGATAATAACAGGTTAATAGTAAGGAACATTGATAATAATACAGATCGCGCCTCGAGTAGGGCTGCGCGAAGGCGGCATCACAGGTTGCGAGGGACTAATAGATGCGTGTAGCGACGTGCACACAAGGTCAAACCGTGGACCACCAAAGCTCATCAGACATCCCCAGGGTGCGGAAACCTAGTTCTAGCACCATCCCATACTACTTCAGGTGAGACCTCAATCTCCACTCCGCAAACTATTGCCGAAAGGGCCAGTAGTACTAGGATTTGTTTAGCTAAATCACTTATGAACTTGGGTTAGGCCCCACTATGCCAAAAAATGGTTCCGTTGCTGGGACCAGGATCTGCATAAGGGATGTCTGATGTCGTGTCACTGGAATCCCACAAAGAAATAAATTGAAAAGTGGTTGGACAAAAAAATTCATGAGTTCGCGGCACAGGAAAACAGGGATCTACAAGTATCAAAGGAACAGTGGTTAGAGCGCTATTTATATATGAAAATCCACGAAATTTTCCTTGCATCCTTTCCTTTTGAACTTCATGAGTGGATCGCGAAGCTAGTAGATAGTCAAGGAAGGTGTAGGCTCGACAAATTGATTGTGTGGACTCCAAAATTAGTACGCATACTAGAAGCATCGAAGGACAAGATTGCGCGCGTTGTGGACCATTGGCTCGACCGGATTATAGGAGGGTTCATCACCGAGTTCACGATAGACACATCAGTTAGCTATAGCGAGGCGAAACGATGCTTCCTCAAATGACCGCGAGGTAAGTATATTAAATCGTTGAACACTGGGATTAAGATGCTATTATGTGAAAAGCGGGTTATGCAAATAACTTAATGTTTGGGACTACACGAAGTGGGAATATTTACAGAAACAAAGGTAGCGAAGAGTTAGAAACTAGTCCTTTGATTTCACCCTCGCGAGAGAGCGAGGAGGAGCTCGTGAAAGTTTCCCCGAGAAGCGCGATCAGTTTGATAAGGCAGCAGATTCCGCGCATCCCACCCCCACCTACACCACCACCAGTTTCACCATCATCACCTCCATCTCCGTCCACACCTCCTCTGCCACCCACCCCATTCAGTATGGTGAGCACAATAAAATTACCAGTATTCAAAGGAGTAGGGAACGAAGACCCAGATCAATTCTGGCTTGTGGTAAAGGCAGTATGGGAAGCACATGGAATCGCAGTCAACAACATAAAGAAGGCAACGCTGGTGAGCATGTTGCAGGACCGCGCACTGACATGTTACATTAAACACTCTAATGATAGTCTGAATGCAAGGATCGCAGAAATCCAAACGACGCTGAATAGAGAGTTTAGTAGGCCAAAATCGGAGACACGGTCGATTATTGGGTTTAAGGAGATCGTGATGCTTCCAAGCGAGACTCCCTGGGAACTGGATCAGAGGTTTAAAGGAATGATTCACGAAGCCAATATGACCTTGACAAACGCGCAACACCACGCATGGTTCGTAGCGTCCCTAACACCGCACCTAAGGATGGCGCTCTTGCAACAGAATTTATCCACCTAGGCCGAAGCATTGGAAATTGCAATGAGACTGCATGAGACCCCTATACAAGATCCTGGTTTGGGAGTTCAGCAAATCCACGCGCAACTAAAAAATTTATGCCTGGAAATGCAGAGCTTAAAACAGGACAGGACGACTCACGCAAAGGTGCACGAAGAAGTATCGTGCATCAAATACAAGGGACAAGGATATGATAAGGATCATTGTCCTGTTTTCATGAACTACTTGGCGGCAGGAGGGCCGATGCCATTGAGACCGAAGGTACAAGCAACGTCGAGCGCGGCGCCTACATTATGGTGCGCAATTTGCCAAATAGGAGGAAAACATGCTACAGACAATTGTCATCTACTACAGAAGTATACACAGACATCCCAACAATTGTTTTGTAATTTTTGCAGGTTAGTAGGTCATGATGAGCGCACATGTAGAAGCTATGAACTAATGATGGACCGAACCCCTACCTATAGGGTGCAGGCTAAAACATGAGCCCTTGATCAAAATACAGGACTGGCGTGCACTGGATTTCAGGGCGCAGATGGGGTCGAAGAGGAATGGGACCAGGAAGGGGTCGCAGACAACTAATTTGTTACAATTGCGAAGGGCCAGGGTATTATGCCCGCGATTGTATGAATCCAACGAGAACATCATGTTTGTACTGTACTTAGTTTGATCATGAGGCAGAATACTGCCCTACATTGATAGTGAGGCTGCATGAAAAGGGGGTACTCCAGCCTCCCCCAACTCAAAATCTACAAATGATGAGGTCTGAGCCACACGAAGAGGACCCGAATGTGAAAATTGTGCTATGGAGTGGTATCACAATAGGAGATGACAAAGGTAACCAGCCTGAAGAAAGTGCATGGGTTTGCAAGACTCCTGCAAAGGAGCCTAAATTCGATTTGGAGCATGCGAGGAGACATTTATGGAAGCTAAGAAGAGCTTCACGGAAGCCTCCATTTCAGGTAGTAAGGATCAACCAGAGAAAGAGATGGATCCTTCAATGCTCACTACCTTTCTGGAGACATGTATGAAGCTTCTACGCGACAACAGGGCTGTGAAAGGACGGTAGGAACTTATCACTAGGTGTGTGGGGTCAAGAGAACCATGCATGGTTCGAAAACTTGGAAAACATGCACTGCGCACAGGAAGGGAAATGAGGTTGATTGCGCAAATCAGAGAATATGAAATGGATCAAGTAATTCTAGATCTAGGATCGGATGCTAATGTATTGCCAAAACAAACATGGGAGTGCATGGGTAGGCCCGCATTGCAGTGGTCTCCTATTCAATTACGAATGGCAAACCAACAGAAGATCTTACCCATGGGGAGACTGCAAGGAGTAACGATCAACATTGAAGGCACGAGCGCTTTGGTGGATTTCAAAGTGATAGAAATTGTTGATGATAGTAATCCCTATCCTGCACTACTTGGCATAGACTGGGCCACTGATATGAACAAAGTGATAAACCTGAAGAAGCGCAAAATGATTTTTGAGAAAAAATCGCTTCACGTAGTAGTACCGCTAGATCCTGCCGAAGGAGTGCGATACACAGAACCAGTGCACGATGACGATAGTGATGACGATCTCGATTGTATCTACAAGATCACCGCATGAGAGAAGGATTGGGTGAATCTGACAGCTGATGGAAGGATTTCGTGGGAGTGCGACAGCTCCTACACTTCAGATTCAGACGAAGAAGTAGAGCGATGGCAGAACCGGTTACATGAGGTAACCATGCTAAACTGCAATATGATGATAAGATCATTATGTTGCGTAGCAACAGAAGCGAGGGATCTACCCATATATGACGGATTGACATCAGTAGAGGAATTACTGAACAACTTTGAAAGTGAGGTACCCGAACAACAGCGGTTCAATGCTCTGAAATGGGCATTGCGTGCTATGCCCGCAAGATGATGGGGCACACACCAACAGAGTTTTGAGGATTGGCGCGACTGTAGAAGGATGATTCTTATACGCTTTGGGAAGCCCTAGCCACCGATGAGAGCAGGTTTGAGGGGTGAAACAGCTTGTCCGCCCACCTTTCTAGATGGATACAGACATATGGTACACTGCCCACTTGCACGTGCACCATTCTCGCGATCGCAAATCAGAACAACAAGCGGAAGTAGGAAAAGAGAAGCATGCCAAGGATCATCCATGAAGAAGCATTCGACAAGGTGTACGAAGTGTTGAACAAGGTTCACCGACGCACTGACTGGGACCTATGCGTACCAACGATTTGATGGGAATATAGGACCATGTGTAAAACCTTGATGGCAACAACCATTCCAGGGTTGTGAAAGGAAGTAAGAACCATAATATTTTAGGAGTATGACAAGATGGACCCTCACATAATAGCACCCGCAGGTGTGACAATGCGCGAAGCCTAGGACGACGAAAACACATAGCTATGGGAAGCAAAACATAGAGGACTTCAGAAAGCAATTCGACAGGGAAACTATCGACTTCGCGAGCTTGAAATGGACCGGGTACGATTAAGTAAGAAAGGCATTTTAATGGACGCATAGGTCATGAGGTTGGAAAATGAAATAAAGGGAGCATTTCTCGTCAATAGACCAAGGATAGCAAGGAAAGGTGTGTACAATCATTCGAAAAATTTAGAAGACTATCACCAAGAATTAGTTAGTCTGTTGCCATGGCTAGGTCCGCATATCACCAAACGCAGTAGCCAAGGGAATGCACTACGTAAAGAAGAGTGCGCCACGCCGACTATCATAGGGAGAAATGAAGATTTTTCTGCGGACTACACTGGAGGGCGAAATGAAGGCCTACACAGGTGGTGCGACCACCTGACTAGCCGTAGGAAACATAGTCTTAGCGCTCCAGGCAATTGAAAGGAAGCACGAGAGTATAAAATATTCTGCCACGGGGTTGCGTGCTCTGGGAAGTGCGCGCAGTAACACGATGTCACAGGGTTCGTGACTGCGCACGAGGGACAACACTGCTAGCTGGGAAGTGACCGTTGGTGTCACTGTTCATGATGGGATGCCCGATTTGAGGCCAAATGGAGAGAGCGATGGGCAATTAAGATGCGAATTATGGGTAAGATTTGGGAAAATATGCCGCCAAGAAAGCATTGATGGCCTGGAATTGGGGGGAGCAATTGAATTTGAATTCAGAAGGCGCTATAAAAATTCAGGGGCTAGCCACGAGACAACACTTGTTCACTTGAGATTTGAGCAATTGATTAGAGCACATAGTGTTGAGTGTCGAGCGATATTCAAACCCCTAAGTTCGCGAAAGACCACATACAGTTCAAATGAGATGGCAGCTACCAGGAGAGGTTTGGGCTTTGAAGAAGGAACCACCGACGAGGCCGTGCAGGACCCCATAGTACACGATGTTCCTGAAGGTACTGGGGTTGTGCCAGAAATCCCAAAATCACCTCAGACGCCGAGACCAAAAAAAGATAAGCAGGGATCGAGACCAGTCTGCATGTCCCTGAGGAATCCGTGGTTCAGTAAGCTCTCAATGGAAGAAAAGGCCAAGGCTGTCACCATTGAGACAGATAAAGAGGAGGAGGACCTACAAGCTCTCATTGTTGAAGTAGAGGAAGCTGAGGACGTGGAAGAGGATATCCAGTTGGTGTGCTCTGTAGCGAAATTGCCCAAGTACGTCCCTCTACAAAAAGGGAAAACTAAGATACCAAAGGATCTGGATGCCACAAAGAGCACACTCCAGACCTCGCTCCTCCCTGATGGAATTGTGTTTTAGGGCTCGCACTTGGGCCATGTGCCCACAATGAAGTTCGAATATTGGGACCTTGCGGACAGCGAGAAGTTCCCACACTTAGAGACAGAGAGCCTCATGAAATAGAGCACGAACGGGCCAGTAATAACATTAGAGCCACGAAAATGGCTGCGTAGTGTGGAGAAGGCCAAATTACTTCATTTTCTGTGGATACCACACTTTCACTGCATGCCCATCACCATTTTCGTCATCAGGCAGCTGCTTTTCCTGGCGCATGATGGGTACTTATAGTTGGAGGAGCCTATTCCCATCATGGGGGCTCTCATCCACAGAATTTATCGACTTCCCTGTAAGGGAAAGGACCCCACGATGATAGCAGCAAAAAGCGGTGATTTGGCCCTCGCGGAAGCCATGAAGGCAAAATACAAGCTAGAAAATAAAAAGAGGGGTTATGCCATCACTAGTTTCAAGGATATAGGGGTGCGCGTAGCCACCCAACTCCTGGCTGGTAAGGTCATGAGAAAAAGCCGCGCCGATGAAGTACCAGTGTCGGTGATTGCGTTAGCCGAACAATGCTCGGAGGGGGTCCAGTTCAAATGGGCCGATTTCCTCTGTAAAGAATTTTTTATCAACTGCAAGGAAGCCCAGGAGAAAGGTAAAACCTTCCACTCCGTGTGGTTTCTCTTGTCCATCTTGCTGGTCGCAAGTGAACTACCGAAGGACAGTCAGTTCCCAGACATTGAGCGTGACTTACCAGAGGCCGCGAAGTACGCATCACTCTCGGCTACCAAGGACACGAAGCATTTTCATGATACAAAGGTTTTCTGGGTGCTCATGGAGGTGAGCATCCACATGTGTATCAATAGGAGGCCACGCCTATGCCCCACAGTGCACAATAGTCTGTAGAGTTTTGCAGCCTTCAAAGCAGACATGCACAATATCTACATCAGGGCACAGAAAGATTTGACACAGCTGTGGACCAAGTTCCCATTCATCGCCACTGATGATGCAATTTTTTTCAGTGTTAGAGACATGGCCTCCCGAGTGGCGCGCCCTAAATTTAGCAAAATTGGAAAAGGCGGCAACACAGAAAAGAAAGGAGGAGGCCAAGCTGCGCGTCACATAGCTGGCTGAGAAAAGGCGCAACGAAAAAGTGACAGCAGAGGTAAGGGCAGTTCGCGAGGCAGCACAGGCAGCCATAGAGCAGACAAAGGCCACTAAAGCAGAAGCAACAGCGTAGACAACAAGGGCCACAATAACGCAGGCAGAGGAGGGCCAAGAATTGTCTACAGGAGAGGAGGCAGAGGACACAAACCTTTCAGAAGAGGGTGCGAACCCAGGCACAACTTCCACCCAACTCAAAAGGCCGTGCGTCACCGAGAGATTGGGTTCGCGGAAAAAGCTCAACGCCTTGGAGTTGGCCATCGACCCGATCATGTTAATAGAAGGTGACCTCTACGACATCGGCGAGACGGTTCGCAATGTCACCAAGGAAGCACTCCAAGAAGTCATGTTGGAGCAGCAAACTGTGTTGGGGGCCCTAAGGGTATAGCTACAGGAACTACAGGTGCGGCCCCCACAGGAAGGAACCGTAGCCACCTACGTTGCAGCAGGCACATCAGCGACAGAACAGATGCTACGCGCAAGGATGGCCAATACCATAGTGCTACCAGAAGGGGCGCTAGCAGCAAAGAATGAGATGGACAAAGCTGTGGTTGGCACGATCAAGGGACTTGGCCTTAGTTTGGCTACCCTTCCGTGAGACATGTTGTGCCAACTATAGGATGGAATAACAGTGGAGCTCCATGCCAAGGAGGGCCCCGAGATGTAGGTGTTGAGTGAGCAAAAGATCAACATCAAACAACTCAGCCTATAGTGTGATGAATTAGTGTTACAGAACCAACAGTTAGTGCAGACAGTTGATGAAGCATGTTGGCGCGTCCCAGAGTTGTCCATCGCAGTGGACCTACCAACAAAAGTGTGGATCCACTGTTGGGAAAGTCGAGTCTGAAATGCGCGCGAGGAAACAACGCGAGTGCAGCTGGAGTTGAATCTCCAGATTGTCGAGCTGCGATTGAAAGCATAGCCTTCCACTCCCCCATAAGTTCAAGATCAGCACGCGAGCACTATCCAAACAGGGTTGGAAGAAATTTGACGGGCAATGGAGGACTGTACTGGTATGTTGGACCAAGCCTTTGGCATCCTCACATCCTTGCCGGAGGACCCCAACATAGAGCGCCTGGAAACAGAGGCATGCAAACTTCAAGAACAGTATGACAATGTCCGAGGAACTGCGCAGGTAGTCGTCCTCACTCAACGGCTCGCAAAGATGCATCAAGCAAGGGAACTAAAAGAGCATGTGGATGCCACAAGACAGAAAGAGGAACTTCTCAAAGCGCGCGTCCAGCCATGGATTGACGAGGCCTTTAATATTACGGTAGATATCAAGGGCAAGCTCTCACAGATGCAGGGGCTCTACACGCTAAGGCAGGGATTTTATCCTCATAAAGAAGCATCGGAAGAGTGCATGCAGCCGGTCCAACAAATCGTAGAACAGTGCGTTGCAGACCTCTGAGCAGCGCAGGACCAGTTGGAGGGACTCTGCGCCAAGATCGCCGCGCCAACTGAGTGACTCAGGGACAAGTCACGATGTTTGTGTTGGGGGCCTGTTGGGCATCGAATCCCCCCACAACATGTTTTGGGGCTCAAAGCCCAAGTTTTGGTCAAATGTATTGTAAGACTTCGCGAATTGCGAGCGTGGAGCACGAAGTATAGTTTGAGTCATAGGGTTGTCAGCCCTAAGTTTTGTAATGTAATATAATATCATGTCGTCCTACCCATGGTCCGCCAACCATGGGATTGTATAAATAAAGCGAGGCTCTAAGTTGTAAAGATAACTAAGGAAGAAGAGATAGATGAATACAAATGGTTCGAGCATAGAGTAAGAGTCTAAGTGCTTTGGGTTGTAGTAGGAGGAAGAGGCTCTGCAGCTGAGTGCGTAGAGGCCTAGTGGAGTCCGTAGCTAAGTGCGCGGACGCCTGCAGCTAAGTGTGCAAGGAAATGTCGAGTCTGCAACCTTGAACAAAGAATAATAAAGAGAAGTTGATTCCAATTTCTGTGTATCTGCTTTTGTATTGTGTTCTATGCATTTATATTGTTTTTCTTATCATGCGCACTTATATGAATGCTGAATATACTGTTAAATATCACTAGACCTACACAGATAAATTAAGTAATCGGATAATAACAGGTTAATAGTAAGGAACGTGGATAATAATACAGATCGTGCCCTGAGTAGGGCTGCACGAAGGCGACATCACAGGTTGCGAGGGACTAATAGATGTGCGTAGTGATGTGCGCGCAAGGTCAAACCGTGGACCACTAGATCTCATCAGACATCCCCAGGGTGCAGAAACTTGGTTCTAGCACCCTCCCATACTACTCGGGTGAGACCTAAGTCTGTGCTTCATGGACTGTTGCCGAAAGGGCCAATAGTACCGGGATTTGTTTAGCTAAATCACTTCTGAACCTGGGTTAGGCCCCACTAAGCCAACAGTAATCCACACATGTGCCCTTGAACCCAATACCTAAGTATCACCAACACTGCCACCCAGGATTTCGTCCGGATTGGAGACCAGCTCGCAAAGAGATGACCTGGTAACAATAAGATAACATAATACAAAAGGGTAATAAGAAAAAAAACCAATGCAACCATTTTTTTCTCTTTTAGTTGACCTGGCCTCGACGTAGCAGGACACCAACAATCACCCTTTGTTCACAGAGTCCACTTGAGACAAGGTTTATGATCAAACTATGGGAATTCCTCTTCAAATTTCCCCATGACAACCTAAGAATATGGTTTAATACAGAGAGAACAACTTGAGGAAAAAACTTTATATGAAAAACGCAGACCAAAACCCCATGTAGATTGTAACAACCCTGATGAAAATTCCATGTAAAAATATATAAGGCCATGGTGATGGGACACGTATTCCAAGCCGAATGGTGGGGGAAACATCCTAATGGGTGTTGATTTGGTTTATTATGGCTAAGAAATTGGCAAAGGCAATGGCTAAGGCTTTGGAAAGGCATGAGGCATTTATTGACATTTTATTTATAAAAATAGTGGAAATTGGGAGAAAAGGAAGGTGAAAGGTCGCAAGTTGCATATGAGGAGGAACATGAAGGAAAATAATGGAAAATGAAGAAAATAGAGGCCCTATTAATAAAAAGGCTGCTGAAGATCAGTGGGCAAGACTTGGTCAATTCAGTGTTGGAGCTATCTTACATTATTTTTTCTCTCTCTCTCATACTCTTGGAGACTTGGAGTTTTCTTGGAGCACTCTTGGAGGGTGTGGCATACTTGGATTCTTGGAGCAAGAAGGCAAAGGAAGAGAAGGAAAGCACAAGAAGGCATCGGGATCAACAACTACATCAGATTTGCTTACAAATATTGAGTTGCATGTATGTTTTCTTCCCTAGTTTTCGCATGCATGGAAAATTCATGTGGTTTTTGGGTCATGATCTGTCACTGGCATGGAGGATTGCCTGGACTAACAACAGATTTGCCTAGCCTTGCTATTTTCTAGATAACCATGGTGTTGTGGGTTATTTTCTTTGTTTTCTGGGTGGTTCTCATGTTTCCTTAGCTTGGGTTGAGCTATTAGTTCCTAGAAGCCTTGGTTGGACAAATGCTCTAGAGCCTTGTAACGACTTGGGTTGAGTTACTAGTCCCGTAGGTTGGAGAAATGCTCTGGAGCCCTGTAACAACTTGGGTTGAGTTACTAGTGTTGTAGCCTTGGTTGGACAAACACTCTGGTTCCCAGTAAAAGCGGTGAGTTGAGTTACTAGTCCCATATCCTTGGTTGGACAAACACTCTAGAGCCTGGTAAAACCTATGGGTTGAGTTACTAGTCATGGGAGTTGGGTTGGAACAAACGCTTTGGAGCCTTGGAAGGATGGGATAGAGATCGATCTGATGTTGGTTTTGTGATATCCAGACGTGAGTGGAATCACTAGTAACTACTTTATGGGTTAAGGTGGATGGCCTCTGCAAGCCCTATATGAGTTTTCATTGATGTGTTCTATGAAATCCCACATTCATGCTTGGAATATGGCACGAGGGTGAATGACTGAAGAGAGATTTGGCTCAACCATTCTATGGTCAGCTGGAACGTGGAAGTCCCATCCCGCATTTGGATTTTGCATCATTAATGAAAGGTTATTTCTATGAGTATTATGATGGATTATATGTGGTGTATATGGCTATGATTTCATTGGTATTTCTATCCCTATTATGCTGGTTATGTATGTATTTTATGACAACAGTTATGTATAACTCTCATTATGTTCTTACTTGTTATTGAATGATCATTGTATCTATGACCTAATGGATGAAATGGTTGTTAACGTTATAAGGAGACAATGCTTCATAGCGAATCTCAAATAAGTATGAGATCCCTATGCTTAGATATGTTAATTACACCTGTAGGTTGTATATTTACTAAGTGTTTGACAAAATACCTGTAATGGCTAGTAGGGGTCCAGTCAAGGTCTTGAACAAGTATTTTCTTTATTACTGTCATTTCCATGTTGTTTTACTGATTTGAAGAGATGGTTCAGTTATGGGCAGTGACCTGGACTCTAGGTTTGAAAAAGTGGTTCAAATCTCGGAGTCACTAGCATAACACTGACAATTTGGATCTCTGGTCACTGGTAGGCAAGCCTATAAGAGTGAATATAGGGTTATAGTCGCATACATGCCTTGTCATGGGAGAGAATTTGGGTTTAATTCATTTAAATGCTAGGTTAACTCAGTGATTGGGCACCTGGAGTGGTGGATTAGCTCTTGAGGGTCCTGAAGCACCTGAGAGAGGTATGTGTGTGGTGTTTTTGTCGATTACATTTCCTTAAGGTTACCTAGGAGGTTGAATCATACCATAGTATCCTTTTGTCACATGTTTACCCCGATTGGCTGTTTGCTTGGGTAGATGTGGGAGGAGGTTGTTACAGAATGGTATTAGTGCATGGTTACACTTACCTTGGGTTGTGTGTTGATCATGCTTTAATGTTGGTTGCATATGTGTATATTATGCATGTAGTCCATATGCTTGTTGCATTTGCATGGTGGTGTTCATGGTTGTAGTGATGTCGCCATGTGAAGGTTGAAGGTGTTGTCACGAAGTATGTCTTCATGTGTGTATGGTTGATTATGCAATGTTATGCACGTCAGTGATCACATATTATCAAGTGCACGTGATGTGGTTGTTGTTGTCATGCATGATGTCATGGTTTGTGTAGTTGATATGATCATGCATTGATGACTGGACTGTAGCTAGGATGATGGGTATCTGGTTTTGTACTCATGTGTTATATGTCTATATGCAGTTGTTATGCATGTATGGTCTTGGTTATAGTTATGCATGAATAGTAGCTCAAACATGCCTTGTGAAGTCATTGTATGAAATTTAGGTCATCATGGTGCTATTGGTTGTTATATTACTAATGTGTTGGCTGAGATAGAGCAGGAGATGTAGATCATCATAATGAGGTTGCAGCATTAGACTTTGGGGTAAGAGAAGATCGTCATACAGGTATTGTATGTTTGACATGTAGGTATGCAAGTTAAGGATTTTGATATGCATTAGGTTTATGTACATGTCTTTTTATATTATGGTTACATTCATGATAAATGACAGTTGATTAGTATAGTCATATTCACATATGTCAGATAGTCAAGAATGATAGTAGCATGTGGTTGTATTCATTTCTTTTGTTGCTTATGCTAGATAACTTGATGATTATGTTATATATTATTGATGAGTATGTTAAAGGATAGTTAGGTTGATGATTAGGCTATTGTTGTTGATGAGCATGGTATATAGCTTATTGTTGTTATGTGCTATTAACTTGATGATTAGGGTCATTTCATTGAGATCTTGATGTTGTAATTTGGATTGGTCATATGCGTGATGGTTATGTTCATTGAATTGCAAATCTTGATGTTACATGTATTGTGTTAAATTGGTTTGACCTATGCAAATAGTTATGGTTGCGATATTTAGGTATGAGCCGACATATTTATGATATGATGTCGTACTAATCTAGTTTAATCGTACATATGTGATTGTTATGCATGAACAATAAATGCTTATGGGTTTATGATGTGAACACGCTAGTTAGTTATTGTTATGGAGATCGTGATGTTATTTATGTTTGAGTTGACATGTTCTTAAGTTATATCTTGTTAACTAGATTGATTGTGCAGACAAGATATCCTCCCCTAAGGTACACTAAGATATGAGTTTGATTATGTAATATACTCGGTGATTGACTATTTGATTATCACATCTATTTGGTGTTTGAGTGTTTGGTGTCTAGTTAATTTATTTAACATGATATGTTGCAAGTTGGTTGAATGTTTGATGAATTGCATAATATGAGTATGGATTCAAATGATTTTGTTTTAAGGTAATTGTATGAACATATATGTGCTGAAACAGTTGATATGTACTTGAATGTAGTTGACAGTTGTAGTATTGTGTCTAATGACTATGAGTTGACTATGTATTATGACATGATTGTTTGTAAAAGTTGATTTCAAATTGATAGATATGATTGTCTTGATACGTGGAACATGTGGTTGACACATGTGAGCAGTTGCAGGAAGCATGTTGGTATTATCCTGACAAGTTAATAATTGATGTGTTTATATCACTAACAGTTGGGTGATGTGACAATACACAGTAAACCTCGATTGCAATAAGGTAAAAAGGTCAAAGAAAAGAATTGGGAAAGAATTCCTTTGGTATGTTTGGAAACCTTAGTTCCAAATGAATGAGTGCTTGCATACATGAAGCCTTCTTAACCTTAATCTTGTCTGGCATTATATGGAAACATGTTATAGTCATGAAATGTACTTGATAGGTATATTAGCTAGTCTCTGGTTGCAGGTGGATCTGTCAAGGGAATTGGAGTCCCTTGAGAGATGGTGTGGATGTGTTCTGTTACAAGCAATGTGCTTGACATAACAAGGTAATGTAACCAATGTATTGCTATATTTATTTATGCACTGATAGTTATGTGTTGATGGCAATATGATGAAGGAAGTTACATGGCAAGAGATATTTCCATGAAATCTTGAAGAAGACTCAGGTTGAGATTTCCTTGAGAATCATGGGGATTGAGTCATGGTGTTTGTTGCTAGTCTTGTGCTTTTCGTCTTTTATGATTCGTTGAGCTTGATTTGTTGTTTTGTTTATGTCTGGTGCAAGGCCTTGCCACTTGGTTGTGGTGTTGTATTGTTGTCATTGGTTTTCATGATCTTCTTCTTGTTTGCTCCTTGACTTGCCTTTTGTGTTTTGATTCTTGGGGATTGGTTGGGAAAGAGGAAAATTGATGGAGCTTGGGGAGAGATGTGTGGTACCCAACATGTAGTGTAAGATTTAGATGAAGCTCTATGGATGAGTAAGTGCAGAAAAAGGTAGTACTATGACATTCGGCTGGACTGGTTGGGTCCATTTTGGTAAAGGGACGGTGGCAGTACAAACGTAGGAAAGGTAATCAAGAAAAGGTAAAGTAAATGGATTTGAGCTGTTAGATGCCTTGGCTAAGTTGGGACTGTTGTTCTCAATATTGCATATGTGTTGCATAAATAAAGGAAATTCTCTTAACATTGACCTTATAATATTTGGAAATCTTGTTGCGATCATGATTATGTTGATGTCTATATTTGTATACATCTAGGCATGTATGTATGTCATGTTTGACAGGGTGATCATGAATCACGATTATTTTATGCTAATGTTTATATGTACATATGTATGTATGTATGACGTTGATTGGTGAGATTATTATTATTTTATGATGTATGTATGTGTACATGTATCTATGTCACTGTCTGACCGGGTCATTAGGAATCATTCTTTTGGAGGAATGATTGCTTATGTAGGCAAATGACATGAAGAGGTTCCTGGTCTATGAGGAATCAAGTGGGAAGATTAGTCATGACAAACATATGAGGCCATTATCATGTGAATATGAATTTATATTGTATGTTTATATTATGCCTATGCTTATGTTATGGATAGGTTATACCGAGGGATACATCAGCAAAGTGAAAGCAGTGTGGTCTACAACATGCTAGGACAAGCATGAATAAGGCACTAGAAGCAAGGTTGCTTGGTAAAGAGTCAGTGTGGTTTTGGATTTGTGGTACGATTCTTGTGCATATGTTGTATATGTTGTACTTGTTCCACCTATGATGTTGTGTGCATGCGGTGTGGTGTATATTTAGTGTGTGTACATGTTGATTATGTAATGTTACGTACATGTTGTAGTACAGATAGTGTTGTATGAATGTTGCATACTCAGTGTTGGGTATATATGGTGCTATGTACATGTTGGATATGAGGTATTGTGTACATATTGTACTGTGTGCATGATGGATATGCGGTGTTGTGTGCATATGGTGCTGCGCACATGTTGGATATGCAGTGATGTGTATAGATGATGCTATGTACATGTTGGAAATGCAGTACTATGTACAAGTGGTGTTGCGTGCATGTTGTATATGTGGTGCTATGTACATATGGCGTTGTGTAAGTGGTGTCATGTATATGTGATGTTGTGCAGGTGGTGCTTGGTACATGTGGTACTGGTGTATGTGTGGGATTGAGGGCATGTCGTACATGCTATGTTGCGGGCATGAGGTACTATGTATGTGCATTGTGTAGTCATGGTATCATGACATATGCATTCATTGTGTTGCACTCTAAACATGTATTTGTGTTATGTTGTAAATCAGGTGTAGGTGCATGTATTGTGTTGTTCACTAGATGTAGGCGTATGTATTGAGTTGTGTTGTACATCGGGTATAGGTGTATGAGGTTTTTTAGACACTGGGTGTATGTGTATGCATTTTGTGGTGTAGCACGTTGTGTGTAGATGAATGTCTTCTGATGTACATTGTGCACGTATATGTACATACACTATGTGTAGGTGTATGTGTTGTATGTCAGGTATAGGTGCATGTATTTGCATGATGTTGTATGGTGTGTGTGGTTGTACGTGCGTGATGCACACTATGCGTATGTGCACATGGTTGAGGAGAAGAAACTGGGTGTTTGTCGGGTGTGGCAACCGATCGAGTGTGCGTACGAAATAAGAACAAAGGCAGAAGTAAGGATCGATTAAAGGACAAGTATTAGTATATTATTTCAGTTTTATTAGGCATGTGATTTTTTATTCTAGTATATGATGATTACATGTGAATTATGATTTTGGTTTATGATGGTTACATATGATTCATGATTTTGATCTATGATGGTTATGTTTTGAGCTAACTAGATGAGATAGTTTTATACATGTTGATTTAGTCAAATATGTTAGTTTGACTTGTTGTGACAGGAAGCGAATAGGATTGCAAACATACCTTATTGACGAGTTACCAATGAGGTATGATGTGAATTTATTTCAATTTATTCTTAAATCTAATGGAAGTTATGTGCTTGGTACATGAAGCATGAACATGCCCATTTGGGTGGTTGAAATCGATTGCAAGAATTAGCAGTAGCAAAAGGGATTGGAAAATGCAACAGTATGTTGGTAAAGAACTTCAGGACTAGGGCCATTGTGGGACATTGGTATCCAATAGTGCCCACTGATTTCCATGAGCATGCTATGACCGGTATGATGGTTTTGAGGCAGGGATATGCCTTGGTTTCTGTATCTTCCGATGTGAGTAAGTCTTGCTAAGGGATGCACTGCTCGAGATGGGGGTGCCAACGAAACTTGGAAGGTGAATAACTGCACGAAAGGGGTGACTAGAATGCCACCTGAGGGACTGTGTAGCAGAGAAGGGAAGGTCGGGGATGATTTTTTTTTGGTCATTAGCATTGTTTGATGGAATTAGATACACATTGGGAGTGCACCCTGGAAAAATGAGACAGTAAATGTTCACTAAGAGGACAAGTGGCGCGAGATTATAGCATTGGACATTGGATGCATATTTGACTTTGTAGTGGATTCTGGACTTCCTGGGAAGTTGGTGAATCTTGGTATTACTTTGAGTGTGGAGGTGTAAGCCTCTATATTCCCTTGTTGCGGATGGAGACATCATATTCTTTTATTTGCTGGTTGAACAAATGTGCAAATGTGTATGCGTATATTATTGTAAATATTGTATCTAGCTAGATTTACAAATCTCCATAGATAGTATGTTTACTTGCTAGTTGAAGCTAATGTGTATGTGTATATATGGTCATGGTAAATACTACAATGAACTATGTTATAAAGCTCTAGTAAACGGTATGTTTGTCATGCTTCAACAATGGTCATTGTAAATACTGCAACGAGCTATGTTATAAAGCTCCATGGGTAGTATGTTTTGTTTTCAGTAGCCTTGTTGGTTATAGGTGGGATGAAACACCGATGATGGTGTTCCCCCAAGGGGAAGGGTTCTATAACAACCCTGGTGAAAATTCCATGTAAAAATATATAAGGCCGCAGTGATGGGACACGTATTCCAACCGGAATGGTGGGGGAAACATCCTAATGGGTGTTGATTTGATTTATTATGGCTAAGGATATTGGCAAAGGCAATGGCTAAGGCTTTGGAAAGGCATGAGGCATTTATTTCCATTTTATTTATGAAAATAATTGAAATTAGGAGAAAAAGAAGGTGAAAGGTCATAGGTTGCATGCGAAGAGGAAAATGAAGGAAAATAATGGAAAATGAAGAAAATAGAGGAATCAATAATAAAAAGGCTTATGAGGGTCAGTGGACAAGACTTGGTCAGTTCAGTGATGGAGCTCTCTCTCATTATTATCTCTCTCTCTCTCTCATACTCATGGAGACTTAGAGTTTTCTTGGAGCACTTCTGGAGGTTGTGGCATATTTGTATTCTTGGAGCAAGAAGGCAAAGGAAGAGAAGGAAAACACAAGAGGGCATACGGATCAATGCCTACATTAGATTTTCTTACAGGTACCGAGTTACATGTATGATTTCTTCACTAGTTTTGGCATGCATGGAACATGCATGTGGTTTTTTGGTCATGATGTGTCACTGACAAGGAGGATTGCCTAGACTGACTGTGGATTTGCCTAGCCTTGCCATTTTCTGGATGGCCATGGAGTTGTGGGTTATTTTCTTTGTTTTTTGGTTAGTTCTCATGTTTCCTTAGTTTGGGTTGAGCTATTAGTTCCTGGAAGCCTTGGTTGGAAAAACGCTCTAGAGCCTTGTAATGTCTTGGGTTGAGTTACTAGTCCCGTAGCCTTGGTTGGACAAATGCTCTAGAGCCCTGTAACAACTTGGATTGAGTTACTAGTCCCATAGCCTTGGTTGGAAAAATGCTCTAGAGCCCAGTAAAAGCTGTGGGTTAAGTTACTAGTCCTGTAGCCTTGGTTGGACAAATGCTCTGGAGCTTGATAAAAGTTGTGGGTTGAGTTACTAGTCCTGGGAGCCAGGTTGGAACAAATGCTATAGAGCCTTGGAAGGCTGGGATAGAGACCAATCTGATGTTTGTTTTCTGATGTCTAACCGTGAGGTGGAATCAATGCTTAATGGTTTGAGGTGGATGGCCTCTGGAAGCCCTGGATGAGTTTTGATTGATGTGTTCTATGAGATCCCACATTCATGCTTGGAATGGGGTGAATGACATAGGGGTGAATGGATAAAGATAGATTTGGCTAAGCCATTCTATGGCCAGGCGGAACGTGGAAGTCCCATCCTGGGTTTTGATTTTGCATCATTAATGAAAGGTTATTTCTCCTGGTATTTCTATAAGTATTATGATGGATTATATGTGGTATATATGGCTATGATTTCATTGGTATTTCTATCCCTATTATGATGGTTATGTATGTATTTTATGACAACAATTATGTATGGATCTCATCATGTTGTTACTTGTTATTAACTGATCAATGTATCTATGACCTAATGGATGAAATGGCAGCTAATGTGATAAGGAGACAATGCTTCATAGCAAATCTCAGATAAGTATGAGACCACGATGCTCAGATCTGTTAATTACACTTGTAGGTTGCATATTTACTAAGTGTTTGACAAAATGCCTGTCATGACTAGTAGGGGTCCAGTCAAGGTCTTGAACAAGTATTTGCTTTACTACTACCATTTCCATGTTATTTTACTGATTTGAAGAGATGGTTCAGTTATGGGAAATGGCTGGGCTCTGGACCTTAAAAAATGGTTCAAATCCTGGAGTCGCTGGCATAACATGTACTTACTTGTAATAGAACATATCCAACCATTCACAGTCTAGCAACAGAGAAGATTATTTCAGTATTCAGGCTTCTATGATCCATAATGAATTAAGTAAAGTCTTTTGGCAGAAATCACATAAGAGAAATTTTTGGCCTACATTAGCTCCAATTCATCCTCCAAGAAAAAGTGTGAAATTCTCAAGAGAGAGAAGAGATCCAATCCAAAGTGATGATGATAAAATGAATTCACATCACTTGTATTTATACATTTATAATGATTTTATTTAGCTAATTAGGCCTACATTAGCCCCTAACATAAAATAATGTGCAAAACAACGTGAAAAATAACTAACTTTTGGTGACAAGCCCACCAAACTAGCTCATAAACAAAAGAATAAGCCTCTCAAGAGGTCGAATAATGAATAGTACATGTCGTTGGGCCTTGGAGGAGGCCTAATGGAGTCCATATGTGCCATAATGTGTAATTGAACTCTGAAAAGCAGTGGACAAGGGGTTTTTCCCTTGTAATAACATGTGGTGCTCCAAATGACATGTGGGGGCACACAAGGGTCCTCATGGGTCTCCAAACAAATCAAACATGCTTGTAGATCAGCTACAAGGGATAAGATGATGGTGTAGGTGATGCCACATCATCGCGCAAGTCCTGGATCATCTGCCAAGTGTATGGTGCAATTCTGGGGCCAACTGGGCATGATGGATCAGCTACATCTTCCTTGTCCAATAAGTGAACCACGAGAAATCTATGAATGAATCTGGGGATCCATGGAGTGTTGTCTGCAACTGTGGATGCCCATGTCTCTCTACACACACCCTACATGTTCCAATTTAGCCCTCTCAGGTCAGGACCCCGTACAGGGAGAACAGACCCAAATGGAAACCACCTGCAATCCTACATAAGGTCCAATGCATCCCTGTGCCTTCCAACACACCAAGTCATTAAAGAAATCAAGTAAAAGAGTTTATAAACCATGGATGACAAGTGAGCAGTTCATAATGGCATACCCTTCCATAGTGGGCTTTGGCATGTTCTAATGTCTCCTAACTCCAAATAGGGTTAACCAAGCATTCTATTAGGTGGTTTTTACCTCTAAAGGCGATGGTATGTTTGTGGTACATCTTTCAAATGGCGGTGCCATGTGGCATAATGATGGAATGGAGTAGGGAATGAAAGGGGGGAACCTGGATCACATGTCATGGTAGAAGGGTAGCTAATAAAAGGGAAGCCCAAACTTGGGTAAATAATGTGTAGGCAGGAGAAACCATGGTGCATGAGTTACCCCGACCTTGATTTTTCCACCTTTCTTCATTTTCCTGTTGCCTTTTTATGATTTTATTTAGTTAACTTCTTAGAGCTATGGGTAATGAGAGAATGATGCGTAAAGTATAGCAGTGGATACCCCCTTATAAGGTGGGGTAGTTCATCAGCCACCAGGGGTCGGGACAATCATGGGTTCCTGAATGATAAAGGAGGCTCATCAAAGGCCATTTATGAACTAGGGTGATGGCCATGGAATGGGGTAGAGATCATGTCATCTCTTTTGCCCACGTGCTAAATGCTTTTGTCTCGACCATCTTTTTCATTTTGTGGTACAATTTCCTATTGAATATGGCTAATTATGCTTTTTATTTTTCTTTTAGCCACGTCAACCTCTCAGCATCATTCCAGGCTTGACCCAATATGTGGGGCAAGGGGAAGGGTGGTTGATCCTATGTGGACTCAGTGGAGGACTATGGACCCAGGTGGGATGAGAGATGATTGGGGGTGCAGTGAGTGGCAGGGGAGTAATATATGCGAATTGGGGAGTGGGACCACACAACCAAAATTAGGGTTTTCCATGTAGTACCATCCCTAAAACCAATATGTTGGTAAAATAGATCCCACGAGATGAGGGTGCAAGGTTAACATCCCAAAAGAGACTTAGGGGACAAAAGCATAGACCTAGACCACTATTTCTGCTGAATCCCCCCATTAATCCATGCCCAAAGCTTCCATAATAAATAAACTAGAATACTTAATTACCAAATAACGAGGCATACCTTTAGGTTTGGGAGGCCCACCTTCAAACATACGATCATGAAAGATGGGTGAGGGACCACATGGCCAACTCAAGTGGCAGAGAAATGGCACATCGAGCTAGTTGGTGGTTGTGAGGGGCTACCAGTTGAAGACCATCATGGGGAAAGTTTTTCTCCTACGGACATCACCCACAAAATGGTGGGTAAAGTCTCTTTCCCTTATCTATATATATATATATATATAGATATATATATATATATATATATATATATATATATATATATAACTTAAAAAAAAATTGTAGATTTTTTGCCTTATTTATTTTTTTATGTAAATTTATTTAAAAAAATAAATAATAAATACAATTAGATTGAAAAAAATGTTTATGTGATAATCACATTGGAGAAAATACCATCGACGCGTTTCAAACCAACTAGTGTTGTTCATCTTTTAATTTATTTTTTAATTTTTTATATTTTTCAATCTAGTTATGGATCATAGAAACCTTAGTTTAGAAAATAAATACAATTTTAAATATCAATTTTGGAGTCAATTTTGAGCTTTTAATCTAGAATTTTTTGGCTAAAGTTCTTGGTTTGAGGTCACATTTCTTGTTAAGTTGGTAACTATATTATCCTTGTGTGTTGGAGCCATACTCTCACTTTCTGGAACAAATCCCTTCACCTAGGAAGGTGCACATAACTCTATTAGGGTATCATTGGAAATCATATTTTTTAAAATATTTTGTTCTTTTGAGAAACACAATGAGTTAGGCTTTGAACTATTTTTTGAGTGATCTTTCTCAAGCTCTTCCTCATCATCTTCCTCTTAAGATCACAAAACTCCAAATATACTATTGGAGAGATTAGATAAGTGTTGTAATCACCTTATCAACGACATAAGTGAACCACTTTGATCCAGGTGGATGTTGTTGGCCACCCACCTATCCCACTTGGACCCCCACAACTGTCTCTTACAGTTTTTTAGTTTCCGTAATTGTAGCATAGTTTACTATTTTTAGCAGTTTTTTGGGTCCTGAACTTCCAGAGCCGTTTTGAGGCCCTAAACAACATTTTTTGTTGCTTTTCCCAAAGCTGTAGTTCTCATATAGATCTTTCTAACGAGATATTGTACGCGTCAAACAAAGATCATATGCCAAAGTTACGACCCCAGGAAGTTGATGTACCAATTTACCCAAACAAGACCCACAATTTGGTGTTTCATCTTCTAGGGTTAGGTTTTTGGATGTTTAGGGTTCTCCATTGTTTCTCAACAATAAATAGGCCTTTGAGCCTCATTGTAACACAGTTCAGAGGCATGTAGCCACCACATCTCTTCTCAGAAATAAGCTACCATTGCCCTCGCTGGTTTATTTCCATTTATGTTTGTAAGCATTTTTCAGTATTTTACATTAATGAAATGAAGTATTATTTCCTTTGCATCTCTGTGTTTATGGTTATCTCTGTAATTTGTTGCATTCTTGTTTAAATTCGGATCAGTGGTATTAAAGTGGTCTACATTTTCTCTGTTTTTCTTTGCATGTCCCTAATGAGGTCGGGATATAAGGAGTTAGGGCTTGAACTGATCGAACCTTTGCAAGACCACCCTTGCAAATCCCGACGACCTCCCATGGCGGATGAAACGAACGACGAGGGGGCAGGAGATCCTATCAAAATCTTGCTCGAAGAAGCCCTCGAGCGACAAAGGAACGTGATGATGGACAACTTTGCCTAGATCCTTCAGCGGCTATGCAGGGGCAACGCATCGGCTTCCAACATCTACTTTGGAAACACCACACCATTTAAGGTACAATTTAATTTTGAAAACCCCATATTCGAGGGTCAGATAGATGCAGAGGTCATCGATAAATGGTTAAATCTGCTAGAGGGTTATTTTTCTGTTCATGATTTTTCTAGTCGAGAAAATATTATTTTCGCTCTTCTCAAAGTAGCCCCCCATGTCAAGGATTGGTGGGAAACCTACTGTAAGCAAAAGGATGAAAGTATGGGCTCATTATTTTCAACCGCACCCACTTGGAATTCATTTTGAGATGCCATCAAGGAGTAATACTACCCTGTAAAAAGCTACGAGGACAAATACATAAAGTGGACCACATTGTGGCAGGGAAGGGACCAAGATGTGTCGAAGTTCACAAACATTTTTCATACCCTTCACACATAGTTGGGTATTAAGGATTCCGAGCTGGTACTCAAATACTGCGGCTGCCTACACAGATACATCCAGGAAGAGATGGAGTTCTTGAACATCTCCTCACTTGGCACGGCATACCGATATGCTATCAAAATCGAGCAAAAGTTCAAACAGAAGAAGCGAGACTTTGGATCTGCAAATCCGAATACCAAAGGACAAAGCCAAGGCGGGGTGACCCAAGACAACCGGTCAAAGCCGCAAGAAAAGAACAACACCACGAAGTCGAAAAAGGACACAGGAAAGTGGTGTGAGTTCCACAAGAGCCCCACTCACAACACAAGTGAGTGTCAAACGAAGCAGTCGCTGGTGGCCGAGTTGAAGGCTTCAGAATCAGATGCATGTTTTGACCCTGAGTCAGAACTCGACAAGGGGAATGGCAAAGGGAAGCAGATCATTGATGCGGAGCCCAACATCATTGTTTCCACCGCCAAGATCTAGAAGAATGATCCCGAATATCCAGAGGAGGGGGAACGTCTTTTCCACTCACGGATGTGGGTGAAGGGTTCGCCGTTGCAATTCATTGTTGACAGTGGCAGCCAAAAAAACCTCATTTCAACAGAGGTTGTGAAGCGGTTGGACCTACCGACTACACCACACCTGTAGCTGTATAGTATCGGGTGGCCTCACAAAGGATGAGATCTCAGAGTTCGCCAGCAATGTCGGCTTCCCTACAGCATCAATCCCTTCACAGACGAGGTATTGTGTGATGTTTCACCTCTGGATGCTTGTGATGTATTATTAGGCCACCCATACTTGTGGAGGTGACATTCTATGTATGAGTCAAGGCCTAGCGCTGTCATTATTTATTTGTGTAATTCATTATACAGGATACCGAAGGTAGCCCCACCTACCGCCACCTCTTTGATCGTTTCTAAGAAGGGCAGCAAGCTCATCTCCCAGACTAGGAAATTCATTTTCTATCTGGTTCGCTCCCAAAGTGAGGGGAAGATCGTAGCCACATCCATGACCCCCGCGAAGGGTTCCTCTATGCAGCAGCAACAACAACAGAGGGATACAATCATGAAAGAACACGTTAACAACTTCTCCTCACCCACAGGGGTACCACAGAAGTTTCATTTGGGGAACAAAGTCTGGTTGCATAGGTAGAAAGAACGCCCTACCAGAACACATCAGAAGCTCAGACCACTCTGACATGGTCCTTACACCATTACCAAGGTTATGGGAAATAATGCTTTGGAGTGCAACATTCCCTCAATACTTCGCTTGCACCGAGTTTTCAATGTGGACCATCGTCGACCATGATTCCCACCATTACTGGACACATCTGAGATTGCAGAACAGCTCACCAGGGACCAAGTTCAGCAGATGGAGGAACTCAACTCAATGGGGACCATTACTTCCTAAGGTGGGAGGAATGATCCAGTTTGATGTTGGTGGCCACCCACCTATCCCACTTGGACCCCCACAATTGTCTCTTTCAATTTTTCATTTTCCATAATTGTAACATAGTTTACTATTTTTTGCAGTTTTTCGGGTCCTGAACTTCCGAAGCTGTTTTGAGGCCCTAAACGATGTTTTTTGGGAAAAATGGGAGCAACATGGGAACATGGACTGATGTTGCTCTTCCCCAAGTTGTAGTTCTTAGATAGATCTTTCTAACGAGATATTGTATGCATCAAACATAGATCATATGCCAAAGTTACGACCTGAGGAAGTTGATGTACCAATTTACCCAAACGGGGCCCACAATTTGGCGTTTCATCTTCTAGTGTTAGGTTTTTGGATGTTTAGGGTTTTCCATTGTTTCTCAACAATAAATAGGCCTTCGAGCCTCATTGTAACACAGTTTAGAGGCATGTAGCCACCACATCTCTTCTCAGAGATAAGCTACCATCGCCCTAGCTGGTTTATTTCCATTTATGTTTGTAAGCATATTTCAGTATTTAACATTAATGAAATGAAGTATTATTTCCACTGCATCTCTGTGTTTATGGTTATCTCTGTAATTTGTTGCATTCCTATTTAAATCATGATCAGTGGTATCAGAGCGGTCTGCTTTTTCTTTGTTTTTCTTTGCATGTCCCCAACGAGGTTGGGATATAACGAGTTAGGGCTTGAACTGGTTGAACCTTTGCAAGACCAGCCTCGCAAATTCCGACAGCCTCCCATGGCAGATGAAAAGAAAGATAAGGGGGTGGGAGATCCTATCAAAATCTTGCTCGATGAAGCCCTCGAGCGACAAAGGAATGTGATGATGGACAACTTTGCCCAGATCCTTCAGCGGCTACCCAAGGGCGACACATTGGCTTCCAACAGCTACTCTAGAAACGCCACACCATTTAAGGTACAAGTTAGTTTTGAAATCCCCATATTCGAGGGTTAGATAGATGCACATGTTGTCGATAAATGGTTAAATCTGCTAGAGGGTTATTTTTATGTTCATGATTTTTCCAGTTGGGAAAAGATTATTTTCTCTCTTCTCAAAGCAGCCCCCCATGTCAAGGACTGGTGGGAAACCTATTGCGAGTAGAAGGATGAAAGTAGGGGCTCACTATTTTCAGCTGCACCCACTTGGAATTCATTCCGAGATGTCGTCAAGGAGCAGTACTGCCCTGTCAAAAGCTATGAGAGAAAATACATAAAGTGGACCACGCTGCGGCAGGGAAGGGACCAAGATGTGCCGGAGTTCAAAAAAAAATTTCATACCCTTCGCACACAGTTAGGTATTAAGGATTGTGAACTGCATTTGGTACTCAAATACTACGGCTGCCTACACAAATACATCCAGGAAGAGATGGAGTTCCTGAACATCTCCTCGCTCAGCACGACATACCGATACGCTGTCAAAATCGAGCAAAAGTTCAAACAGAAGAAGCGAGACTTTGGATCTGGAAATATGAAGACCAAAGGACAAAGCCAAGGCGGGATGACCTACGACAACCCATCGAAGCTGCAAGAAAAGAACAACACCACGAAGTCAAAGAAGGACACAGGAAAGTGGTGTGAGTTCCATAAGAGCCCCACTCACAACGCAAGTGAGTGTCGGACGAAAGAGTCGCTGGTGGCCGAGTTGAAGGCTTTAGAATCAAATGCATGTTCCGAGCCTAAGTCAGAACCCGACAAGGTGAATGGAAAAGGGAAGTAGAACACTAGTGTGGAGCCCAGCATCACTGTGGTTGTAGGGACCAACCCTATAATTGTTTTTTTTTTTTAAATACTAAAATACATCCATAAGAAAAATAACATTGGGAATTCAAAAATAATTTAAGAAATATATAAAACTTTCCGGAAATTCTCTTTATTGAAAATATCATTAAATTTACATGTTAAATAAAACCATAATGAAGTCATACAAAAGAATACTATAACAACATAGGTATGTTCACCAGGAGACAAGATTCAAACTTCACTTGCTGCTATTTTCCTTCCTTCGCTGTCAGTCGCCTCCAAGTGTGAATGTCGATGTGCTTAATTCGAATGCAATGACCCACCAGTTTACCTCCCAACCTACTCCTTGGGTACTCTCCTTCCCCGTGGACCCCCGAGCTGCAATGGGGTTGTACAATGGAGGAATGTATTCGCTGGTAGAGGAGAGCACACCTTGGCTTAAGAGTCCCCTATCTAAAGTTCTCTACCTCACCAAACTCACTATAGCTCGTAGTCACTACTCTAACATAGCCTCATCCATCCAAAAATAGGGTAATCAAAAGTCCTTTCTCCCATGGCTTGCCCCTTCTTTTATAGGAGTCCTCATAGGTGACACTTGACATTTCATGCATAATTGATTATTTTTTTATAATTCAATAGTTTGATTATTCACCCACCCATGTGTCACTCTCTAATCAAGGATCTCCAAGATTATTTCCTTAAATTTTAATTTAAAAATAATATTTTTCCTCACCTCAAGAAGATTCCTATTTCTTCTCCTAGTTGTCTCTTGATCCCCCTTTTTTACTCCTTAATTTGTGTTCATTACTAAAGTCAATTGATGATTAAAGATTTGATCCCCTATCTACTCCCTAATTTAACTCAAGTTATCTCTTAGATGGATATTCTTATGTTGGTTGTTTCCACATGGAGGTTCTCTATATCTCTCTAAAATTTAATTTATTAATCTTATTTTAATTCACCATCCTCTTCTCTTAATTAGGTTTAACTATTTTAGGATTAATATTCATCCTTACATTTATGTCCCTCATTCCCCTTTTTACCTAATTAAACTACATTATCTACCTAATATTTTCCAACATGGGAAGGGTAGAGTTTTTAAGGTAAAATATTTTACTTCTTCCTATGATCCTCTTAATCCAAGTTTATTATCGATTTAATTACCTTGGTTTCTAACATCATTTATGCTTGATGTGAATTTATCTGGTTTTCATTTCTTGATTATATTTATTAATTTATTTATTTTTAATGATTCCAAGGCTGCCAAGTTTGGCCGTGCCCTTCAAGAACTTCCCTTGAAGTTCCAAGGGTGCCACGCCTAACAGTTTGTTTATGATGCCAAGGGTGCCAAGTTGGTCGTGCTCTTCAAGAAATTCCCTTGAAGTTCCAAGGGTCCCACACCACTTGCCCTTCAAGCATTCAGTGGCTACGAGGGGAAAGTATAGGTGCAACGGTAGAGACCCTATCATCTCTTATGTTTCCTTCTATAATGAGACTAATGGTGTCGAGGATCAAGGAATCCGCCTTGATGCCCCCCCCCCCCCCCCCCCCCCACCGATAAAATCCTCATGAGTGACCCAACTTTGGGTCCTGCCTTCATGACATCGTGATCTTCAAGGCAAAGGTGGTTCAACCTTTCCAGCCCAAGTCACGGCGGGAGTGCTAATGGGTGAGATCAGGGACAATGTTTCACCCCTCCCATGTAGTTCCATACAATTGTACAACCCCATCACCCATATGTGAGTCATTCGGCTAAGCAACCAATCTGTGTTTGCAACCACTAACATATCATCAGAATATAGATAAACATATATAGCAGGTTTCAAAATCGACTTAGAATTTCAAAGATAAAATAAGGTGTCATCAACTCGTCATGTGCGAGTACCTCTAGTGGTTTCCTGCCATACTCAATAATAATCAGTAATAAGGTTTCTCAGTGTTAGTCATTGTCATAATAGCATCATTACCATCACCTGGTCATTCACATCATTGTTCATTGTGAACCAGAATTAATGCAAGTAGGTAACATAGGGGGCACATCCATCATGGATATCATCATCATAACATCAATGGAAGCATACATATCCATCAAAGCTAACAACATCAAATAGATAACAAACATAACCATTTATGCCACAATCATCATAATATCAATAGAGAACATGCATAACCATTAATGCTATCTTCATCATAATATCAATGGAAAACATACATAAACATCATAACCACTAATAATAGAGTCATGTGTCTGGATCCTCAACCTGAGGTCCTCAATGAATAAAGTGTGGGCCATGGGGCTAAATAAATGTTAATGTCATATCACTGTTAGTCAACTAGAGTGGGAAACTACAGTTGCCACCGCTAAGATCCAGAAGAATGAGCCTGAAGATCCAGAGGAGGAGGAACATATTTTCCACTCACAGATGTGGGTGAAGGGTTTGCCGCTGCAATTCATTGTCGATAGTGGCAGCCAAAAGAACCTCATTTCAGCAAAGGTCATGAAGTGGTTGGGCCTACCTACTACACCACACCCGTAGCAATACAGTATCAGGTGGCTTCACGAGGGACGAGATCTCAGAGTTCGCTAGTAGTGCCGCATTCCCTACAACATCAAGCCCTTCACAGACAAGGTATTGTGTGATGTTGCACCTCTGGATGTTTGTGATGTATTATTAGGCCAGCCATACTTGTGGAGGGGATATGTTGTGTATGAGTTAAGGCCTCGTGCTGTCATTATTTCTTTGTGTAATTCATTATACAGGATACCATAGGAAGCCCCACTTACCGCCACCTGTTTGATCACTGCTAAGAAGGGCAACAAGCTCATCTCACAGAGTAGGAAATTCATTTTTTGTCTGGTTTGCTCCCAAAGTAAGGGGAAGATCGTAGCCACATTCATGAAACTCGTGAAGGGTTCCTCCACACAGCAACAACAACAACAAAGGGATACGGTCATGAAAGAACACAGGAACAACTTCTCCTCACCTACAGGGGTACCACACAAGTTTTAGTTGGGGAACAAAGTCTAGTTGCATAGGCAGAAAGAATGCCCTACCATAACGCATCAGAAGCTCAGACCACTCCAACATGGTCCTTACACCATTACCAAGGTTATGGGAAATAATGCTTTGGAGCACATCATTCCCTCAATCCTTCACCTGCACCGAGTGTTCAATGTGGACCATCGCCGACCATGCTTCCCACCATTACTGGACACATCCAAAATAGCAGAACAGCTCACCAGGGACCAAGTTCAGTAGATGGAGGAACTCAACGCAATGGGGACCATTGCTTCCTAAGAGGGGAGGAATGATCTAGTTGGATGTTGGTGGCCACCCACCTATCCCACTTGGACCCCCACAACTGTCTCTTACAGTTTTTCAGTTTCTGTAATGGGTCCTGAACTTCCGGAGCCATTTTGAGGCCCTAAACGACGTTTTTTGTGAAAAAAGGGAGCAAAATGGGTCCATGGATTGATGTTTCTCTTTCAAAAATTGTAGTTCTCGGATAGATCTTTCTAAAGAGATATTGTACGCGTCAAACAGAGATCATATGCCAAGGTTACGACCTCGGGAAGTTGATGTACCAATTTACCCAAACGGGGCCCACAGTTTGGCGTTTCATCTTCTAGGGTTAGGTTTTTGGATGTTTAGGGTTTTCCATTGTTTCTCAACAATAAATATGCCTTAGAGCCTCATTATAAAACAGTTTAGAGGCATGTATCCACCACATCTCTTCTCAAAGATAAGCTACCATTGTCCTCGCTGGTTTATTTCCATTTATGTTTGTAAGCATATTTCAGTATTTTACATTAATGAAATGAAGTATTATTTCCACTGCATCTTTTTGTTTATGGTTATCTCTGTAATTTGTTGTGTTCCTGTTTAAATACGGATCACACTTATCCTGCATTGCAAATGTACCTGATAATTAGACTATATTTAAGCTCAAGAATATGCATAGAGATAGGCCATGCAAGCAATAAACAAACCATTCCTCAGAATTCATGTAGGAAGATGGACAATAGTGTAAGAATTGTAATAACACATGAATAAGAATATAATTTAGCCATTTCCAAGCACACATAGTTGAGACATGTTATCAAGTTGAGTCCCCCTTAGGCTACTATCACTTATGCTTTCTTGTTACTTTTGAATGCACCTTGCTCAATATTACTTTGAGAGGTTGAAATTTGCTCCGAATTCTATTTTGATGATGGATGAATATTTTGGGCTTTTTAGTAATGTTTAACAAAATGCCCATAGTCACGGAAAATGTTCCATTTCAAAATAATCTACTCAAAATAGGGATTGTATATAACTTCAATCCTCCAAATTGAGTTAGATTACCTCAGGCACTCCCTATTCAAAGTCCATTTCCACACAAATTCTAACACATGTGAAAAGTTTTCCCTTAGGTTCAATGTAAGTTATGTAACAACCCAAATTGTCTCTAATAATTTTGAAGGAATCAAGTGCCCAAAAAATACTAGGGAGGTGTGGAAATTCGGTTCAAATAGGAGCAAAAGAGATTTCCATATCTGGGTTAAATTCAAGAGTTCAATGGAATAGATACATTCCTCTGCAACCAATGAAAAAGGAACCAAATCTAAAGATCAAGTCCCTATCTTCTATATTTTTAAATTGATATTGGATTAGATCATTACATTAATTTTCATCCATCTCAATGCTCATGGAGTGGAGAAATCAAAGAAGTTAGCTTATAAGAGCAGTTGTAGCGACAAGACCCAATTTGGATAATTATGGTCTAGAACATTCTGGGGCCTATTTTAGGCCTTAAATGGTGTTTTTTGGGGGTAAAATTTTGCCACATAATCATTGCACCCACTGATGCTATTCTACACAAAGATACCTTTCCAATGATCCAAGAAACATGTCAATTGGAGTTCATATGCAAAAAAAATTCCTCCCAAAAATTCACCTATCATGATGATGATGAAAACTTGACTAAACTGAGAGGGGAGGGGGGGGGGGGGGTGGGGGGGTTGAATCAGTTTAGTATATTCATGGAGATTAAAATTCTTTCCCTTAATCTCATTAATTGAAACATTGCATGAGAAGCTTAACAAATAATGGCCAACATATTGAATATGTGAACAACAAGTAATAAGCTAATCAAAACATCACATCAACACATGATAACAACACATATTGACATCAAATATATGTGGAAACCCATAAAGGGATAAAACCATGATTTTATTATTGTAGTGAAGCAAAGGCAAGCTCCTACTCCTTGTTACATTTGATTTTCTGTAGGCTCCAACCTACAGGAGGTTGCTACCTCAATTTTCTGCAAGCTCCAACTCTCATATGTTTTTTGTTGGCTATAACCCACAAGAGACTCCTGCCTCAACCAACTCCAATTGGATATTTATCAAGCCAAAACTTGAAAGGAGACTACCATCCCCTGATGTAAACAAGAAATAACAATGTGTTGGTTTACCTGATCATAAATTCTTCATATCTCCATCTTCATTTTTGCATCTTCTTCCTTCAAATTTGCTTCACATCAACATCATAAGTGCCCAGTAACTAATGCATAATAGCTCAATCATGTCCCTCACATTCTCCCATTCTCTAACCTCTTCATGCCTTCCAAAATCACATCTTTTATAAAGATAGTTTGTTGGTTGTTTGTATCCCACATAGGAATATAAAGTGAATATGCTTGACCCTTTGCCTTCCACTCATTCGTTTCCAAACTCTTCATATCTTGAATATTAGAACACAAAAATAAATAATCCATCCAATATTAATTTCAGCCACATGTAATCATTAAATGCATCAACCTAATGCCAACATCAAATACCAATATTTATCATTAATGCATCAAAACAATCTTTGCAACATCTTTGCCTTGGATTCTTGCCTTTGCATCACAACAATTCATCTCAATCAACAATTTTACATCACAACAAATTCTTCGATATAGCAATCTCTGCAACATTATCAAAACATTTCAATGTATCACAACTCCTCCTCCTTCATTTTCTCCTTTTCCTTCTTTTATTGCTTGCTGCTTGTTGTTGCTCCTTGCGTTGCTACTTCTCGCTAATCCTTGCATTCCTTCAATGCCCCTTTTGCCATCAATGACAATATGGCCAACAATCTCCCCCTTTAGCATTGATGGCAACAAATTTGTCCTCCCCCTTTCACTCTACAAAGTGTCTTCCTTCCTCTCATTACCTCCCCCTTTCATTCCGCAAAGTGTCTTCCTTCCTCTCATTACCTCCCCCTTTGACATCAATGGAAGGGGAATTACAGATGCCTTGCAGCCTGTAAAAGATTCCTTAGTGTAGTTGTCATCATTGCTTTAATGCTCTATAACCCGCAATGTCTTGTTCCGCATAAACAATGTTGACACTATCATTGAATGAATTCTACTCCACATGACATATAAATATTGCTCCAAATAAGCTTAATTTTTTCTTAACATTGTAAGAGCGTTGCAAAATATTGTTGTGAGAACACTGTGTAAAATGTTGCAAGAATATTGTTGAGAGAACACTTTGTAAGGAAAGCGTAAATAATATAAGAATCGGGAAATAATTGGAAATTGCATTACATCTCCTGATGGACAAACCATTGTTATCAACTTGCATTATTATAAGCCATGTCTTAATGCTTTTGAACTCCTGTCAAGTACCATAATAACTGAGGATCATGTTTATGGTTACTGTATCAACTAGATAGCCACAACTCTCCAAAGAAGAAGTGCATCTCGTATTGTTGTGAGAGAATATAAACACCTGTTAGGTATAAATGCATCTAAAGGTAGGCTTGATTATAACTAATACAATCTGCATATGTTTTGACTGTTGATAACATTTGTTCTTATTGCATACATAATAGATGAACTTTTGTGACTTGGGAATGTGAATTATCACATAGTAGTACTCGTTGAGATAAGCCTTCTTTAGTCCTGTCAATAGAAGCTAAGACAAATGTTCTAGAATGGACTTCAAATTTATAATCTACAAATTAAGATATGATCACATGAGCTGCGATTTCGCTTTGTTCTTGTACAGGCTTGCATGCATTATCAATTCATTTTTCCAATAGTTTGACAACATCTAGGGGAAAATTGATGCCAATAACTTCAACATGTAAATGATTCTCCTCTTCATAGTTGTGAACAATGGATCTATATTTTTTTTATGGGACTCTTCTTACAAATATAATATTTGTGGAAGTCCCTCACATTGTGATGGCTTAGAAAGATCTTCTCTTGTAGTACACCAAAATTTGTTGCATTCATTGTCAACATCTAAAGCATATGTTTTAATGGATGGAAGGGGCATCATTAATATAGTGTTCAATACTTGGATTGACCTTTTCCCATGGTTGGATTTTGTTGTAGCTACCAACAAAAGTATGGCCAACAAGAATTAACCCCACTGAGAATTGTATTAAAGCTAACAAACATAAGGACAAAAACCAAGTATTCTAGCATTCTCATTGAAAGTACCATTCATTGTATTCAGGGTTCTTGACACAACATTCCTTAGTATTCTTGATAGCACAGTAACATTCCATATACCAATTCTTGACAAAAGTCCATATTAAAGTAGCATATCGAAGCACTACAAACAATGCGATGCAAATAATGCTTCATAAAAATACACTCTCCATGTCTCCATAATATGCTCTCCATAACTTGAAATATAACTCATCATCCATATTCTTTATTAATAACACTTTCCAATGCTCTCCATGATATGAGTTTCCACTTTGCAGATTATACCACCACTGGTTCTATTATGTGCTCAATTTATTATAATGTTGCATACTATAATAATAATAATGCATTATAATAATTAATATCATTCCATGTTTGCAATGTAAGTTGGCATATAAGAACACATTATAATAATAATATCCCTGCATATTAATTCAATGTTGGTAATTAAAAATGTTGTTGTCAATAAAATATTAATGTTGCTTCAAGAATGAATTTACGCTACTCCAGGAATGAATTAACGCTTCTCCATAGTTTGTTTTAACCCTGCTTCAATAATGGATTAACACTGCTCCAAGTTTGTATTAACACTGCTTCAAAGTTTGTATTAATGCTTGAAATGTTAGTTGTTGAAGCATATAGGTTGAAATGATAATTTCTGGAGCAATATAGGTTGAAAATTTTATGTTGAAGAACAAAGCTGGAGTAATAT
Source organism: Pinus tabuliformis (assembly GCA_031772625.1). NCBI lineage: Eukaryota > Viridiplantae > Streptophyta > Pinopsida > Pinales > Pinaceae > Pinus > Pinus tabuliformis. Next base: position 738,523,742 of record CM062816.1, read on the forward strand.
CAGTTGGAGCAATAAACGTTGAGGTTGAGAAAATGATAGGTTTTCTGGCTGCAAATAATAGGCTTTTCTGGCTGCAAAATTTGCATTTGTCTTTTGCTGCAAAAATAACGTTGGAGCAAATAATACCATTTGTCTCTTGGTGGAGGCTACAAATAATATACAGTGAGCTTCTTTCAGATAAGAAGTTCGATCTTTAAATCTTTCCACGCAACCACACAACACTAGAAGGTTCCAACATCAATTATGATTCCGAAAACAGAGAAAGATGGTTGAATTGAATGGGTTGTATGAATATCCACCTTGTATGAATAAATAACAACAACATCTAAACCACGTTGTATATGAACCAAGGCATGCATAAATGATATCCAACTCTATTCTATTCAATAAGGAGGCCATCCATATCCTGAGTTTACCCATATACTGCATTTTTCACACTACATTATTTTCACATTGTGTTCTTCACAGCGCGTTATTTTCACACTGTGTTTTTCACACATCAACATTATTCATGCATCCAACACAAGAGAAGCATTTATTTTCACACAAGAGCAACATTATTTTCACACTGCGTTCCTCATTATTTTCACACTATGTTTTCTTCACACTGTGTTATTTTCACATTGCCTTCACATTGCAACATTATTCATGCATATTTTAATACTTCAATACTACTTCAAAGTGATACTTCAATGTTTAATCCACATTTAATTCACATTTAATACTTCAAAGTGATACCAACGCATTATTATTTCAATATTTCAAGTGATCCATGCCAACGCATTAATATTTCTTGTGCTCCATGGCAACAAATTCGAATGAGCATAACCAATGGTCAGATTATTTCTCTCTGTTCGAATATTGCTCAGATTAGGGCATAAAACCTTAAGCATTGTTCCATATAACATCCTATTTCCAAATGAAATATGTGCCAACGCTATCGACTGGGTAGTTAATCTTTGAAGAGAGCGCACCTTCATACAACTGTAATGCACGTTGCATACAGTTGTATAAATGTTGGTTGATATGTATTACATTAGGCAGTAAAATTTTAACACTTCATTCAATTTCCATAATGTCAATGTAATAACCTATCCTTGTTATATGTCATATGCACTATCTCTGTCCATCTATAATGTATGCTAAGAAATTGATTTGAATGTAACACATACTAGAATTTTTTTCAAAAAAAATAACACCATAGCAATAATTTTGACACACAAGGTTGTCATAAAGCTGCTAAGATTATAGCACTGCCATATTTGTTCACTAAGAATACCTTCCAGGTCCCTGTCATACTTCTACAAGAATCTGTAATTGTTTTATGATCCACTGAGTATGTAACTATTATGTTGAAGATTCAGTTACACTGGCATATCTTTTCACTATCCATTTCCCACTGCTTTGGCGCTAGTATCCATAGGGAAAAAAAATTGGACCATTCTGAGTTAGACCATATTACCACTACCACAAGTTCACACAACCCCAACTTGTAACTCCACAAATTATGTATATGTGAATGGCTCTTTGATCATTTAGATTGCATAGATACCTTTTCTTTCTTGCAGGTTCCTTTTTATATTATTGGCCTGAGATTCTAGCAATTGTTAAAGCTTCGTGGTTCTCCATTGTATACATGTTATTTTGTTTCTAGTCATTGTTTCATTTGGTAGCCATCATTGAGGTATGGATGAGTTCTAAAATTATGCTTCAAAGATCCCTTTTGTTTGAAATGGAGTGTATCCAAATATGGCATATATCCTTATTGATCCTCTACAAATAACTTCTATCACTCATCACAGAGGTAGCACGGTTTCATATGCTTGGAGTGGGCTGCAGTGAAACCATTTCTTATTCTCTCAATGAAATTGAAATTTCTGCTTCAATTTTTTTTTTTGAATAATACTATCTAGTCTCAATTCAACACCTTCCCATTATTAAAAAAATGTCTTGTATGGGGCTCTCCTGCTTTATACATCCATTTTTATTAATCTTTGGTTCTCTTTGACTCACATTTTTTCTATTGTAATTTGATGCATGAGAATGTCTTGTTCTAAGAGTTTTGTATCCACAATTGCAATCAAGGCCATTTAGAGTCTATTGGTATATGTTTGATATTGATGTACTCAAGATGGATCTGAATTTTTAAGTTTTAGGTTTTTGTCTTGTTTCTCCATTTTTATTTTCAACATTTGGCATGTACGCAGTTATTCAATTGTTGAGATGAATTAATGTTGGAGTTGTCCCCCCCCTTTTTTTTGCAAATTTTGTAGAAGTCTTCTTGCAAAAAAAATTCTCTTGTTATGTTTCAGATTTTCTTCGGATTGCTCCACATATCTCTTACAACTTCAGGTTCTCAAATAGGTGACACATTCCCTTTTGTAACTATCTTCTTTCCAATACAATGATGAATTTCTTGATCGAATAAAACCAATTCTTGATCCAAAATATCCTCAAGCACAACACATTCCTCTTTCATCTTGTTGAAACAAATGTAAGTTTTAGCCTCATACAAAAATTACCTGCATACGAATTCAAAAAACAAAAAATAAACAATGGTGAAAGCATAAAACATAAAACAAATATATACAGAGATTTTCCCCTGGATCCAAAAACCGGGACTACCAGATTTATTTTTGATTATATTCCTTTCAATGTTACAATACATATATATACATGCCGAGGCATCTGTAAACCCCAATACATTAACCCTGGATTAGAACATAACCATAGTTCCCTTGACTGGATCTACAAACTACCATGGGCGGAAAATCATCATGCCCAAAATCATGTGTGAAAACCATGTACAAAACCATAGGTAGGTCCACCCACCTAATATAGTGTCCAAATTGTTTTCCCCAGGGCGCTGCCACAGACCCCATATAGGGGGGCTACCGCCCCCCGTCAAACCCCTTGACAAGGGGGGTTGCCACCCCCCGTGTGACCCACTTGCTACGCCTCGCACAACGAATAGGGGTTTTTTCGCCCCTCCATGCATGGCGCTAGTCATGGAAAGAATATAACACACACCCAACATTCTCCCACTTGTTGTTTTCTTTCCACGAGGGGCCACATGAGAGCTTAGTCATTGGTTCAACCCTGCAACCCCCATTGTTTCTCTACACCAAGAAAACTTCTCAGTGCTCACAGAATTTATCAATGCATCTATAACATTCTTCAAAGTGTCCACCTTTACCAACAGCGCCTTTTTTTCCTCAACCATATCCCTCACAAAGTGATACTAAACATCAATGTGCTTTGTCTTTGAATGATAAGCAGGGTTCGCCAAGAAAATTTCACTTTAGCTGTCACAGTCTATCCTTATAGCTCGAGGTACCAACCCCATACTTGAATACAATCTCTACAACCAAACTGCTTCCTTGCTTGCATGTGGCTGCCATGTATTCTACCTCTGTAGTTGAAAGTGGCACTACAGACTCTCTCTTGCTCATCCAACTGACTGCATCTCCAAATAGGTTAAATACATACCCACTTGTAGATATTCTCTGATCTAGATCTGCAACCCAGTCTACATCAAAAAATCCATGATGTCCAAAACTCTATCCAATCCTGGTCTTCATTTGTAGCACAGACCATAATCACTAGTGCCACACAAATACCGGAAAACCCACTTCACTGTTGTCCAATGCTCCTTCCCTAGTTTTGACATAAACATGCTCAATACTCTCACTGCATGTGCAAGCTATGGTCTAATATAGGCCATTACATACATCAGGCTACCGAATGCACTTGCGTATGGAACAGGGGACATGTCCTCTTCCACATCTTTTGTCTTGGGACATTGTTCAGCAGATAACTTTACATCGACAGGAATAGGAACCTTCACCGGTTTACTATCCTGCATATTAAACCTCTGTAATATTGTCTCGAAATACTTCCTCTAGTTTAACCAGAGCTTCCTTTTTGCTTAATATCATTTAATTTCCATGCCCAAAATATAATTTGCAGCACCAAGATATTTCATGTCGAATTTGGAGGACAAATGGGTCTTCAATTCCTGGATAATTTCTTTGTTATTTCCAAGCAACAACATATCATCCAAATACAAGACCAAATAAATAACAAGGTCGCCAATTAATTTAAAATACACACAATGATTTTCTTTGCTTCTAGTGAAGCCAAGTCCCCATATATATGTATCAAATTTCTGATACCACATCCTTGGTGACTGTTTTAACCCATACAAATAATTTTTTAACCTACATACCAGTTCTTTCTTACCCTTCGCCACAAAGCCTTCAGGTTGCTTCATGTAGATCTCTTCTTCTAGATCCCTGTGAAGAAATGTTGTCTTCACATCCATCTATTCAACCTCAAAATCAAAAGCAACAACAACAGATAAAAGTAATCTAAAAGAAGCTACCTTGGCAACAAGAGAAAAAATATCGCCAAAATCAATTCCTAACACCTGGGAATAACCTTTCGCTACCAACCAAGCTTTGTATTTCTCCACCTTGCCTTCTGCATTCATCTTCTTCTCAAACACCCATTTTCTTCCAATGGTTTTCTTTCAAGCCGAAAACTCCATTAGATCCCAAGCCTCATTTTTGTGCAAAGATGCCATTTCATCAACCATGACCTCTATCCAGAGTTTGACATCCTCTGAATCTACTGCTTCCCTGACAGTTCTAGGATCATCATCAGTAATAGATAAATCAAAATTTGAATAGAAAGCATCTAGACTATACCTTTCTGGATTCCTTCTTTCTCGAATTGATCTTCTCACAACTGGAGTTTGTGGCTCTTCATCTTCTAATTCCCCTTCTGCTATAGATTCTGATTCCTCGTCCTTTAGCTCAAACTCTATCTTCTCAGGTTCCTTTGGTAGGACTTCATGTTTAATAACATATTTCACCTCTCTAAACACCACATCGTGGTTGTACACAACTTTCCTTGTTTCTGGGTTCCAAAACTTATAACCTTTTAAACCATCCTTATACTCAATAAAGATGCACCTTTTAGATTTACCATCCAACTTGGTTATTTTCTCCTTTGGAACATGTACATATGCATCACATCCAAATACACTCATATGTGAAAGAGAGGGTTTCTTACCAATCCATACCTCTTGTGGATTCTTATCCTCCAACGTTGTTAGAGGTGATCCGTTGACCAGGTAACATGCAGTCTCCACCGCCTCTGCCCAAAATTCCTTTCCTAACCCGACACCATTGAGCATGCTTCTTGTCTTTTCCATCAACGTCTTGTTCATTCTTTCTGCAACTTCATTTTGATGAGGTGTGTATGGAATAATCTTCTACCGTGCTATACCACACTTCTTACAGAACTCTTCAAACTATTTCTTGCAAAACTCTCCACCATTATCTGTCCTCAACACCTTTATCTTATTCTCTATCTAGTTTTCCGCTAGAGCCTTAAATTCTTTAAACCTGTCAAAGACTTTAGATTTCTTCCTGAGGAAATATATCCTTGTATTCCTGAAGAAGTCATCTATAAATGATACATAGTACACAAACTTACCCAGTGATGGAACCGACATAGGTCCAAACACATCATTGTGCACAAGCTCTAATATTTGTTTCACCCTCTTAACACTAGAGGGGAAGCTCACTCGATTCTGCTTCTCATATACACAATTTTCACAGAAATCAAAATCCAGAGAGAAATTAGACATAAATTCTACCATACCATTACCATGAAATATTTGAAGGCCCTTCTCTCCAATATGTCCAAGCCTTTGATGCCATAACATGGTATTTTCTGAGTCCAAAGACCACTAGATTTTCTGCTCCACTTTCAAGAACCACAGAATTGTTGCACCCATCAATAACAGTGCTACCCTGAAGCTTGTACAAAGTTCCAATTCAAACTCCCTACATCAATACTAGTGCTCCCTGAACCATCTTGCAGGTATCTTTCTCGAACATTTTTTTTACACATGCATCATCCAACTTGCTTATAGAAATAACATTTCTAGCCAATGCAGGAATATGAAGGACACCCAGAAGTGTTCTAATCCTTCCACCTTGCAACTTCAACTTGACTTTACCACAACCGACGATTCTAGCCTTCCTTTCATCCCCTAAGAAGACATCACCACCATCATATTTATCATACTCGTAGAACCACTGCCTGTGGGGAGTGAAGTGAAAGGATGCACCTCAGTCAATCAACCATGCTTAATGATCTACATGTGTACTTGAAGAAGAAGCCAAGTACACATCCCCACCTTCATCCAAGGTGGTTTTCTCCTCTGCAGAAGCAACATCATCAAATCCCTTTCCTTTCCCATGAGCTTTAGATCTACAGTCCTTTTTGAAGTGCCCTTCCTTTTCTCATTTCCAGCACACATTTACAGGTTTTCCTGGAGATTTAGATCTCCCTCTAGATTTAGATTTCCCACTCAAGGATTTATTTTTGTTTCTGTTCTGGGAACGTCCTCATACAAACAAGGCATCACCATTCTAGCCCTCTACATTTTCCCTCTCATCTCCTCCAAAATAAATGATGAGACTATTTCATCAAACTATAAGGCAGTCGCATTGCTACCTATTGCAACAACCAAACTATCCCATGAATCTGGTAGAGAACACAATAAATTGATGTACTTATCTTCATATGAATTTCTTACATCAAAAGATAACAACTGGCTTACCACATAATTAAAGGCATTCAAATGCTCTGTCACTGAGTCTCCATCCTTCATCCTCATGTTATACAACGTTTTTCGTAGGAACAGTTTATTCACAAGAGACTTAGATTGGTACAAAGTCCCTAACTTATCCCACAAAGCCTTCGCTAAAGCTTCCCCTGATACATTCAACAATACTGAATCAGAGATACACAACCATATTGTTCTCTTTGCCTTCTGATCCAAATTCGCCCAGTCTTCAACTGATATTTTCGTTAGTTTAGTACCCAGATCTACCATGATATACTTATCTTTATCCACCAGCATATCCTCCATAATAAGTTTCCACAACTCAAAATTTTGACCATTAAATTTCTCTATCTCTATCTTTCCACTGCTCCCCCCTTCTCTCACCACAAGAATCGATCCCGCACATCTCCCACTGAACAAGGTCTTCCACAGGCCTGAGAAAAACCCCTCAGCAGCAAAGGCATCCCCTTGAAGCCAAAAAAACTCTGATACCAAATGTATGTTTTAACCCCGTACATAAATTACCTGCATACGAATTCTAAAAATAGAAAATAAATAATGGCGAGAGCATAAAACATAAAACAAATATACACAGAAATTTCCCCTGGATCCCAAAATCGAGACTACCAGATTTATTTTTCATTATATTCTTTTCAATGTTACAATACATATATATATACATGTTGAAGCATCCATAAACCCCAATCCATTAACCCTGGATTAGAACATAACCATAGTTCCCTTTACCAGATCTACAAAATACCATGGGAAGAAAACCATCATGCCCAAAACCATATGCAAAAACCACACACAAAACCATAGGTAGGTCTGCCCACCTAATATAGGGTCCAAAAAATATTTCCTCGAGGCGCTACCTCGAACCTGTAAAGGGGGGCTACGGCCCCCCCAACCCCTCCAATAGGGGGGATTCTGCCCCCACTGCTATGCCCAACACAATGAACATGGGGGCATGTCGCCCCCCTGTGCATGTGGCTAGTCGTGGAAAGAATATAACACACACCCAACAACAAACACTTTGTTTGACATAGTTATTTCCAAATAATTGTGATGATTTCGTTTGCAATTAGGAGAGGTGTTCCTTCAACTTCATCATGTTTTACAGATTCCTTATGAGTACATCCCTCTTTTGCCTTGCAAAAATATTCAACATTATTTAAATTGTGATGAAGCTACCATACAAAACTTTCAGATTCTCTAATCAAGTTGGCCAAACATACTGTAAATCACCTTTCTCTAAATCCTTTTGATATATTTCTAAATTGGTGGAGGATGCATCATTGATCTCAAATTCTTTCCAAGACATTCAAGATAAATTTGTAGTGGGGTCATTTTATTTTTCTTTTCCTGCAAGTTGGGTATAGTACAGTGGAAATGCCATCCACTAAATCGTCATTTATTATCCAATATTTTATTCAATATATTTTCCTCAGTATAGATGTATTTCACACCTACATATTCAAAGCTTTGTTGTTAATAATGGAGATTCTCTCCCCCTCAGGTGATATTGCTCTAACATTGACAAATTCTTCTTTTCTTTCTTGAGTAACTCTCCCTAAGACCAAGATAGGTCACTCGTTCCACACATTAGTAGGTTGTATTCTCGTGTCTACATTTTCTTTTGTTTCACTGTTTGGATTTTTTGTAGTGTCCATATTTTGTCTAGAGTTCTTTAAGGTATAGTGCAACTTGCAGTATTTGGCTTTTTGTCCAGAATTTCTACATAGTAACACCTTATATGGTCAAGCAAAAGAACAAATCATGTGTGTTTTTTTTATTCATTTATATTTTTCTTTACATACTTTTTGCATTCAACCACTTTATGTTCAAATTCATGACACATATAATAATAACCATAGAAAAAGATTATGTACCTGGTTGTTGGTGTTCTCCTTTGTTTGCTTGCTGGATAGTACCTTCTTGTTTGTTGCATATTTTTTTGAATAGTATTGATCTTCTTGTTCTTACAATCTGCTATCACATGTCCATGTTCATGGCAAGAAAACACGTGATGCTTTTCCTAGGAGCAAAGAATCTCCTTTGATATCTTCTGAACTTGTTCAACTCATTCATTGGTTTTTGATATTGCTGCTTATTTTTGTTTTCTTTACAAAATCATGTTTTTGTTAGACTCTTATCCTATAGGTTCTTTTAGAGCTGCTTCATTATCATCTTTAATGGTTTCCTTTATTGAGTTCATCATGGAGGCAAGATCCTCTTCTAGCTCTTACACAACCTATTCTTTTCTTTTAACTTATTTCTAGCTTAATAAACCTTAGCTTCTAATATTTTACACTGTAGGTCTCTCTCCTTGAATTTACTACTCATCACCTCTTCTAGTCTCATTTCTTCTTCAATTTGTGTTTTCAGGCTGGCAATTTCCTCCTTGTACTCATGCTCTTTCTCATCACATATCTGCACCAGTTTCTTCAAATCTTTGTTTTCATTCTTCAATATTTCTATACTATCTAATGATAATTCAAGCCTAGCTTGATTTTCATGAGGGTTAGGTACATTCACACAAGTAGAGGTTTCATTTAACTGAAGGATTTCCTTTTGACAAGTTTTTTCTCCTTCCTCTTTCTCTGCATTGCTGCTACTAGCCTCTCTATTCATGAGGTGCAATCATCCTAGATTTCTTTTGCAAAAGTTAAATCTATGATTGTATCAAGATCCTTATTATGAATATTGTTATGCATGACACATTTTGCTTTAGCATTCCACTGTTGTTCTTGCAAAGAGGGAGAATCCTTGCTATAGCCATCACATACTAGTTTCTATACACCAAGACTGCAAGATATCCGTTCAAATTTTACCTTATCTCTCCATTCATGAAAGTTTGTTGCACTCAACACATGTACACTTTGATAGTCCATGACTCAACTAGGTCTACCTTCAAGCTGTTAGGCTTATATAGAAGGAACTGACTTCGATACCAATTGATGAAAACTTGACTAAACTAAGAGGGGGGTGAATCAGTTTAGTATATTCATGGACATTAAAATTCTTTTCCCTAATCTCATTAACTGAAACATTGCATGAGTAGCTTAACAAGTAATGGTGAACATATTGAATATGTGAACAACAAGTAATAAGCTAATCAAAACATCACATCAACACATGATAACAACCCATATTAAGTTTTAACACCAGATATATGTGGAAATCCATAAAGGGAGAAAACCACGCTTTTATTATTGTAGTGATGCAAAGACAAGCTCCTACTCCTTATTACATATGATTTTCTGTAGGCTCCAACATACAGAAGGTTGCTACCTCAATTTTCTGCAAGATGCAACATGCAAGGAAGCTCCAACTCCCATAAGTTTTATGTAGGCTACAACCCACGGGAGGTTCCTACCTCAACCAACTCCAACTGGATATTTATCAAGCCACAACTTGGAAGGAGACTACCATTCCCTGATGCAAACAAGAAATAACAATGTGTTGGTTTACTTGCTCATAAATTCTACATAACTCCATCTTCATTTATACATCTTCTTCCCTTCAAATTTGCTTCACATCAGCATCATAACTGGTAGGTAACTAATGCATAATAGCTCAATCAACTCCCTCACATTTTCCCATTCTCTAACCTCTTCATGCCTTCCAAAATCACATCTTTTATAAAGATAGTTTGTTGGCTATTTGTATCCCACATAGGAATATGAAGTGAATAGGCTTGACTCTTTTCCTTCCACTCATTCATTTCTAAACTCTTCGAATCTTGAATATTAGAAAACAAAAATAAATAATCCATCCAATATTAATTTCAGCCATATGTAATCGTTGAATGCGTCAACCTAATGCCAACATCAAATACCAATATTTATCATTAATGCATCACAATAATCTTTGCAACATATTTTCCTTTGCCTCAGATTCTTGCCTTTGCATCACAACAATTCAGCTCAATCATCAATTTTACATCACAAAAAATTCTTCAATACAGCAATCTCTGTAACATTATCAAAGCATTTCAATGTATCACAACTCCTCCTCCTTCTTCTGCTCCTTTGCCTTGTTTTATTGCTTGTTGTTGCTCTTTGCCTTGTTGCTTCTTTCTGCTCTGTGCATTCCTTCAATGCCCTTTTTTCCATCAATGACAATATTGCCAACAATGAACCACCATAATTTGAGAGGATGCCACATCAACCCCCATTATTCATAGAAAATGGCGCTAGCCACATGAACGTGATGAAGAAGACTCTAGAAGTGTCAATACTGTAACTCTAGTTAATTGTTTGAGGAGTCAAACTTAACCACTAGTTGGTTATTGTGATATGTTATAACTTGGCCACTAGGAGGAAAAATGGTTCCATTTTTTTTAGCGCATTTTGTTCCATAGTTGAAAAGAGTAGCTGAGAGAGAGAGAGCATAACATAAAGTGTTTCTGTTATGTAGCATCCCACCAACTGCAAGTCTCACTACTGTGTATTTGCACCATTTCGATTTAGAGAAAGAGAGAGTAGAGCAACCTCACTTTCTAGCTAAGTTTCTCCTAACAAAGGGTTTCCCATAACATATCTTGTGTTCATTGTGGTTTGTGAGTCTTTATATTTCACAATTCTCTATTTTTCGTATTTTATCTATTGCATGCACAAGCAGAAAACATTAACTTAATAAAACCATAAATATAAGAAAAATAAACTCTCATAATATAAATTTTCAGATTTTAATATATTGTTGTCAAATCTGTTGGAATGCATTTTCCAACGAAATATCCACAACATTTAATTTTTTTGTAGTAGTTTCGAGTGATCCAATTCTTAGGGGTACATCCTTGAAGAGTATCAAGGCTAAACCAAATGCTAGTGAACATACTAACTAATCATCTCTTCATCATAATTTTGATGTTTAAATTTGCCATAGAGTGTCCTGCATCTAGAGTGGGGATGGAACCCACCCTTTGTGACAAATCTATATTTCTTCTCATTGAGATTGATAACACACCAACCAGAAAAAACTCAACAAATCTAAACTGCAAGATTAAGGAATCAAAATCTATAAGGAAGCAAACAATAAAGCCAATGTTGACAAAATCACATAAAGATCCATCCACGGGTTTGGTCTGATCGAATTAGTTACTGATGTTGACAAAATTACATAAAGATCCATCCACGGGATTGGGCTAAGGGAATTAGTTATCTATGGACACTACTTGTGACTTCACTAGACTAAGATGACATGATAGCAACCAGGGAAATCCTAGCCGCAATAGAAACAAAACCTTTATCTCCATTATATATAAAATAGAAGTTAACGACTAGTTAGCAGCTCTCTACATCTATTTATTTCATTGCCCGGATTTGGTACCTCATCTTATCCTGAAGATGAACCACACTATCGATAAGAATATTTTTTATGTGATTTTTTCTGAAAGATGTTGCTACTAAAACTAATATCATTAATTTAGTTTTGAAAATCAATTACAACAAGGTACAAAATAAAAAAATGCATTGAAAAATTAAATATAATTGTTTTTATTTTTAATTATACAAATAATTTTTATTAATTTTTTTGTTTCTTCACATTTATCTATATAAAAATAAAAATAAAAATAAACCTCAATGAAAAATGAAAATTTTATCAATATTGTTATAACATGAACTTACAATGGGCTTGGAGTATGCCCTAAAACTGTTTCTGGGTAGCTGGCTTGGAGTATGCCCTAAAACTGTTTCTACTTAGCTGGCTTGGAGTATGCCCTAAAACTGTTTCTGCTTAGCTAAGAACTCATCTTCCTGGGACTTAAGGAATTAATTGTCCAAGACCCAAAGGCATCTGGTAGGAGTGAAAGCCTACCCCCTTACGGACCACCAATGATTATTCAAGATGGTATGGTTTTCCCTTAGGGACCACAAATGGTTATTCAAGGTGGCGTGGTTTTTCTTGAATAATGGTGACGAGTCAGCGTGCATTCACTAACAATTAGAGATGGTTGTTGGTTGTCCTCATTAGTGGTTTGACAACTGAGTTATGATAGGTTTTCCCACCTATGAAAAAAAAACATGAACTTACAAAATAAAAATACTCACTTTCAATTACTATCCACAAATATTACTATTTCAAATCAGGATTCTCTAAATTCATTTATACTTATTTATAGAAATAAGTATAAATGATGGTAAATGAAGGGGTTACTTTATCAATATTATCATTTATTTGGATAAGTGTTATTGTGTATAGATATTTAGTTTAGAAGCGTATTAATTTAAGTAAATCAGATTTCATTTATAAGTAAAAATAAAATTATAACAAATATTTATAATAAAAAATAAAATAAAGAAATTTATATAAATAATTAAAATAAATAAATAAAATGAAATATTAAATAAATATATGTTTACTAAACCATTTTCTTAATTACTCGACACTATATATATATATATGTGTGTGTTAAAATGATAAATAAAATGAAATATTAAATAAATATATGTTTACTAAACCATTTTCTTAATTACTCAACACTATATATATATATATATATATATTAAAATGGTAAGTCTTTAAAATATGATTAACAGTTTTAAAGATTGAGAATTTCAAATTATTATTATTATTATTTTCATACTTTTTTTTTAGAGAAAATAATTCTAATTTAACTAGATTTTTCTAGAAATTTGAACTTATTAAGTAGGGATCTCTAGAAACTTAAGCCCAGTAGCTAGGCCACTAAACATTGTCTTCACTATTTGTGCTAAATTTCTTCAACTATTATTTTTAATATTTTAATATAATGAAATTTCAATATTTTAATGTAATATTTAAATAGTTATTTTTTATATTAATTTAGTAAATATATTGTATTAATAATTTTTGTGTAAACTTTTAAATTAAAATTATTATTAAAAAAACAAACATATAAAAAAATTATTTTAATTTTATATTCAAAAAATATATATTTTTTACACTTTCCAAAATTAAAATTATTTATGTTTTTTTTCTATACTTTTAAATGTATCACAAATAAGTGTTTGAACGTTTATAATAAATACTTTTTATTTTTATTTTTATCATAAATTTATGTTGATATTATTTTAGTGTTTACTAACTATTTAATTTACATAGGTAAATTAATTGTTATTAAAAAATCATAAACACTTAACTAAAAAACAAAAAACATCAAAATAATTTAACAGGAATTATAATTATGATTAATGAAAAAGAATTTGAGTTATATGAAGTTATTTGACTGAAAATGTAGATGATATAACCAATAAAAAATGAAATATGGAACAACAAATAGTGACATATATAAAGCGCCATATTGCATGAATTCCTTTTCGAGAGAGAACTCCTCTAGTAACCCTTATGGGAACGAATCTCCTCTCCTCCTGTGTGCATCTCTTCCCTTGCTCCAGGAATTTCTCGTTTACCCCTCCTCTGGGATTCACCTCCTCTAGGGATTTGAAAATTACTTGTTCATGTGGGGAATGTCTGTAATGAAGGTTTGTAACAAAGGGCACGTTTATTTGCTTGAATGAAACAAAATATTGCAATTTAGGAAATTCAAAAACCTGTGGATAGGAATGGCTTAGGACCCATGACCTCATCCCTCTGAATTCGATATAAGGTTGCAAAGTCTCTCAATTTTAACCAGTACCTTTCAAAATTTGCTCCACTATTTTATTTGTGGATCCTTTTCTCCGACTCAAAAAAATGGAATCCAACACTGATGCTGCTCAAATGAATATCGATGAGGATAGTTGGGTTATTCAAATTAACAAATCTCTCGATGCATTACAAGAAGAAGAGGAGGACAATGTGAAAGTGTTTTTTGTTTCGGTGTTTAATGTGGAAAACGAGTTATTGGCAGACATTCAAAGCTTCTGTCACAACTTCATCGACTATAAGGAAGAAACCTTAGCATGGATCATGGCTCTAGACACCATTTTCCTTCTTGAGCATTTGCAGTTTTATGTCAAAAAATGTCCACCAAAGCTTCTGTTTTGATGTCAAATCATTGGGATGTGTCTTAGATTTGACTAGCACCAATGCCTTATACAACTCTATTCTCAAAGATTTAACGATTCTCAAAAATAAGATGCCTGTTTTCCTAATGAAAAATATTTTTGAGTTGGAGTTGGGTTGTGTAGCCAAGGTAGAGGAAAGGCTCTCTAGCCTATTGTGTATAATGGTTCAAGAACTATCACCTTTCAATTTCAATTTTCCAAAAAGTGGAAATCCTTGTATCAACAAAAGGCGACACATGTTGGAGGTGTTGTACTACTGTATTGTCCCTTGTTCCGACAACCATATTCCAATTTAATTTGATGAAGGAAAGGATGCTCCTTATCCAACAGACATGTTGGTTATTACTCCAACTCTAATTGAGGAAAAATATGATTTGCTTGATCTAGCAAACAATTTAGTTGTTAAATAAGCCTTCAATATTCTCTGACAAACTCTCACCTATATGAACTTTGGTGTCGCTCGATTTCTCATGATGTTACTTTGACGAGCGTTGACTAGAAGCCTTCACAATTTGTGATGAAGTTTCCATTTCTTCTTATACTGAGTATGTTTAAAAGGCTCGAAAAAGACGTAGTCACAACCAAGGAAGAATCATCTGTTAGATCATACAACCCTTTCCACACAAACTGAATATTCCTTCAATGGCTGATTTACATTTAATAGGAGTGAAATTCTCTCCTACTGATGGCAATCTCAACACACTACAATATGAAAAGAAAACGACCATGCTTTACCTCCCGTGAGTAAAGTTTGACAGTAACACAAAGGTAATCCTGAGAAATATGATGGCATTCGAAGCTTCTGGTGACTCGAGTTGTTGCAGACAGTTGTTACGATAACGAACTTACTATAATCGCCTATGATGATCTGACGATGGGAATCTTTTTAATCATTTAACACATCATATCAAAAACACAAGACAATACACCATGACACATAGGGGAGTTCATTTCAGAGAGAAATTCCTTACAACATAAAAAATGCCTTGTAATTTCACATCATAAAAAGGGCATCCTAATTGTTAGATTCTGAATTCACGAAGTGTGAGACATCAACTGCAATGAATTGAAATCCAACATGATATAAAGTACTAAACTCTTTAATCCATTCAATTATATCTTTTATTAAATGGTATAAACTAGCAAACTCTTTAGTCTATGTTATTTCACATCCAACAGAGCAATATACTTGCATATCTTTCATACGCTAGTTGTTATCAAGGGTTATGGCTGCTACGAGAAAGAGAGCCTTGTCTTGAAGGGAACAACCTTGGAAGACATGAACTTGATACTAAAGTTGCAACAGTATTCCAAAAGTATGGTGAGTAGTAGGTCAAGACACGATGTAGCGTGCGGTTTCTAGGATTCCCAGTAGCCTTGTTTATAACTTGGGGATTGGGTTCTTATGCCTTCCATATTCGTTGTAAGGTTCAATTGTCAATTTTGTATATGATAACTTTAGTCTTGATGGATAATTTTTGTCCATGAATGTGGGGTTTTTGAATATTGGAACACTTCGAGTCTTAGTGTTTCTTAGTTTTGGCCCTCTCCTGGGCTCTGGTCTTTTTGGTACATCTGGAATATTGTAACGACCCTCCTGAAAATTCCATGTAATGAAAGAAAATAAAAGCAAAATAATAACCATGGATGATGGGACACTTATTCCCAAGCTAAATGTTGGGCAGAATCCTAGTGATGGGGATCACTTGTGATTGTTTATGGCTAAGGAAATTCACAAAGGCAATAGCTAAGGCTTTTGAAAGGGAAAATGGAATTTTTGGCACATTTATTTATGAAAATAATGGAAATTAGGAGAAAAAGGAGGTGAAAGGTCACAAGTTGCATGTGAGGAGGAAAATTAAATAATGGAAAATGAAGAAAATAGAGGCCTCATTCATAAAAAGGCTTTTGAGGATCAACTGGTAACCTTTTGTCAGTTCAGTTTTGGAGCTCTCTCATTATTCTCTCTCTCTCACTCATACTCTTGGAGACTTAGAGTTTTTCTTGGAGCACTCTTGGTGCATGTGGCATACTAGGATACTTGGATTGGTGGATGTGAAAAATAGGAGAGCGCAATGAGGCATCGAGATCAATAGTTACATCAGAGTTTCTTGCAGGTACCGAGTTGCATGTACATTTCGTTCACTAGTTTTGGCATGGATGGCACATGCATGTGGTTTCTTATTTGTGATCTATCATTGGCACGAAGGATTTCCTGGATTGAGAGTGGATTGCCTAGGCTACGAATTTCCTGGATATCCATTATGACTGTGGGTTTACTTTCATTGTTTTTTTTGGTTGGTTCTCATGTTTCCTTAGCCTGGGTTGAGTTACTAGTTCCTATAGCCTTGGTTGGAAAAATGCTCTCGAGCCCTATAATATCTTAGGTTGAGTTACTAATCCTAGAGCCTTAGTTGGAACAAATGCTCTAGAGCCCTCAATGGGTTAAGTTACTAATCCTGGAGCCTTGGTTGGAACAAACACTTGGGAGCCCTGGATGGCTAGGATAGAGATTGATCTAATGATGGTTTTATGATGTCTGACTGTGAGATGGAATCATTTTTTGATGGGTTGAGGTGGATGGCCTCTCGAAGCCCTTGATGAGTTTTGATTAGTAGTAGTTGTGGGTTGAGTTACTAGTCTTAGGGCCTTGGTTGGAACAAACACTTGGGAGCCTGGATGGTTGGGATAGAGAGTGATCTGATGATGGTTTTGTGATGTCTAACCGTGAGGTGGTATCATCTTTTGATGGGTTGAGGTGGATGGCCTCTCGAAGCCCTTGATGAGTTTTGGTTCACGTGTTCTATGAGATCCCACATTCATTCTTGGAATATGACATGAGGGTGAATGGTTGAAGAGAGATTTGGCTCAGCCATTCTACAGTTTGGTGGAACATGGGAGTCACATCCCTGGTTTGGATTTTGCATCATTAATGAAAGGGTATTTTCCTTATATTTGTCATGAGCAATTTGATGGATTATATGTGGTCTATATGATTGTAATTTCATGAGTATTTATGTTGCTAATATGTTGGTTATGTATGTGTTTTATGACAACAACCATGTGTGTCTCTCATCATTCTTTTACTTGTAATTGAATGAGAAATGTATCTATGACCTAATGGATGGAATGGAAGTTGAGGTGTTGAGGCATCAATGGTTCTTAGTAATTCTCAGCTAAGTATGAGACCCCTATGCGTAGAACAAGAATTACACCTATATATTACGCATTTGCAATATCTCTGACGAAATGCTTATCATGGCTATTAGGGGTCCAATCAAGGTCATGAACACGTCTTTGCTTTAGTATTTTCATTTCAATGCTATTCTACTAATTTCTAGAGATGGTTCAATTTTGGGCGGTGACCTAGGTTCTGGGCCTAAAAAAGTGGATCAAATATTGGAGTCGCTGGCATAGCACTAAAAATTTGGGTCTCTAGTCACTGGAAGTAAAGCTTGTGGGAGCGAATTTGGGTTTCAGGTCGCCCTCATGCCTATAGAATCAAAGTGACTGAGCCTTAAATTGTCCAAAATCTCAGAGGGACCACAAGGAAAGTTGTGTAAAGTATTGGATTAGTTCCTAAGTATCCCGCAGTTGATGTCTAATGTATGTATGGTGTGTTTCCATCAGTTCCACTTCCTTAATGTGAATTAGGAGGTTGAATCATATCATAGTGGCCTCTTGTCACATGTTTACCCCAACTCGCCAGTTGCTTGGGTGAATGTGGGAGGAGGGTGTTACAGAGTGGTATTTGAGCATGGTTCACCCCTCAGATTGGATGGGTGTTGGTTTGAGGGGGATTGACCCAGGTTTAGAATGTGTTGCACACCAGAAAAACCCTCAACTATTGGCCCTTCTGGCAACAACTTGCAAGTATATCACTGTCTCATTCGAAGTAGTTGTGGGAGGTCACAGAACTAGGTTTCTGTAGCCAAAGGGATATCCGCGCAGTGGCGCCGTGTATTTATTTCTACTTTATATTGATCTTACAACTTCACATGCATTAAGAAATTTGCGTAGATGATTAACTTAACAGATTTGTAGTAAACTCATTAACTTTAACAAATAATAGTATAACTTACAGTTATTTGCATAATTCAATAGTATTCATGCATAACAATGTATATACCAGTAAACACAAGACATAGAGAGATACGATACTTTGCCAAAAATTCTTCCCTATTAAAATGATCTTCAATTACATTCACTTCTCTGACCTGCACACCCAGCTACAAGTGGTAGGCGCACTCAACTACAGACTCTTCAAGGTCTCTGGGCATTCAGCTACTGAGCCTTCTCCAAAGTACAAAAGACAGAAAGATATGATATTCTAATGATCTCTTATATTACATTATACCACTTCACTAAGGTATTACACATCCTTAAATAAATTTCATCTTTACAAAAACCATGGTCCACATACCATGGATCCACAAAAAAAGGACTAATACCTGATACCCATTACAAAATAAGGGCTTTGTCCCATCCACAAAGCACTAAAATACTGCGTGATGAATATGTCTTTGCCAGCTCTGTGTGGTCTGCTCCTTCCTTCGTGGGGCCTTTTACCCAAAACTTGGACCAAGTTGGGCCATGCCCAATATGCATCCAACACTCACCCATGACTCATCCCAAGTCACTCAGCTTCAGCACCCTCAATATTTGTTGCGATCTCATTGTACACTACATTGTACTGCTAGATTGTTTCTGCCATCAATTTTTCTTCTTGGTGTGCCTCCTTCAGCAAAGCTTCTTTAGTAGGGTCGATAGGATTTTGTAGTATGTCTTCTTCCCTTCTCTTAAATTCCTTCAACCTTTCATCCATTACCTACGAAATTTGCAGGGCTTCCTCCTGCCACGACTGCGTGCTCTCCTGTAATATTTTTGCTTTCCTTCTAAGATCATTGATTTGTTCCTGGAGGTTGTTTCCTTCAGTAATGCTAGCAAGCCTCTACAAGACTAGTAAGGTCTTCAAGGGATTTTCCCTTAGATCTCGTTGTCATATTTTAGATATTATGAGTATATTAGTTCATATTTGTTTTAAATCTACATTAGAGAATTTTTCTTGAAGTGGATCTTATTTATTCTCTAATTTTGGTGTTTCCATTGAAGGGTTTTGCTTGAGTTTGTTTGTCTTAGTGGCATTCTTATTTTTGGTTCATTGTGGTTGTGAAAATTTGGACCTGAGAGGTATAGTTTAGTGTTTTGGATATGTTCATATTTATATTCAAAGAAAACTCCTTTGTTTCCATTCCTTTCTTGTCTTCATCTTGACTTGGGGTTAGGTTTTTTAGCCATTGTAGATCATTGTTTATGCTTGATTTTGGTATCCATTAAACTATAGCCCTAGAGTTTCTTTGCACTTCCTCTTATTTTTTATCACCTTTCCCTTGATTTATTTTGAGTGGTCTTTGGTTTGCAAAGCCGAGTTTGGGATTTTGAGTTTTTGGTGTACTTTCGTTGTAGATAGTTCTAATGTTATGCAAATGTTTTGCTACCTAGAAGGTGTTATGAACCTAGTTAAGTATTTTTATTACATATACATATCAAATTAAATTTATCAACTATAATTAATGAATAAAAACATGAACAACACCATTCATCAAATAAAACTTCTAATGGAGTACATAAGAAACCAATCACATAAGTAACACAATTGTTTTTAGACAAATGACCCCAAAAAAACCCCAATGTTGGGAAAACCAATCTTTTGTTGAGCGTGTATTTTGCTTACCTTCTCGATTCAGAGGTATTATTTTAATTGTTTTTGGATCCCATCCCTGACGGGGGGGTGTCTGGGGTTTTTCCCCCAATTAGCACCACTATGGGGGTCCAACAGGGGGTGGCAACAATTATTTGGAGCCCCACCCCACCCCTAGCGGGTGTTCCAGGGCAATGCCCCTGAAGTAAAAAATTAGATAAAAATTTCCTCGTAAAATATTGTAATTTCATAGTCTATATAGTCATTAATTATGTGAAAGGTATGATGTTAGAAGTTATGTTAATGCAGTGTGTTTTTCCTTAGAAGGAAACCCTTGGTTTATATGAGGGAATTTTATTGCGTTGAACATGATTTTGTGTGAGAAAAAGAGAGGAGACCAAATTGGGTGAACCACACACAAACACAAAGATATATCTATCTATATATATATATATATATATATATATATATATATATATATAGAGAGAGAGAGAGAGAGAGAGAGAGAGAGAGAGAGAGATCTGTGTGTGTGTATGTGTGCGTGTGTGTGTGTCTTGTTTTATGCTTTTCTATATTTTCTTATTTCGGCATTATTTTATGTGTTACATTGCGCTGTTATTTAATTTATAATATTGCATTGTCATGACGACTAGTTGTCTTGTAACTGTAATTTATTATGTCATGCCATGCACAGTTGAGTCAAGGTCTAAGCATTGAATTGTCTATGTTTTAATCTTGCTTATGAGGACACTACATTGAGGATTGCTACATGTGTAGGTTCATGTTGATTTTGTATCAAGAGAGTGTGGCTACGGTTTGTATTTTATATGAGATATTTGCAACTCTTAGTACATCTTCAGGAGGAGCATATTCAGTGTCAAATTTCCATGATGTTAACATGATTGGTTACTAATCAGTGTTTTTTGCAAGTGAGTCATAGAATGTTGGTTCAATCTTCAGATTATTACCCTTTTCCATTGATGTCAAAGGGGGGGAGAGAAAGAGGCAAATGATATGGTGTTTGTAGGAGGTTGCCATCAATGCGAAAGGCGAAGCATGTTGGCATGAAAAAAGGTTTGTTTGTTGGAATTGATATCAACCTACTTATCGTTCCTCTTATGATGTTGACATGAGTCATCATTGTATTGATGCATAATTACTTGGCCAACTAGGTTCTCATGATCCATGCTAAGATGTTTGGTCATCTAGGCTCTCTTGATCCTAGCTAATGCAGATATTTTAGTGAATTATGTTGGTTCTCTTAATTATTTCATAGGAGTTCCATAGGTTTGGACAAGATCTGAAGATATTGCAGGAGATCTAACATGCCTTCAAGATACTTGCAGTTAAGGTTTTGGGCAGAAAAGGGGCTAAATTCAGAATAACATAGGTGATAGAAGGGAATCATTCATTAGTAACTCAATTTTTTTCATATGAAACCTATGTCACCCCTCCATCAAATAATTTTCCTGAAGGCAAAAGATGTGTTATCATCTATAAGGTCAGAAAATGGAATAAAACCTCTAGAAAAACATTGTTTTTCCTATGTTAATCAAAAGAAGGTTTGATGTTGTGGTTGAATTAGTCACAATTGATCATTTACTTGGCTTAATCTAGTACATTAGATTACATTTATATATCTAAGGTTTTGATAGAAGAGGTTGTTGATGGAGGAACACATTCTCCTGCTAGTGAGAGGAAGAGGACAGAGTGACGTGTACCTGATTGCAAAGGTTGTGATAGAGAGGTGTCTTGTTTCAGTGATGTCTACCTGATTAGATTACAAAGATCATGAAAGATATTGTAGAGAGACAAAGTGCCAACAAATTATTGTGATTGTAGGGAGATAGAGAGTATTATGCAGACTTGTAGCACATCAAGTATGGGCAAAGATTAATAGCTAACAGTTTCTAATTGCAGGTGGCATGTTTCAGTGATTGTTATACATGTTGATTGACAAAGTATAGTTTTTTTGCGAGTGTATGGTTGTTGTAGGAATGATTATGACATTATTAAATGTTTGCATGGCTAAGTCTTTTGTGAGAGATTCTAGTGAGGTGTATGCTTTTGAGTATTCACAATGAGGATTCATATTGTAAGATAATTTTTCATTTGTGATAGGGTAGAATTTATTGGTATTATGATGATGTTGATGTATTATTAAGGATGTTGTGTATATTCATAAAATGCTTGTTGTTGAGTTGATGTGAGAGCAGATATTTGTTTGGAGAGGATTGGTATTGTAGTGATATGTTTTCAGTTGGTGTTGTATTTGGGGTCCATCTTGAAACATTTTGAAATGTAGAACTAGAGAGATTAAGGAGGTTGTGGCCTTCATTCGGTGGTGGTTGAACAAGATAGTGGTGGTGGATCCTTCCATTATATGCTAGAGAATTTTCTAAGGGACTAGAGGCTTCCTTCCAGTGGTGGATGGAAAACTAGTGAAGGTGGTGGGCTTCAGCAGGTGGTGGTCTGCATAGTTTATGGGGGTTGGGGCTTCCTATCCAGTGGTGGCCAACAAATTGCAGAATGATTTGTGGCTCCTAGCTAGTAGAGGCTAGCTGAATGATGTAAATAAAATTGACAAAAGAATTAATAAAAGAAGAGAAACAACAACACAATGGTTTTTGTGAATTGGGTTTTCCACCTAAAATCTAGTGTCCCTATGTGATGTGATTTGCGTCTCATTGTACATTATTGATTTATGTGTTATGGCTCTATTGTAGCAGCTGCAACACCCTCCAAATTTTTTTCCTGCATCCAATTTCAGAGCCTTCCTTGGTTTTTCCTTCATGATTGCAAACACTCGAGCTCATCCCATGAGCTCGTGTCGAGGCTTTACACCCTCTTTGCTTGACCATTCACCGATCGTCTTTTAGCATGTTGGTTACAATGTCATGCTTGCAGTCTTGTTCTGGCTATGCTCAAGGTCTGTCTTCGTGTGTACAAGTTGTGTTTTCTATATAAGAATCTGTCACACTCACACATAAATTTGTATGCAATGTCGCATAAGTGTCGTCACCTTTGTTCAACGATCTATCTCAAGCGTCACACTTGTTGCTCACACCCTTTAGTCAATCACACTGTGCATGTTGTCTGGTTGGTTTGAGGTATCTTTTCGTCGAGTCATGTTGAGCGTGTGTTTGCAAGGTCATGTATATATGAGTTCACTCACTCACACACTTAACCATTTTGCCGAAGATCTACCGACCGGACCACCCTCCATCAGTTGGACCTCCACTGAGCTGCACTGCATAGTCTCAGCCCTCAGTGACCAAGCATTGTTGCCCATAATTATGCAAAGCTTGAGGCTACCTCCTAGGTAGTTTTCATTGCACAATCCTAGAATCAACCTAGTTGAATGTCAGTCAGAACAACACAGAAGTTTCCCAAGAAGCTATCTCAATCTGCGCTTCCCGCAAGCCTGTCCATCAAGCCTCCCACTGGCCAACCGTATAATTTTACTAGGCAATCACCCCTGGGCTTCACTCCTCCAAAAAATTGCACATAAGCTGCCAACTTGCCAGCCTACACTAACTGAAGAAATTTCACAGACCAGAGGGATAGGCACCTACTTCCTATTGTTGCAATGTCTCTGAAAATTGCGCAGTTTTGTCAGTCAGTCCCCCTCTTGGCCGACCTACTGCTCCTCTTGAAAATTGCACAATTTTCTTGGACTTTCCACCAGCTTCCCGAAACCTCGCTCAGCCCAGAAACTATGCAGACATGTCCTACATGACTTCCTCCCAAATATGCACAGTTTTGTCCAGCAAGATCCTGCAATCGGCTCCAAACCTCCTCTGAAAATATGTGTAATTTTCACTGCGAGTGCCTCATGTTGCCCACATTGCCTTCCCTAGAACAATTGTGCAGTTCTGCCTCCTAGCTGAGCTAGATCCCACAAATGTCATTTGTTAGGCCCCTATACTACTAGTGTAACCCCTTATTGTTATTAGTACAACCCACTTATTATATTGATGTACCCATGTAGTGCACATATGGTTACTATTGTGCCCCATAGAAGCCCACTATTGTTATTATTGTGCCCTTACATTATTATTGTTATGTCAACTCTAATTATGTTATGACCCTATAGACTCCTATATATAGAAAGGAGGTCTTTTCATTTGTATCATATAAGAATTGTTCATTTATGTAATCTAAAGGAGGTTTCCCCCTCGAAGAGGCTGAATTCTAAGGCATTGATCTATCTTTTCTATCTTTTCTTGAGCTGGTTTCATAACATTTGGTATCAGAGCTTTGGATTCTAGGGTTTCGCTACTCCAAATAGGTCATCATGGAATTTTCGCTATAACTTTTTTTCTGCAATGTTTCAAAAGCTAAAAGAAAAACCCATTTGAGAATAAAATCGCACTGAACCTCAGGTCCGAATTTCAGAGCTTTTTGCGCTATACCTGTGGAGATATGATCTGAGGAAGTTGGTCTTTTTGAAGACTCTCGAATTAAATTCCAAACAGGTTACCTGGGGAAAATTGTCATAACTTTCTCTCTCAGCATCGAATTGAAATTTTGTAAGAAGGTACAAAAAGAGGATGGACTGTAGTTTCTTGTATATATTTTTCAGTGCCAAAGGTCGAAACAGTGACACGTGGCACTTCATACAAGTTCACTCTTCTGGAAATGTCTATAATCAGGTCATCTTGGGAGATTGTGCATAACTCTTTCTTGGAGAATCCAATTTGGATCAGACTGGTGGCATTGGAAAGAGGACACAGAGGGCTACTATAGGTTGCAATTTCAGAACTTAAAGATCTGAAAGTACAGAGTTACAGTCGTTTCAAGATCGAGCTCCTAAAATCAAGAAAAAACAAGATGAGGAAGTTTGATGGCAAGGATCTGGTAAATTGGATACTTCAAATGGAGCAATATTTTGATCTACATGGTGTACCATTGTTACAAAAGGTATGTATTGCATCTTCATATTTAGAACTGGATCAATTTTTATGGTATGAAGGGATTTGTTCTCGTAAACAACTTGTTACATGGTCAATTTTCATGGAGGAAATGATAGCACATTATGAGGATACAAAGAGCAACACCTTCTTTAGAGCAACACCACAACAATTGGAAAGAGTAAAAGGGCTTTGTGACATAGTGGAAAGCAAAATTATGGAAACTAGGAAGCATACCCCTCACAACTATAAAGATGGAATTGTTGTTTCTCCTAGCCTTCCACAACCTACAAGGGTTACACCACAACAATTGGAAGAAAAAAGAGAAAAAGGGCTTTGTTACAATTGTGATAGAAAATGCACTAATGGTCATAAGTGTGCTGAGAAGAAATTATTTTACATAGAATATGAAGAGGAGGAAGAAAAGGATCAAGAAACATCAAAAGAAGAAGATATACACCAGGACTTGACCCCAGAGAAAAAAGAAATGAATCAGACCATATCTTGTAAAGCATTGGTAAGAATTACCACTTCTCAAACTCTCAAGATAGAAGGACATATCAAGAAGAAAAAGGTGCAAGAAGTGAAAGATCACATCGAGAAAAAAGAAATGAATCCAACCATATCTTGTAATTCATTGGTCGAAATTACCACTCCTCAAACTATCAGGATAGAAGGACATATCAAGAAGAAAAATGTTCAAGAATTGAAAGATCACATCGAGCATCAAGAAATGAATCCGACCATATCTTGTAAAGGATTGGAAGAAATTACCACTCCTCAAACTCTAGAGATAGAAGGACATATCAAGAAGAAAAAAGTTCAAGCAGTGAAATATCACATCGAGCATCAAAAACAAGTTCTCCAACTTTTAAAGGATAACGCCACTTCGGTGCAAAATCAAACGAAACAACAGGTAGATCAACATCGTAGTGAAAAATGTTTTGATGTAGGTGATTGGGTATTTTTACTGCTACATCTCAAGCAAGCTATTTATGAGAAGGAAATGGTGGCAATACTACATGCACTTAAAAAATGGTGACCTTGCCGAATGGAAAGACTCTTCAAGGATGAGGATGTGGAAGCATTGTTTTGTGCTATTTCTATTATCCAACCAGATTGGATAAACGAAGCAAGGGATGAATGGAAGAATACGAAGAAGTATGGCCACTTATTCAAAAGTTGCAAAAGATCCCAATTCAAATAATATTGCCAGAAATTGAAGAGGAAGGAAAAATCATATTGGAACCTGGAGCAGCCACAGAAACAAGAACCCGACATCTACGAAATCGATCAATTTCAGAGTATCTCATCAAGTGGAAGAACTTACCCGCTGAAGATTCCACATGGGAGGACAAGAATTTTATACGGAAGCATCAAGAACTACTCAAGCGTTGAGGACAACGCTTTTTGAAGGAGAGGGGCATGTTAGGCCCCTATACTACTAGTGTAACCCCTTATTGTTATTAGTACAACCCACTTATTATATTGATGTACCCATGTAGTGCCCATATTGTTACTATTGTGCCCCATAGAAGCCCACTATTGTTATTATTGTGCCCTTACATTATTATTGTTATGTCAGCTCTGATTATGTTATGACCCTTTAGACTCCTATATATAGAAAGGAGGTCTTTTCACTTGTATCATCTAAGAATTGTTCATTTATGTAATGTAAAGGAGGTTGCCCCCTCGAAGAGGCTAAATTCTGAGGCGTTGATATATCTTTTCTTGAGTTGGTTCCATAACATCACTACTATCCTGGAATGCTCAACCCAGCCTCTTAGTGACCTCTGCACAGTTTTTCCCAATAGTGCCCCGTAGCCTCGCATCCCAGCCTTAAATGTGCTTTGTATAGTTTCAAAGCCTTGTCCTCTCTCCCGGTCACCTGCACCTGAAAACGAAAGATGATGCATCATGGTAGACTAGGGGATTTCTGGATTTGATGTGTCTCGTCATGAGTGATTGCAGAGATAGGTACATGGATGAGACATGGCGCGATGACAAATGGGATGAATAAGGAACGCATGCTAACAGACTTGTTCACAAACAAATGAACACATGAAGCATGCCAAGTACCAGTGAAGGGGATACATGCACATGCAACATCAAGCGAACTCCAAGACCATCGAAGACTCTGCACACCTTTTCATGTGGAGGTGAAGCTATGATACACCAAGAACACACTCATCATTCAACAACACTATAGCTCGACATGGACACTGCCATCCTCATGAGCATACTAGCACTATCATGTCGAGTCATGTCATGAGTTGTCTCAGCCACATCACTATTGCGGGCCATACTGCTGTAATCAATGTAATGTAACGTGGAAGTCCAAGAGACCCACATACGAAGTTGAAGAGTGATATCAAATGAAGAGTCATGTAAGCCAAACAGTCATGAGGGAGGTCAAAGAGTCACAAGGGTCAAGTTCACCCTTGGCTATATATACCCCTCATTTGTAAATGCAACAGACTTTTCACCTTGGCTCCTCCCACATAGCCTTGAGAGTTTGTATTTTTTTCTTCCAGGAGTGAGCAGTGGCTCCAATGCCCCGTTATCAGGGTTAGTGATGTATGGTGTACGGATGTGTCTTGGGACTTTCACTTAATTCAAAAGCCTGCTAACAAGCCAACACGTTTTCACACATGTATTGTATTCGTTTGTAAGAATACATGTTGCTTTAACCTGTTCTAAGATAGTTGAACCATTTCGGTTGTTTTAGTACATATGTTGTTGGAAATGTGTTGTATCAGTTTTTAATGTTGTCTCACCCATGTGGACTACTCCATCAGACACTCGACAGATTCATCCTTGTAAACTTGTTATAACGATTGTCGCACTCATGTGGACTATTCCACTGGGTATTGTACATGTTATCTGTTCGCATCTGTGTGGACTACTCTGCCAGAAGTTGCGCATGTCCTGCTATGTTGTGTGTCTCTAACTGAGTTGGGACTATTCCCTTTCGACTTGAGACTCACTCTCACCCTCTCCCTCTGCAGTGAAACAAATTAGACACAAGTTACACTAAGCACTCACCAGGCACACGAACGCCATTGTTTGAAGACTAATTATACCACTCTCATGTGCTGATAAGCAAGAGATAAGGCATATCTTTAAGATAATGGCAACTAGGCCATCATACCATATGGGAGTCCTACACAAAAAGATGTGAGGTCTAGTTGGGACTTCATACCAGAGATATCCCCTGAATGTTGGCGGGTCTAGCACCATCAACATGCTCTTGTGTGTTGATTCTTGATGAAGTTGTATGTTCATATTTACTTCTTATATGTCAGGTTATTGATTTTTTTAATATATTGGTGAAAGATTTTTAAAGTTGTGTATTTTCTATCACTATTGATTCATCCACCCCTCTGAGAAGTGACCCTAGTTTTGAACACACAAAGGTAGGGTAGATGGTTATATAATGCTTGAATTTTCTAATTGTGAATATGACAGCAAGAAATTCTTTTTCCGTTACTTTGTAATTTAGTTCTGATGGTGAAGAATTTTTTCTAGCATAATAGATGGCATATGACTTCTTTCCTTCCTCTTGTCCCAACATGGTTCCAACAACAATGTGAGAAGTGTCTGAGGCAATATGGAATGGAAATTCCCAATTAGGTCCATGTAACACAAGAGCTATAGGCACAAGTGTCTTTGAATTTTGACAAGCAACTTGACAATCATTAGTCCATAAGAATGATGCATCTTTCAATAGTAACACATATAAAGGGGATGCAATTTTAGAATAATTTTCAATAAAACGGCGGTAATATCTAGTTTTTCCCATAAATACATGTACCTCTTTCTATGTTTTTTGGAGGCAGAAGGCTCAAGATCACCTGAACCTTAGCTGATTCAACCTAAATACCAGTAGTTGAGACAAGATGTCCCAAACTACTCCTTTTGTCATCATCATGTGGCACTTTTTTGTACCTGATGCAAGATTAGCCATTATACAATGTTGGAATGTTTTATCCTATTAGGTCCCTATACTACTAGTGTAACCCCTTATTGTTATTAGTACAACCCCCTTATTATATTGTTGTGCCCATGTAGTCCCCATATTGTTATTATTGTGCCCCATGGAAGCCCACTATTGTTATTATTGTGCCCTTACATTATTATTGTTATGTCGACTCTGATTATAATATGACCCCTTAGACTCCTATATATAGAAAGGAGGTCTTGTCATTTGTATCATCCAAGTATTGTTTATTTGTGTAATGTAAAGGAGTTTTCCCCCTCGAAGAGGCTGATTTATAAGGCGTTCATCTATATTTTCTATCTTTTTGTGAGCTGGTTTCATAACATTTGGTATCAGAGCTTTGGATTATAGGGTTTCGTTGCTCCAAACAAGCCATTATGGAATTTTCGCTATAATTTTTTTTATGTGACATTTCAAAAGCTACAACAAAATGAGTCGAAATCGTTCTAAACTTAGGGTTCGAATTTTAGAGCTTGTCTCGCTACATTTACAAAGATATGATCTGAGGAAGTTAGGGTTTTTACAGACTCCTGAAATTACGTTCCAAAAAGGTGACCTTGGAAAAAGCATTATAACTTTCTCTCTGAGCATCAGATTGAATTTCGTGAGAAGTTACAGAAATAGGACAGATTGTAGTTTGTTGTATATAGGTTTTAGATCCGAAAGGCAAAATAGTGACACGTGGCACTTCATACAAGTTCACTCTTTTGAAAAGATATATAATAAGGTCATCTTGGGAGATTGTGCATGACTCTTTCTTGGAGAATCAAATTTCGATCATATTGGTGGCATTGGAAAGAGGACACAGAGGGCTACTGTAGGTCGCAATTTCAAAACTGGAAGATCCGAAATTACATAGTTACAGTTTTTTCAAGATCAAGCTCCTAAAATCAAGAAAAGAAAATATGAGGAAGTTTGATGGCAAGGATCCGGTAAATTGGATACTACAGATAGAGCAATATTTTGACCTACATGAGGTGAAACTATTACAAAAGGTATGTATTGCATCTTCATATTTATAACCGGATCAATTTTTATGGTATAAAGGGATTTGTTCTCGTAAACCACTTGTTACGTAGTCAATTTTCACGGAGGAAATGATAGAACATTATGAGGATACAAAGAGAAACACCTTCTTTAGCCAATTGATAAACCTCAAACAAAAATGTTCAATGGCAGAGCACATTGAGGACTTTCAAAAATTGAATATAAGGGAAAATAATATTCCATAGAAGCAGAGGATCGATGTCTCCATGGGGACTTTAAAGGATGACATTCAACATGAGATTCATCTTTGGGAACCTGATTCGTTAGAGAAGGCATTCAGGTTGGCAAGAAAAGTGGAAAGAAAAATTATGGAAACAAGGAATTCTACCCCACACAACTATAAATATGGAAGTGTTGTTTCTCCTAGCCTTACACAACCTACAAGGGTAACACCACAAAAATTGGAAGAAAACAATGCTTCCACATCCTCATCCTTTCTTGAGAGTGCATATGCAACAACATTTTTCTTCCCCTTTTTGTAGATGATTTCAAAGTCATAACCCAACATATTTGTGACCCATTTTTGTTGTTCTTCTAAAGATAATCTTTGTTCTGAAAAGTATTTAAGACTATCATGATCCATTTTTACCTTGAAGTATCTTTCCATTAGGTAAGGTTGTCATTTCTCAAGTGCATGTAGTATTTCCAACATTTCCTTCTCATAAATAGATTGCTTGAGATGTAGCCATAAAAATTAAATAATGCTTGATTGAACTCAGTCTCATATGATGTGGAATCGTCCATATGAATTTTAATGTTATCATTAATAAAATAAGAAAATATGCTTAATATTTCTCGTTGGAAGTTATCATGTGCATTGTAGAGGCCAAATGGAAGAACAAGATACGTGAAGGCGCTCCTTGGTCAGGTGAAGAGCCTCTTCTCCTGGTCCTCTACATAGACCTGAATATGATTATACCTACTAAAACCATCAAGGAAAGAGGAAAAAAAATTCCCTGATAGTTTATGCCATATCTGACCAATAAATGGTAGAGAAAAATGGTATTTATGTGTTGCTTTATTTAGCTCATGATAATCTACACAGATTTGCAACTTGCCATACTTCTTTGGGACAATCAAATTAATTGATCAATTTATAAATACATTGTTGACCTAAATAACAACTACAAACATCGATAAAGATAAAAATACATTGAGATATAATTGAATGTTCATTTAACTATGGAGTCAACTTCATTGAGGTACAATTGAAATTTGATATAGTAACATTTTGAGATTTCAAAGGGATATTTAAAAAAAATTATGATTAAATAATCAATGGAGACTATCCATATGATTCAACTCATGCATTTTTAAACACTCCCTCTCAGCAAGAAAGGGATTATTAACCACCCCTATCATGCACCTATGGAATGTACTGCATGCAATACCTCTCACTATTGTTTCTTCCACTGCAACATCTCCAACTGAGAAGCATTAAATAAAAAATTGAATCAATCTGAAACTGTCTACTGGGAAAATTGTGTCATTGATGACTCTCCTACTAAGCCACCTGGTCTACTATCAACACTCCTCTGCACTCCTCAGTATCTAACTGACACTGATCCTCCTGCTACTAATTACTATGGGCCCTCGTAGCAAGGTAATGATCCATGACAAGAATGCCTAAATATACCCTACCCAAATTTATGCAATTCTGGGAATAGGGCTTCACATCGCCCCACCTCACACCTGGAGGTATAACTGCATGCATGGAAAAATATGATATACTCATACTACTTCTACTTCTTTGTTGTTGCTTCCACACTGTTGTTGCAACTACTGCAATAATTAGTCTGATCTCCCTAGATCCTGAAGTACTAAATTCCATAGGGCTACTCCCTTTGAAACTAGACTCCCTATGAGTATCGATCTCCCTGTGGGAAATCTTGATATTCCTCAATCTACCAATATCAATGATCACAACTCCTTTTTGTGTCACTAAACATTGTCTCATTGAACTGCCCATTAGCAACCTTCTAGCTCCATTAAGAAGTCTGCACATAGGGTCTTCTAGATATGCCCTAAACTAGGGCTCCATAACTCTACTTCCTAACAATCCACGACTCATTTCATGCACACTATACTTGATGTCTTCAAGTTCTTGCAAAATTCATACAAAAGTCATTATTCACAACTATGTTTGTGAATAGTGCTCAACCTTCTAGATCTGCCCTATCTCTATGACATATCAACTACTACTATCACTCTTCTTAGGGCTTTCAGTTTTGCCCACATATAGTCACTCCTTGACTGATCTACGACTTCTACAACGATCCCTCTTATCTTTGATTTTTCAAACACCAAAATAGTGAACTAGGGCAGCAAAACCAGCCCACTTGACTTCTCTTTACTGCTTGAAAAGTCAATCCTTAGGGTATCAAAACACAACCCACTCGTTGTGACAAGTCTGCCACTTGTCCACAACACTTAGGGCAACTAGAAAACCACTAACATGCATCCAACACATAGTACATAGGATGAATACTTGTTCTAATGTGAAACCTAGCTCTGATAAAGATGTATTACAATTGCTTGCTCGATCTGAGCTCAACCTACAAGTGAATAACATATCTCTCTACTCATTGATAAGCTCTGACCCAGACTTAGTTAATTTCTACCTCTGCTTGAGCCCCTATTTCCTTGCACATTTCCTAAGGAAATAGGCTCCTATTCTTTAGGAATTTCCCCTTATTTGCTTGGGCAATTCCTCTGGGTTGATCACTTGACGAGTACAATAAATATAGACTCAATCTAGTATATAATTAATTGTACACTGCCTTGGAAACTCCAACACAGTAGGGAACTCGTATTCTTTGCATGCATGAGATAATTATTAGTTTATTGATCAGTAAGCTAGATGATCTCTGAGTTGGAGTGATGTCCCACTACTTAATTTACCACCAACTAGTTCTATTAATAGTTAGAACTAGTTTAACTGATTACAACTAAAATTAACTCAACCTAGGCTCCTAAAATTTAGGAATCACTACATACAACTGAACTTCATGCCCCTAACTCGAATTAAATGAGTTAAATGAGTGACAAGTGCCATGTCACTTCTGTTGACTACCCCAAGCTGTTTGTTGATGTGGAATTTCTAATTTCCTCAATTTGACTAAGGCAAAATCAAATTAAGAATTTCTTGTTTCATTTTTCAACACATAGTTCATACAACCTCTTGAACTACTCCAAACTGGGCCGCCTAGCCTTCTCCTACCTCTGGAAAAAATTTCTCTACCTTCGGGAATGTCTTTTCAGCCTCTAACAACTGATTTAAACCCTTCCTAAAAATTTGTCCAACTGGATTGACTAACTCGCACCACCTAAATGGCTTTCCTTGCAAAATATTTCGGGCTTCCTTATACTGAATCTCCAGCACTGGAAAATTCTTAGAAACTCTCTGTTGTTTCTCCCTCAATCACTGATTCTCTCCTTCACTGGCTCAAACTCAATTCCTTGTTGAATCTCTGTAATTGGATAACTCAATCTGCCAAGGAACTCACTCCCTTTGTGTCACAAAATTTATATATCCATCTGTTGTGGCCACCAACAACCCCCCTCCTTATTTAGTATTAGCAATAACACTATGTAAGTGGGGACCCTTAGTCAAAAAATTCAAAAAATCAATTAGAACTCATATATGTTACTCCTTAAGAAACATCGCATCACGCAAAGAATGATAGGATATTTTCTTATGAGTCAAAATGGTAAAATGCGAAATCGCGATGCGAACTCTATCGCATCGCATGCATTAAGAAAGCTCATGTTAGAAAACCTTAAAAAACGTCGATATGTGATATCGCATATTGCATCTTGCAAAATTGCATAAAAGACACATAACGATCTTGCGATACTGTGATCCGTGATCTTGCGATGGCGCGATCAAGCAACCTTGCGATAGCACAGCACGACGAAATTGCGGTAATGTGATACAGCGAAATGCAATACTGTGATGCAGATTGCAGAAACATTCCATCACAGATTTTCCTGGCTCAGTATTCAAGAAAAAGTTTTCCATAAACTAAGATCTGGTTACGCGCTTTAATGATAATTAATGTATTATATGCCAGTTGTTAATAAAATATGGATTTGTGTTGTTCGAAGAGCCAGTTCACGTCAGGTGGCGTGTTTTTGCATATCCGTAGCATTTAAAACTTTCATGTCGTTATTTATTATCATTACTTTCCCCTCATTGTGAACTGCAGGAACGAAAAACAAAAGTTACACAAAGCAATGTGCAGAAAGCTATGAGGAAAAAGGGTAAAGCTCCAATGTTCAAAGACAGGGAAAAGACGCCCTCATAAACAGATACCGCATCCAACAGAGCCGCAGATTCATAGAATGCTGCTAAGCCATCCATTACAGATCTTTCATATACAGCCATGGTTGAATGAGTACTGAAGGATGCTGATATCAACAGGCAGTTTAATGCTCAGGGTCAAGAGCTCACAAGGACATTATTTCTACAAATTTTGAGGCTTTATACCCGATAAAGATGAAGAGGCGCAAAAGGAGAAAAACGCATCAGAGAAGCTCGGATCAAAGAACGGAGGCAGTTTCCGATGCACGATTAGCGCCTAGCACTAATCGCGCATCGCTGAGAAAATCATTCAAGAAGGAAAGCCTCTAACTGCTCAGTCACCTGTAAGCCTGAGAAGTGCAAGAAAGCAATGGTAAAAAACAAACTGGAAATAGAAAGCTAAAGAAAAGGCAGAAGCAATCCAAAGGGTTAACCAAGTAAACTGAGATTATTACTGGGCATACGCAGTAAATCCACATAGTCAGAGGATGACTCTCGAGTATATCATCGACTTTGCTGAGAAGATGGTGCCAGCTCTTACCAATTCTGTTTGCTTAGCTCAACCAAAAGCGGAAGACAGCCATCCGACTCTACCCAGGCAAATACTGAATGCTTGCAACATTAAGGAGCAAATGCAGAAATAGGTAGATATTAGATTTAATTTTTAGAAATAGCTTTGTTTTATTTTTTTTCTTAGAAAAAGGGCGGTCATTTAAACCGTATCCTGAATCTGTGTAATTAAGTTATTTAGTTTGTAGTATTTAAACCCTTCTCATGCATTTAGAGAAGGGTCCAGAAATTTATCAAAAACTTGTCCTCAGAACATGCACTTTTGCACCCTCAGAGGAGGTTTTGGTGAATGAATGGATCAAGATTTGTTGATGTTTGCATTTGATATCTACTACTGGTGTTGCACTTCTGTACTCTTAGTGGATGTTAGCGCAAGGAGAGATAAATCATTGTCACTTGAAGCTTATGAGTAGGACTAGTCATAAATGGTACTTTTATCTCTTGACCATTTCTGCTTATATGTTAAAGTGATATACAGTTTTTAGTTGTTTATATATTATTGCATAAATTCCTGAGTTATCATTTGGCACTTTTGTACGGTGATAGCTATTTATTTATGCTTAATGTATGAATAGCTCATTATGCGATATGTTTTTCACAACTGTTTCATCTAACTTTTTATGCGAAGTGGTTCATCCTTATTAATTTCCTTTCTTATAATAGCAGAATGATCTTTATTACAAGTTGTTATTTGAAGTCTTTTTAGATCGCATAATAGAAGAATTATATCCCGGGTTAGTATAGACTTAGATGTTGCTGCTTATTAGATTACAATAGCATAGCATTAGATTACAATTAGAATTAGAATATCTTAAATTAGGAACTGTTAGACCAGGAACATCAAATTCTACACACTCACACTCATAGATTGGGAAACTGGTCCCATATCCCCAGTCGGACCCGCTACACCAAACGGATAAGGAGCTGCCAACCAAGGTCCGGACCGGGCGGGTATCCCCCTTGTTGTAGACCTGATTTTCGGGGCTTCAACATATTTTGTGCTAGAAGGGGGGCCTGAACTATGAATGGCAAGTAAATCTAAATCTGAATACCATTCTGAGATTAAATCGCCCTCACCATCTCCCCCGACTTCTCCATTACACTTAAATCCAGAGTTAGAAGTTGCTCAAGTATCAACCGCTACTACAAACCCTGACAATTCAGAACAATCTACCGTTGAACTTCCTGAAGTAGAATCTCTGATTCACAAACTTCAACGATTTTCCATTTCTCCTCAAAGGTCTGATAAATCTCAAGGCAGC